>CM041776.1:235325511-235727904 GCA_023374045.1 Limonium bicolor
CAACAATCACTCAAGATCGAACTAAAGATTGCTTATATCGTAAACCTCATAATAGAGATAGGGCCATACCTTTTCTCCAAAAATTGCATATGCATTTTGCATCGTATCAAGTTTATTTAATATCACATACATATAAGCACTCCATCATCAACATATGATTGGTAAGAACTCTGCCTAGTCTCGCCGAAAGTAGACTTCAGCTGCCGCTATTGAAGCGTAACTCCCTATCAAAGAAAGTCAAGTCGGAGCCATCTAGGCTTATCTTTGAGCTACATCGAACTATTACGGCTCTATCCTAGCCATCATCGAGCTATATCTAGCCTTTCGTTGGGAGCCATCCCGGGCTATACCGAGATACATCGAACCATTCAAGAGCTTATCCGGGGGCATACGAAGACCATCCGGAGCCATCCACTACCATACTCAATCCCTTTCGACACCGCTTCTAAAGCCAATCTGGAGCCATACAGGGGCCACCCTCAAAACATTGAGACCGTCCCTGGAGCTACACATGGGCCACCCTCAAAAACATTGAGACCATCCCTAGAGCTACACGGGAGCCATCCCAACAGTCAAGAACAATACAGAAGCCACTTCAAATCTCTGTCGGAGCTATTTCGTCACAAGACCTTGCCCACAGAGTATCGAACTACGTATGGTCTGATCTCAATATGGAATTGAGTACGTAGGCAGCCCGTCCGGGTGCGACCACCTCAAAGGAAAAAACTCCTCCTTTTTCCCTCGCAGTCACATTAAAGCTATTCTGGAGCCATCCGGAACCATACAAAGACCATTCAGAGCCATCCACTGTCATGCTCAAGCTGATTAGCACTACTCACAAAACCAAGCTGAAGACGTGGGAGCCATCCTTGACATTGAGAGCTTCCCTGGTGCTACACAGGAGCCATTTCGTCACAGGCCTTGCCACAGGTATCGAACTACGTATGGTTGATCTCAACGGAATTGAGTACGTAGGCAGCCCGTCCAGGGTGCGACCACATCAAAGGCGAAAACCTCCCTTTCCCCCTCGGTGTCATTAAAGTGAACCAACAAAGCATCGTCATGCTCATCAGCACACGGTAATCCTGGAGCCACCCATGGAAATCCTGGGACCATGATGGGAACTCCTGACAAGTCATGTAACTGTGTTTCTGTTTCACCCATGAAAAACCATCACTCACTACAAGTCCACCACAAATCCCATCAAACAAAATAAAATCCATCATCGAGCCATCAACCACCTTGAAAAAAAATCTCAAGGCAAATCAAAGCCCACAAATTGCCACAAAATCACCAACCATGTCAAACCCATCAACCACCCCGAGACCATGGTCACACCGGAGCCATCAGTGCATACCGAAGCCATCAGTGCATACCGGAGCCATCACGCATGCTGGAGCCATCTCAGATCCTTGAAGCCCATGCCGGAGCCACCGGAGCCATCCCGAAGTTTTGATGTAACTCTAGATCCATGCTCACACAAAACCTACACCCACAAACAGGGAGTTCGATTCAATTAATTGTTAACCATCTCACATCGCATATCACTTGCATATACCCAAAATTTGTTCACTATCTAATGCATCTTCCACACCCGCTAGACAGCTATTGGCGCTACTAGTGCGGTCACTTTTTCATTTTACACCCGCTAGGCAGCTATGCGCTACTAGTGCGGCACTTTTTCATTTTACATCCGCAGGCAGCATTGCGCTACTGGTGCGGTCGCTTTTTCGCTTTACACCCGCTAGGCAGCTATTGCGCTACTAGTGCGGTCGCATTTTGTTTTTTCACCCGCTAGGAGCTATTGCGCTACTAGTGCGGGTCGACTTTTTGTTTTACACCGCTAGGCAGCTATTGCGCTACTAGTGCGGTCGACTTTTCGTTTTACACCCGCTAGGCAGCTATTGCGCTACTAGTGCGGTCGATTTTCGTTTTACAACCGCTAGACAGCTTTTGCGCTACTAGTGCGGTCGACTTTTCCTTTTACACCTGCTAGGCAGTTATTGCGCTACTAGTGCGGTCACTTTTTCATTTTACACCACCAGGCAGCTATTGCGCTACTGTGTGGTCGCTTTTTGCTTTACACCCGCTAGGCAGCTATTGCGCTAATAGTGCGGTCGTATTTTTGTTTTTCACCCGCTAGGCAGCTATTGCGTATATTGCGGTCGACTTTTTGTTTTACCACCGCTAGGCAGCTATTACGCTACTAGTGCGGTCGACTTTTCGTTTTACAACCCGTAGGCAGCTATTGCGCTACTAGTGCGGTCGACTTTTCGTTTTACACCCGCTAGACAGCTTTTGCGCTACTAGTGCGGTCGACTTTTCCTTTTACACATGCTAGGCAGCTATGCGCTACTAGTGCGGTCACTTTTTCATTTAAACCCTAGGCAGCTATTGCGTATGGTGCGGTCACATTTCGTTTTACACCCGCCAGGCAGCTATTGCGCTATGGTGCGGTCGCACTTTCGTTTTACACCCGCTAGGCAGTTTGTGCTACTAGTGCGGTCGCTTTCTCGTTTACACCCGATAAGACTATGCGCTACTAGTGCGGTCACATTTTTTCTTTACACCCGCTAGGCAGCTATTGCGCTACTAGTGGTCGCATTTCATTTACACCCGCCAGACAGCTATTGCGCTACTGGTGCGGTCGCATTTCTATTTTACACCCGCTAGGCAGCCATTGCGCTAATAGTGCGGTCGCACTTTCGTTTTACACCCGCCAGGCAGCTATTGCGCTACTGGTGCGGTCGTACTTTCGTTTTACACCCGCTAGGCAGCTATTGCGCTACTAGTGCGGTCGCATTTTCGTTATACACCCACTAGGCAGCTATTGGCTACTGGTGCGGTCACATTTTCATTTTACCACCCGCCAGGCAGCTATTGCGCTACTGGTTGCGGCGCATTTCATTTACACCGCTAGGCAGCTTTTATGCTACTAGTGCGGTCGCTTTCTCGTTTTACACCCGCTAGATAGCTATTGCGCTACTAGTGCGGTCACATTTTTCTTTTACACCCGCTAGGCAGCTATTGCACTACTAGTGCGTTCACATTTTCATTTTACACCCGCCAGAACAGCTATGCACTACTGGTGCGATCCGCATTCTATTTTCACCGCTAGGCAAGCTATTGCGCTATAGTGCGGCGCATTTTGTTTCAAGCCCGCTATGCAGCTATCACGCTACTAGGTGGTCTTACCTTTTTTCCTCCACTAGGTAGTTTTACGCTACTAGTGCGAGATTGTTCACTTCATACCGTTAGCAGCTATTACGCTACTAGTGCGGTCCCGCCGTTTTTCCTCCACTAGGCAGCTATTACGCTACTAGTGCGAGATCGTTCACTTCACAACCCACTAGGCAACTATACGCTACTAGTGCGGTCCCGCCGTTTTTCCTCCAACTAGGCAGCTATTACGCTACTAGTGCGAGATCGTTCACTTCATAACCCGCTAGTAGCTATTACGCTGCTAGTGCGGTCTCGCCGTTTTTCCTCCACTAGCAGCTATTACGCTACTAGTGCGAGATCGTTCACTTCATAACCCGCTAGGCAGCATTACGCTACTAGTGCGGTCTCGCCGTTTTCCCTTCATTAGGCAGCATTTACGCTACTAGGCAAGATCATTTCACACCCACCTTGCTAGGCAGCTATTACGCTACTAGTACGGTACTCATCAAAGTATATAGGCTCGTCATAAGTCCTATAGCTAGATGTCAAGAGGTCTAGTTGAGGCTTTCTAACCTTCGTACTTTCAATTGCATTCTAGCTCATCATAAGTCCCTAGGACTGGATGTCAAGAGGTTCGTTGAGGCTCTCCTAAGTCCTCGTGCAGCCCAAACCAATATATTGTTAGCATCTAGGCCGTCATAAGTCCTAGGACTGGATATCAAGAGGTCCAGTTGAGGCTCGTAATAAGTCCTCGTGCCTTCAGCTATCATATCATTTGCCGCCGCATTCATGCATTATCTTCTCACGGTCATTTCCGTGCACCACAAAGCCGTAGGTGAGAATTTTGGCGCCCTCTCAACTTGATCCAATTCTGTAACTTGCAAAATGAATCAAGGGAAGCCATCTGTAGACACCAAAAATTCTCCCCCTTAAAGCAAAATAACAATAATAATAAAAAAAAGAGGGTCGTCGCCTTTCTTTTCAAAGCTTATTTCATGTACATACCAAAATGAAACTCCCATTTTATGACAATCTTTTAAGGACCAATTTCAAAGCATTCGTTTTCGATCTGTCCCTTTTCGTCGTTTACTTATTTTACCATTTATTTTGATTTGTTTCATGTTAGTGAGTCTCGTTTATTCGCATATTTATTTCCTTTTGTTTTATTTGGTTCATGCTATTTTGTTACTTGTTTAGTTTATCTCATTCCATTGATACTTTGACTTGAAATTTCTATATTAGTACTTTTTATTTTGTCTTTATTCCATACTAGCATATTTCTTTTGTCCCTAATTCGATTAACTCCTCTCATCTCATCTATTTTGTTACTTCTTTTTAAACATTTATTTATTTACTGTTATTCGTATATATCTGATTAAATTCCATTTTTAGGATATTCACCTGTATTTTATTTCCATCGTACAGCAGATGCATTTTTCATGTACTTATCATCGCTATTTCATTTATTTTATATTTTTATTATGTTTTGTATTATATTATTTACATCCCATAATTTCACGATCTTACGAAGAGAAAACAATTCGTTTTACTAGATTGAATTCTTCGTTTTACTGTACATTCACATTAAACAAACACTAGCGTTTTTAGGTTTATTCAGTTTGAATCAAAACTTTAGCATTTATTTTTGTGTTCATATATTGAATTCTATCATGGTGTAACGGGTTAGTGTATAGATTGAAAAAACTAAGTGTGTCAAGTTTGAAGCTCGACCAGAACATTTTTTTAGTGTTTTTTTTTGCTCTCGTGGATCGGGTCAAACCCGAATCCAAACGAGGCCCATATCTTCCATCCAGTCCAAACTAATAGAAACCCGATCGACCGCCTCTTGCCTTCAGTCTCGATCTCGATCTTCATATGAACAAAAAAACCTTTATCCATCTCACGGTGACCTGACCTCTCTTTGAGGATTTCCATCCCAGACACCCCAAAAAAACCCTAGTTATCTTATACTTAATACCCACCGGTCATCCCTCCTAAAAAGGAGATCGAACAGTAGCCGCCTCTTTTTTTTTTCCCGATCATCTTCTCTCTAGATGTACACTGGCCTCACTCTCTTCCCCTCACTGATTGTTCTTCATTAGCTGTGCTCCACAATCAATCAATCTCAAACCAATTCAATCGCCACTCAATCACACTACTTACCAAAAACAAGCTAAAAAAAAGAAAGGAACCAAAACACGGGCCAGGCACCGATCCCCGCATTTGATTTCCTCTGTCAAAGAATTGCTTATCTCATGGTTTCTTGCGGTCGCCCTCCTTACTAGGACATTCGACACCAGTGTAAAGAAGTTCAAGCACGATACTCAGAAAATTGGACACCGATGTCACTGTGGTTACGAATATCTTGCTCATCGACGGTTTCCGAGTTACTGATGCGGACACTTTAACGATTCGCTGCTCGTTATCTTGACTGATTTGTTCCTCATCCGGAACGAAATCGACAGCGCGATGTTCATGGTTATCAGCTAAGTATGCCTCTTTTAAATCTCTTTCTTTCCCACTCCAACACTATCTTCTGTTCTGTTTCATTTCCTTCGATTTGAGTTTCACGAATTGTATACTGGCTTGCTCTACTTTCAAACGTATGAACTCCCTCTCCCTTGCCTTTATTCAGATTAGCATGTGACTAACTCAGAATGGGTTCTGGATCCTGGTCAAGACGTTTTTATCTGTCTCCCTTCCTCGATTCACCACCGGAGCGTTCTCATAGTATGACTCTTTCCTTCGTTTGGTTGATTATTTACATTGACGATAATGCTCGTTTCAGTTATAGCCGACATAATCCAGATTCTACACTCCTAATGTTGTGTATCCTCCATTCTTCGGATTCTAAGATTGATATTTCTGTTACGGTTCAAGTTGGCTTGCTACCCGTGGCTTTGACTTGATTGATTCCTGATTAACATATGTTCGCCTCAGTCGATTTCACCATAGAAGTCCATTTGTGTTTGCAGATTTAATCTATATGTTTGTCTCTATCGCTTTTGCATTCGGGTTTAATTTTGAATGGTAGCAGAAAGCTTGGTGTGTTTTGTTCAATGTGCATCGCATATCTAGTTTGAAAACATTTTGTTAACCCTCGGTTTTCATGTTTCGGCCGAGGTACCCTGCTGAGTCGGTGCTATATTAGCTCGAAGTGGATTTGGATTGTGAGAGCAATACCTCGTGTTTTTGAGTTCAACCATGATGCAACACCCAATTCAAACTCAATCTGCTTGGAGAATGAAAACCTGATCGAAAAGGGATTTGCGGTTCCCTGCACACCCACGCTTCCTCTCAGTATTTTAGTCTTGATATCAATAATCTTCATGTCTGCTTAAGGAAAGTTGTGGTAAACTTCTTCCTGTTTGAATACTTGCAGTAACTGGAAATCATGTGCGAAATATTCAATTGTTACTTTGCAAATGCTTTTGTAAATTGCTGTTTGAAGGCCTACATAATGGGTTGTCTTGGGTGATAATTCGATTAGTTAATCCTATTTTTTTGGGTTAGAATCATAAAAGAAAAGTGAATAAAAGATGACTAAAACCCTTGTTTTAGGATATAAGATTCCAGTAGTTTCAGATTTTTGATTAACCACCTTTTGTAATTGGTCTAGTGTTTTATCTGAACAACCGAAGTTTTGTTAGATTATTTTAGATTCGGCCAAAAAAAAGAGGGAAGAGAACATATGTATATATTGAAACTTGTAAATTTGAATGTTATCTGTTCGTTACTCATCTCCATTTTTTTATATTATCTGCTTGCATGTTATATATCATAGATTACAAGTTTGGTAATTGTTGGGCCCAGCCCAATATAGAGGCCCAAGACTAGGAAGCCCTAGTTAGCCCATAGGTCACCCCTTTGTAGAAAAGCCTTAGGTTTGGGGTATCCTCAATGCATACGGGTCCTAGACACGGTCCATGTGAGGAATACCCGTTTTCCTCAAAACTTTTCAAATCATCCCTTAATGTCAGAATAAAATACACAATCAACATTCCAATTCTAATAAAAAAATCATCAAATTTCATCCAAAAATCAGTCAATTTCAAAAATCTAATCATCAATTCATTCAAATGCTAAATAAAGCCCAATTCGAGGCCCATAATAAAGCCCAATCCGAGGCCCATAATAAAGCCCAATTCGAGGCCCATAACAAAGCCCAATCGAGGCCCATTACAAAGCCCAATTTGAGGCCCATTCCAAAGCCCAATTCGAGGCCATTCCAAAGCCCAATTCGAGGCCCATTCCAAAGCCCAATTCGAGGCCCATTCCAAAGCCTGACTCGAGGCCCATTCCAAAGCCCGATTCGAGGCCATTACAAAGCCCAATTCGAGGCCCATTCCAAGCCCAATTCGAGGCCCATTCCAAAGCCAATTCAAGGCCCATTCCAAAGCCTGACTCGAGGCCCATTCCAAAGCCCGATTCGAGGCCCATTACAAAGCCCAATTCGAGGCCCATTACAAAGCCCAATTCGAGCCCATTCCAAAGCTGACTCGAGTCCCATCCAAAGCCGATTCGAGGCCCATTCCAAAGCCCAATTCGAGACCCATTTCCAAATCAAATTCGAATCCAAATCAAATCATTTCCAAATCAAATCCGATTCCAATTCAACCTCAATTCATTCCAAATTCAATTCAAATCCATCTCAATTCGAATTCAATTCAAGGTTATCTCAATCCAAATTCAACCAAACCCAATTCATTTCATTCTAATTCAATTCAATGCAAGCCCATTCAGATTCAATTCATTTCAATTCGACGCAATTCAAATCAATTCAATTCAGCCCCAAAATTCAAATCCAAATCAACTCAATTCCAAGTCAAATTCAACTCCAATTCAATCTCAATTCAACTCCAAACTCATTCAAATTCAACTCAATTCTACATTCAATTTCAATTTCAATTCAACTCAAACACAATTCATCTCAATCCAAATTCAATTCAATTCAATTTCAAACTCATTCAATCCAAACATTTTCAATTCCAATTCAAATCAATATTCATTTAACCCCGATTCAACCCGATTTCAATTCAATTACAATTCCATTCCAATTTCCTACACTCTAAATGTCTCATAGACCTGAGCGTCTCACAGACTTGTCATTCCAATGATTCGAATGTCTCACAGACCTGTGCGTCTCACAGACCCGAGCGTCTCACAGATCCGAGCGTCTCACAGACTTCGACATCTCAAGGTTTCAAACGTCTTACAGACCCGAGCGTCTCACATACTAGAATCCCAAACCCTAAGCTCCTCGAGACTCCAAACCCTTCGAAATCTCAAAAACACCTCAAAATATCTTAAAAACTCCACAAAAACATCAAAATTCCAAACCTCCAAAGTCCTGAACTACGTAAGTCTGTCTCAACAGGGAGTTGAGTACGTAGGCAGCCCATCTAGGGTGCGACCCCATTCCAAACAAAATCCCTTTCCCCCCTCTGAGGTGGCTCTCATATCTCTTAAAACATTCAAACCTTCTTCGGTTCCCACAAACTTCAAACCATCAGACTCTAAGTCTGTCTATTCACTCAACCTCACACTTTTTCCAAATCTTCATTCTATACTCATCTGAATTCCCCAACTCCTCTCTTGGTGCTAGCTTGGCAGAAAAGCTCGCCTCATCCACTCTCCCTCCCTCTCTCTCTCTCTATCTCTCTCTCTCTCTCTCTCTCTCTCTTTCTCCCTCTTCTCATCCTAATCATATCCTTGGCTTTTAAATGAATCTCTTTAATAAGGTTTTGAAAGAAGGCAATCCGACATTGGAGACCGAGGTTCCTGGCACCAATCCAAAGTCGTGGTTGTTGCCACTTCTAAGGGGTGTAACCCAGTGCAAACCCGCACTAGAATCTCTGATTTGACCAGATTAGTCCTATCCATAGGAAACAAATTCAGAGTCAACCAACGGCTCTTAGAACCCTCTTTCCCTCCTCCTAGTAGCTAGGTCAAACTAGGTGGGCGACTCGAGTCAACTCCGCCTTATAGAGGCATTAGTCCGTGTGGAGCCCATGAGAGCGGGTGTAGTGCTCACTAGCATTCCCTTATGCTTTCTGGGAAAGACGGACGATAGATAGGTATTGAGGGATGCCGAGGTGACAGGTTTTCACCCTCCACAAAATGGCATTTTAGGATCTAGGCTTTTCAGTCAAGAACCATATTTAGATAGCCCCCCTCATACCGAAAAATCACCCTCCACAGTATGCCACTCTGATTTATGGCTGCTTTTCCATGTATCTTTTCCTACTTCGTTCAATTAATTGCAGATGTATGCAGAGTTATTGCAAAATGGGGGAAGGAAAAGGATAGGTAATTTGAGTTGTTTGCTTAGCAAGTAATGCACGTCATATGTCATACATATGGTCTTGAATTCAGCTACTCTTCTTGTATACAAATGCTAGTCTTAAAAACTTATGCACCTATAGAGATTCTTTTGTTAAAGTACATTTCTAGCTTGAGAACTCGGATGCTATTATTATATGCTTAACAGAAGCAGTTTGTCCCAGTAACATGGAGCACCATGTAATCATTTATGTATACATTGGCATATACAGGTGCTAGTCCCTTAAAACTGATCCCGACCCAAACCCAACTAACGTATCCCGAATTCAACTAACACAATCCAATATTTCCCAAGTCAAAGAAAAAGATGACCTCACATGACCCTAATAAGACCAACCCAATCCAATTGATTGAATATTCGGTAGCCCACTTGAGAATTTATTCGAGCTCTACTCATCCACCACTCTGACTACATAGCCTTCTAAGCTTTAAGTACCTTAATATGGCCAGAGAATTGCACCATGGTTAATGAGCAGAGAATATTAACAAAAAAAATATTCTAAGGACACTAAGTTGTCTAGTGTAACAATACATGGGGAACTATCACAATATTTACACATATATTGTTAGGAATTAAAGCCTTTTTTATGAGGGTGGAAACTCAACAAGCCACTTTTAGACCTCGGAACTAAGTGGCTATTATTAAAGCCATGTCGAGTGTTTTCGTTTATAAAATAGTGAATAACCCAAACCTATCTAGCTAATTAAATGTTAAATTATGATAATAAGTCTAAATCATGCCTTAGAACATTGGTAAAACATTTAAACCAATAAAACACAAGAAAACACCATAAAGACAATTTAAGCAAATACTTGCTCTAGACTTGGTGTAACCTTGATTAGGACCCAAATATCATTCTTAGACCTTATTAACATTCTAAAGAACATTAAATCAATTACCAAAGAAAACCAAGCTCAAAAACAAGTTAAAACACAATTGTGCTTTAAGACTCCTTAAAGCACATTTTTGAAAAAATTGTCTTAGAAATGGGTTTTTGAGTGGCTAAATGACCAAGTTTATACCAATCAACATGTGTAATACGTATCACATTATTAAGCCTAATCAATGAGAAACCAAAAATTTCATAAATTTGTGCACTAATATGAATAATGACCAAATAGTGCCCAATAAGACTTTAATCTCTTTTAATTAGTCAATGGTCAAACTAGCTCCACAAATATCCAAGGAAGGGAGGGGACCGGTTTTAGGATGGGTGAGTCATCACCATATGCCAGCACCTTAAGAAAAGAAGAGGGAAAGAGAAGAAGTTACTATTGCTTTTACCAAATATCTTACCTTAGCATACCTCTCTCCTCTCTCCTCTCTTCTCATCCTTCTCTTCCCACCGGTTTCTTCTTCTTCATTCTCCCAAAGAAAAACATTGAAGCAGCACTCCATATTCCTCCATCTTCATTTGCTTGCCAAATGCAACTCCAAGCTCCAAAACCAAGCACATATTTGTGTTAGTTAAGTCAAGTTTCAATGCTCTTTTTAAAACTCCAAAACCAGAAGTTGGACTCCATTGGAGGAGCTCCATTTGAAGAGGAAAACTCATATTCTAGAGCTTCATTACTCTCTTTGGTTTAAGGTAAGAAAGAGACAAAAAACTCATCTTTCTTCATTTTTGTATATGGCCGAAAATCACCATTTGAATAGTCTTGTTTTATTCCTTGTATTAGCCTTGATTCAATATTCAAAAGACTAGAGGAGGTCTTGCCTTGATTCCTTATCAAAGTACATTCCAAATTCCTAAGGTAATCATTCATTTTAGTGCACTAAGCACTCCTTTGAACATAGGGATGATTCCATGAGTCTAGGTATATTACTTAGCACTCATTACATCTATTTGAATATTGATTAGAAGATTAGCAAGTGAAAAAAGTCCTTGGCCGTTTTCAATCAAGAAAATCAAGAGAAAGAAAGGAAAAGGCTTGGAAAAACATAAGGTAAATGACTTACCTTGATGTGGTTTAATGTCTTAAGAAATGTGTTTATATAGGTACAAAATCTAGCCTAGAGCTTACATGATATTATGGATTATATAACCTAGGAAATAACATGATACTTGTGAACTTGTGACTAAAGAGTCAATGGTAAACGAGTTAGTAAAATAATCATAAGGTGGATTATAAGAACATCTCTAGTTGCTGTGAGATTGATGTTGGGTAAATGCAGGTTGAAAATCTAAATGTGGAAATTCAGTGTTAAGTTTATGTCATTTAAGGCCTAAGAGCCATGTCATTTAGGGCCTAAGTGTAACACCTCAACTAAAAATAACACACTTAACAACACTTTGCAGCGGAAATCACAACTCACCACATAACTCAACTCTTTGGTGTTACACGCCGTTAGCCACCCACGTGGCTAACAAGGCTAACATACATACATTGTACCGGTCTGATGGACTAAACTCCCGAGCAACTACACATAAATCCCGTTCCATGTCCAACAATCATTATACACTACATTACAACTGTACCGAGATTAACAAGCTAATGCCGACAACAATTTCGGTCTTACTACTCCTACAATACATAAGCATTTAAATGAACTGCCCGTATACAACTAACAACCCCGTCCCACTCTCGAACGGCTGCCAGCTCCATAATACCTTAAAAGTATGGGGGCCCCCAAATGGGGTCAGCACCTTTGCTGGTATGGTAATCCCGCAGCCCGCATGCTACCGGGCCACGCACAACTATTTGTCGTCTTAGCATGCGGTTGATTTATTTCAAACATGCACAAACTCACACGTATCATGCTTATAAGCAAACATCCATTAATAGGGCACAACACAAACTAGCACACACACTCAAAACAACACACTTCACTTTATAACATACACAACTTAATTTCTCTCCTCTGAGAGGATATAATTACTTAGGGAATGCCGGGGTGATATAAGCCCGAGCACAACATACATACATTTCCTTTACTTGAGTGACGGCCTCATATAGGACCGATCACAACATACATAGTTTCCCCCTAGCTCCAATAATGATGAGTTAGGTAAGCCTTGGTTAAGCTTGTGGGTGGTTGTAATTCAAGGAGGAACAACAACCGTAACATAACAAAGAGGGAGTCGAAGCGGACTTAGCATCGACACCCTACCAACATTATACATAATTTCCCTCCTAGCCCGATGTGGAGGTCGGGTAGGTCAGCTTTGGCTAAGCTAGTGGGAGGTCGAAGTCCAATGAAGGAAAACAACCCTAACATAACAGGATGAGAGGTAATTCACATATATAAATTAACTCCCAAACAATACGCGCGACCGGAACGACCGGATTCCTCCCCATACATAACATATACTTATTAGTTAAAGGTTCCCTTATGGAACTTATCACATACATACATTACATAGTTTTACTAACGCTGTTAATCACACAAGGGAAATCACATCCCATGTCAACAACACGGATAACAGTATCCAATGACATCAAATACTAAAAAAGTCACATACATCACACATAATCACAACATACACTAACGCACGGATAGCCGCAGTTAGAACGTTCCCGTGGTTGGGACGTTTATTCCGAATACCGATCTCTTATGTGAACCTAAGGTCGGTTAACTATTATTTAACACATAATTAAGGTTAAGCGGTATCGGAATTGATTACGCCAAAATAATGAATTACTAAACTCATTTCATGCTTTATCTTGCAAGGTGGCAAACACACAGAAAAACACATTGGCATACAAGTCGGTGTAATTCGGTAGGACACAGGTTGCAAGAAAACCATACCTGTCACCGTGGGTTACTCTACGTGTTCCCGAGGGTTCACTCCAACGCGTCATCTCACGCTCCCCGGGTAGTTTTGAACAAACTGATAGTAATGCAAATGTTTTATTAACAACAAAGTTTTACGGTATGTTAACTTCTAATATTCCCGTATCACCCCGTTATCCCGTTGGTTCGGTTTAACTTAATGTACATAATTCCTTAACTTACTCACTCACTTCCAACACTTGTTTATACTTCACAGGACCTTTATAAGTCACCAACAACTCCTAAACAACTTCCAAAACCAATACCCATCAGTCCCTATCATTAGACATCATTTCCAACCTTAAACAACATTTTTAGAGTGGTCAGGGACTTGTCCTTACCTTAAGTCCCGGACCAACACTTACAGAAACTCTCGGCGGTTTTTAATAGGTGGTCCGGGACCTGTACTAACCCCAAGTCCCGGACCACAACACTGGTGAAACTCTCGGCGGTTTTTAATAAGTGGTCCGGACCTTGTACCAAACTCAAGTCCCGGACCAAGCATGGGTAGCAACTATCGGCCTGAATTACATGGGTGGTCCGGAACCTTGTCCATGGACTAGGTCCCGGACCCTGCTACAGATTTTACAGATTTGGAGTTTTCTAAATCTGTTACAACTCCATTCCTTCACCATTGATCTTCCAATCTTTCCCACTTGTGATCTACATGTTTAAGCACTTAATTACCCTCCTCAATCATTGTAATCCAACACCAAGTCCCCTCACCAATTTTGGTTATTTCACTCAAATTCACTTATACTTTTATAACTAGTTTTCTAGTTCTCATCACTTTCTTGTGACAGTTTTTAGCTCCATCTTTTACCATTCAAATAATGCCATTTCCAACACTCAAATCACATTACTTCTACTCCTCATACACCCTTCTCCTTAGTTTGGTTTCCAACTCATTAACCATTCACTTGAATCTTCTTGACAACCTAGCTTCTTCCTTTAATAAAACACTCAAGTCCTAAATCTCCTAAACAAATTTTGACAGCACTTGGCTACTTTCAAAGCATTTCCCAAACACTATCTTCACACATTTCCTCCTAAACTAGCCAAACCCCAAGGGTTCTACCAGCACATAACAAAATCCTCAAATTCAACAACAACAACACAATCACCAAAATCTCCAAAATCTTAATAAACCACATTATCCATCACTTTGGGTCATTACTTTGTTACCCATCCCAAACACCTTAAACAATTATAAATAAGGTTCAAGGTAGTTTTCTTACCTTAATTTCACAAGCCTCCTTAATTCATCTCTTGCTCCTCATCTTCTCCAAAATTGGTTAAGAGGGTATGGAGTTTCCAAACTCCATCCCAACATCCAAGAACACATAAACATACCCAATTAATTATCTAAACCCTTGGAATATCTTAATTCAATCAAAGGCTAGAACACAAGTTAGGGTTTACCTTTTTGAAGCTTTTAAGAGGGATTCTCACCCTTGAATCAAGAGGGAAACTACTCCACCATTGAAGGGTCAATTTGGAGCTCAAGAACAGAAGAAAAACAAGGTAGAAGAGAGAGAGACAAAATCGGTTACCATTATAAGATGGAGAAAAATGAGGTTTTTCTTGGAGATTTTTACCTTAGGAGAGAGAGGAGACTCCAAGCTTCAAGAAATGTCATTTCTCTTCAAATGGGAAAAACCCATGGAGATGAAACTCATCCTTTTGAAATTCCGAAAAGAGGGAAAGGTAGAGGAGGATAGGAGAGTTCAAATAGTAATTTGTTTTGCATTTGGAGCTTGGAGTTGGCTAGAGCATGAGGAAGATGAAGCCATGGAAGGAGAGGGGAGAGCTGCGCAATCGGCTGCAACCAGGAGGGAGAAGAAAGGAATCGCGGAGAAGAAAGAAAGGGAGGAAAGAGAAGAAAGGAAAAGAAATAAAGGAGAAAGAGAGTGGTGGGGTATAAGTTACTTTTTGCTTTTTGACTTATTTAATTTGCTAACTAGTCAGTGTGAGGGGCTGTCTACATTAAATAAAAAACCGGCCACACTAATATATACACACTGGAACGTTTTTCGTTTTTACAGAAAATGCCCATTATTTACCCGGTTTTAGCACTATTCACTAACGGGTCCGTTTTCCGGAATTTTCTCGTTTATTTAATTTAATGGTTATTATACTCCCATTAATGTTTAATTATTGTTACATAATCAACTATATTTTTATGGGGTCATTTAACTGTTTAAAACACATTTTCGGATTTCTCGAAAAACGCGTTTTAGGACTCCGTTAGCGTTTTTACGCATGGTTTCAATCCGTTTCTTCCGGAATTTTCCCACATGTTATTAATGTGTAATTAAGGTACAAAAAAAATACATTTATCACTCTAACGAAGGTTATGTACCTCCTAAAATAATTAAAATACGCGGTTTCACGTTTTGTGACTTTTACACATTTTCTTATTCTTTTTTTTTGGTTTTTATTTCTTCACCAATAATCTTAAGGACTTAATTAGCCTTAGAAAATTATAATTACATAGTTAATTAACATATTAAGGTTTGGGGTATTTCAATCTACCCCCCTTAAAAGAACTTCATCCTCGAAGTTCACACTTCCCACACATCATTGGTTAGAATACGGGGAATTGCAACATACAACTTCCATAAAACATACTTTACATCACACCCTCGGACTTAACGGTCCGGGTACATATACACATCCATACATAACATAACATACTTACTTAGTAGCCTCAGACTTAATGGTCCGGGTACCTTAAAAACATTGTACATACATAACAACCCTTAGACTCTTAGGTCTGGGTAACATAACAACATTTAGACTCTTAGGTCTTGAAACATAACAACCGTTAGACACATGGTCTAGGTAACATAACACTTTCGGAATTCAATCACACTAGGACTCTTGTAACACCCCTAATACGCACATGATACTAGAAATCGCAGCGGAATAAAACAACTAAACAGTAACTAACGCTTCGGTGCTACAACGCCGTCAACCACCCACGTGGTTGACAAGGCAGAATAAATACAATTGTACCGGTCTGATGATCAGACTCCCGAGCATAACTAAACCATAAATACATTATATACAATACCGAGTGTTTACATAACCTTCACTGTAAACATCGCTGTAAACTGCACAACCAAATATATAACGCCACAGGAGCACAGGCGCATCCCGGGCCAACATCCAAAAGTATACAAAAGTAATCACATCCTAGGATCTAAAGCCACTCCGCTTCTTCGATCCTCATCCTGCAGTATAAGAAATATGGATCCCCCGAGGGGGTCAGCAACCCTTGGCTGGTATGGCTAACGCGCAGCCCATCGGCTACCGGGATACGCGCAGCTACTTGTCATTATAACATGGCATTCAATTTATATAGCATAACATAACATGGAGCATGGCATCAATAGTGCATAGCTCAACAACACATACACAGTGGATTTTCACTCCACGATAACAAACCACAAGGGTCAAATAACATAAGAGCCTAGAGAGTGATTCACTCTCATGTCAAGCTCGTTAAACACACTCATTACCGTTCTGTTAGCGAACGAGTAACTTAAGTCACAGATGGTTCGGATTTAGTGACCCGAACACACCACACAAACACAGGTTCCCACTAAACCGATCATAAGTCAGAATAGGTAAGCTTTGGAAGAAGCTAGCGGGAGATCGAACGCCAATTAAGGAGAACAATCTTAACAACATAAGAGTCGAATCTGATTCAGATATCTACTCTTAACTTACATGCATGACCGGATAACCGGATTCCTCACTTCCCAGTTAACACTTGTTAGAAGTTCATAGTGGAACTTAACAACCAACACACAATAGGTGGTAAGTCATGTTAGACACACACAAGGGAAATGAGTCACAACATACATCACAATAAATGAACAACTGTAAACTCATTACATGTTTAAATCTTATAACGTTGTAAACACACAGAAAAACATACAACACACAAACCGGTGTAAACCGCTAGACAACAGACTGCAAGAAAACCATACCTTGGTCCTTGCCTCGTTTGGTTTCCTCCGTAGGTCACTCCTATACATAATTCAAGAACGTCGGTTAATTAACTTACTTAACCTCCAAATTTACTAAGTGTTTAACATAATTGTATGACATGTTTTAATGTCTATCTTACCCTAGGTTACCTTCATTATACACCCTAGGGTTAACTACATAAGTCACATTCTTTTTTTTTTTTTTTTACAAGTTTTGGTCCGACCGGACTTGCCGACCGGACTTGCCTAAGT
This sequence comes from Limonium bicolor, assembly GCA_023374045.1. Lineage (NCBI taxonomy): Eukaryota > Viridiplantae > Streptophyta > Magnoliopsida > Caryophyllales > Plumbaginaceae > Limonium > Limonium bicolor. Next base: position 235,343,041 of record CM041776.1, read on the forward strand.
CCGGTCCATTCCAGTACCTTTTTACCGTTGGAAAATTCACTCCGACCGGACTTACATGTCCGGTCCTATGTCCGGTCGATTCCAGAGACTTATAACCCGTACAAAATTCATGCCGACCGGACTTGCCAAGTCCGGTCCCATGTCCGGTCCATTCCAGAAACATTTTCCCTCTCACAAAACAAGCCCGACCGGACTTGTAGGTCCGGTCCCCCAAGTCCGGTCGATTCCAGAAACATTTCTCGGTAGTGTAACAGGGCCCGACCGGGCTTGCAAGTCCGGTCGCAAGTCCGGTCTGCCCCAAATCCTTATTTTCCTTTTCACATTCAACTCCAAACTTTACCCCATATAACCTAGTACCCCCTAACCTCATTTGGGCACTTCAAACACACTTAACATCCTTAAACACTCACAACTCTTTTTCTAATTCCTTAAACCTTTACTTATCTCCTTAAATTCCTAACACTTACAACATTTTACACTAGGTTTCTAAATGGTGTTTCTCACCTATGATAACTACTATCCCAAAATGTTTTCTCCTTATCTTAACATCATCTCTCACAACAACTCCTATTCCTTACTTCAAATCTTTTTCAAGTTCATACCTTCTCCTTAATTTACCAAAGTTTGCCTAAGTCTTTACCTAAGTCCCAAAATGACTTTGGTACATACTAAAATCTCAAGCTCATGCCTAAGTCCTTGTTACATCCTAAATCACCTTAATGCATGTTTCTACACAAGAACAACACTTAACCATTTTAAATACTCCTTAACTTATCAAACACATTTTAACACTTAGAACTTCACATTTGTTACCTAAATTTCGACATAGGTTCTCCTAGAACATTACTAAACCAAAACACATTGTTTTTACCAACAAACAACCAAGAACACTAAAAATCCATCAAGTACTTATTATACACAAACTTCACTACAAGCACTACATCACAATATAGTGCACAATTTAAATTGCATGGCACTTAGGCCCTTAAATGACATGGCTCTTAGGCCCTTAAAATGCACAAATCATAAACACTGAATTTCCACAATTATTTGCCTTTAACCTGCAAATACACTCAACAACACATATGCCTTTTACTAAGCTCTTGGAACACTTTACTAAGTCATTCACCATTGGCTCTTTAGGTAGTTTTAATAAGCATTTATAAGCTCATTTCTCCTAAGGCATTAAAACAACATTAGGTTAGTAGATTTACCTCTTTTGCAAAATAACTTCTTTCTTGTTTCCTTTAGAAAACCGATAGAGTACTTGATTCTTTGACAAGTTCTAAACAATATACAAACATTATAATGAGTATTCAAGCTATAAGCTCCATCTCATTGTAAACCCTAGTTTTACATTGTTTCAAAAACATTAATGTAGTTGTTTTACCTTGCTCTTTGAAGAGAGTTTGAATATCTAGCAAGAGAGGACTCCACCTAGTCCATGAAGAGTTGGAATGAAGCTAGAACAAAGTCACATAAAAAGCTCCTTCAATACATATTTTCGGACATGACAAAAACAAGGAGGAAATGAAGTTTTTATTTGAGATTCCTTACCTAGAAGTCAAGGAGAGTAACAATATGTAAAAATACAAGCTCAAGCTCCTTCAATGGAGAAACTCCATGGCACCGAAATGGTTGTCTTGGACTTTTGAAAAGATAGGAATGAAGAGCTTGATGAGAGGAAGAAGATGGTGGTGTTTGTTTTTGATTTGGACAAGTGAGCAAGGTTTTACAAGAGGTCAAAGCTTGTGTTCTAATGGTGATAGTGGTTTATCGTGAGAGAACAAAGAAGGAAGAAGAAGAGAGGTGGGAAACCGTGTGAGCAAGGAAAGGAAATGAGAGAATGAAGATTGGTTTTACTTTAGAAGATATTTGTAGTTTAAAAGCAAATAGTACTTTCTTAGTCATCATTATTTACTTAACAAATTAACAAGAGGGTGGTGAGTCACCAACCTTAGAAAACCGGCCCCCTAATATAATGAGGGTAATATAGTCTTTGTTTGTCAATTTAATTACTTATACAAACATATGTTACAAAATAGCTTATAAAAGTTACTATTCATAAAACAAGGCACATAGAAGTGAAATTTTTGATTTCCCACTAATATAGACACCCAAATGTGATATTATATAGTACACATATATATTTAAGAGTAATGATGGACATCTAGCCATTCAAAACTCATTTACAAGACAATTTTTCAAAAATGTGCTTTAAGACTCCTTAAAGCACATTTTGTGTTTAAACTTGTTTTCAAGCTTGGTTTTCTTTGGTAATTGATTTAATATGTTCATTAGTGTATAAATGAGGTCTTGGTAAGTTCATTAGGTCTTAACCAAGTTTATCCCAAGCTTAGAGCACATTTTGGCTCTTATTGACTTTAAAGCACATTTTGTGTTTCCTTTTGTTTAAATTTGTTTACTAATGTTTCTAAGACTCTTTTAGTCTTAATACACCATATTTAAGTGTTTAAACAATATATTAAGGTTTGGGGTATTTCAATCTACCCCCCTTAAAAGAACTTTGTCCTCGAAGTTCATACTTCCACATATCCTAAATATTAGAACACGGGAACACTTATAAACAATACTTCCATACATTACAACACAACTTACATAACATTGGACACAGGTCCATACAACATAACATTGGACACAAGGTCCATACAACATTATCCACATCATTCAGACAACGGTCTGTAACATAACAACATAACATAGACGATGTATTCAAATACACGTCGTACACACATAACCGAAACGGCTCTACCCCCCTTAAAAAGGGGTACGCCCCGTACCCTATACACATAAGACTAAGAAGTAAACAATGACGGGTACTTCGCCTTCATCTTATCTTCCAGCTCCCAAGTGGCCTCCTCAACGTCCTGGTTAGACCAGAGAACTTCACCAGTCTCACGGACTTATGGCGAGTGTCTCGAGTCTTAGCATCCAGAATCCGTACCGGAGTCTCCACTGATCGCATGGTCGGCTCTAAGGTTAGCCTTTCAGGCTGAAGCACATGAGACGGATGAGACATATACTTCTTCAACTGGGACACATGAAATACATCATGTACCTTGCCCAGCTCGGCGGGTAGGTCTAGTCTATAGGCTACCGGGCCGATCCGCTCCGTCACAACATAAGGCCCCACATACTTTGGGCTCAACTTGCCCTTCTGGCCAAAACGAAATACTCCCTTCATGGGGGACTCTCAAAAATACCTGATCGCCCACGGCGAACTCCAGGTCACGTCGGCGCACATCTGCGTACGACTTCTGTCTATCCTGAGCTGCTTTCATATTAGCCCTGATCTGGCGAACTTCTGCCTGAACTTGCTCAAGATACTCTGGTCCTATAATGACCGTCTCACTCGACTCATCCCAGCATAATGGCGTGCGGCATGGTCTACCGTACAAGGCCTGGAAGGGAGACATCTTGATCGAAGCATGATAACTGTTGTTGTAACTAAACTCGATCAGATGTAACTTATCAATCCAGCTGGTCTGAAAGTCAAGTGCACAAGCACGTAGCATATCCTCAAGTGTCTGAATGGTGCGCTCACTTTGACCATCGGTCTGTGGGTGAAACGCCGTACTCAATTTCAATTCAGTACCCAATGCCTCTCGTGTGGACTTCCAATATCTGGATAAGAATCTGGTGTCTCTGTCAGATACAATCGTTTTCGGTACACCATGATGTCTTACAATCTCTTTATCAAACAGTTCTGCCAATCTTGCCACTTTCCAAGTGTCCTTCATCGGAATGAATCGGGCCACCTTGGTCAGTCGGTCAACTATCACCCATATCATATTCAGACCTCCCCTTGTAGGCGGAAGCCCTACTACAAAGTCCATGGAGATATCATGGAACTTCCACTCAGGCACTGGCATTGGCTGTACCATACCACCAGGCCGTCGGTGCTCAAACTTGACCTTCTGGCAAGTGAGACACCTCAATACATAATCACTAACATCTTTCTTCATTCCAGTCCACCAAAAATACCTCTTCATACCTTTATACATCTTTGAAGCTCCGGGGTGAATCGAAGTAGTAGAACAATGGGATTCACTCAATATGCGCTCCTTCAACTCAGCGCTACTCCTAGGTATACACAATCGGCCATTCAGCCTAATCAGGTCATCATCGTGGAGTCTGAAGTCGTACTTCTGACCCTCGAATGTGCCATCAATAAGCTTCTGCCGGATCTCCAGCATGTACTGATCCGTCATCTGAGCACTCCGCACCTCTTCAACCAAGCCAGTATGAGAGACTAGCGAATGGAGAGAGTGTGCTCGGCGACTCAGTGCGTCAGCTACCACATTTGCCTTACCCTCTTTGTATTGCAGATTAATATCGTAGTCATTCAGAAACTCAACCCACCTTCTTTGCCTCATGTTCAACTCTTTCTGAGTGAACAAGTACTTTAAGCTTTTATGATCAGAATAGATTGTCACACTTACCCCATACAAATAATGTCGCCATATCTTCAATGCGAAGACAATGGCACCCAATTCTAAGTCGTGGGTAGGGTAGTTCTCCTCATGCTTCTTCAGCTGACGGGAGGCGTATGCTACGACCTTCCCGTGCTGCATCAATACACAACCCATACCTCTGCCTGATGCGTCGCAGTAGACCTCAAAACCATCTGGACCGTCTGGTATAGTCAGGACTGGTGCAGATGTCAGAGCATCCTTGAGACTCGCGAAAGAACTCTCACAGTCAACTGTCCACTCGAATGGTGCATCCTTCTTCATCAAGGAAGTCATCGGCTTCGAGATACTGGAGAAGTCCTTCACAAACCTCCTATAATAACCTGCCAGACCGAGGAAGCTCCTGATATCAGTGACTGTCTTCGGCCTAGGCCAGGTGCGAACTGCATCTATCTTTGCCGGATCGACAGCGATCCCGGCATCAGAAATCACATGCCCAAGGAAAGATACTTGGTTCAACCAAAATTCACATTTCGAAAACTTTGCATACAACTGGTTTCTCCTCAGAGTTTGTAACACATCTCTCAGGTGGCTTTCGTGCTCACCTTTTGATTTAGAATACACAAGAATGTCATCGATGAAGACTACCACTGACTTGTCCAACTGGTCTTGGAACAAGCGGTTCATTAAGTCCATGAACTTGCTGGTGCATTCGATAAGCCAAATGGCATAACTGTGAACTCATAATGCCCATACCTCGTTCTGAAAGCTGTCTTCTCGATATCACTGTCACGGATGGCAATCTGATGGTATCCGGAACGTAAGTCTATCTTGGAGAATACTGATGCCCCCTTAAGCTGATCAAATAGATCGTCGATGCGTGGTAAAGGGTAACGGTTTTTCACCGTAACAGCATTCAGCTCCCGATAATCAATACACAGGCGGAGGCTACCGTCCTTCTTCTTCACGAAGAGGACGGCGCTCCCCATGGTGAAACACTAGGGCGGATAAAGCCCTTGTCGAGTAGGTCTCTCAGCTGCTCCTTGAGCTCTGTCATCTCTGCTGGAGCCATACGATAAGGTGCTTTCGCAATGGGTCCAGTGCCCGGAACTAAGTCGATCTCAAACTCAACCTCTCGTGCTGGCGGCATGCCCGGCAGTTCCTTAGGAAATACATCAGGAAACTCCGACACTACCGGCACATCTGGGCTAAACTCAGGGTCTCTCTCTATGTCCTGGACATAGCAGAGGTATACATCACTCCCTCGTCGTAACTCACGATACATGGCCATGGCGGTGATGATCTGAGTCGAAGGCTCCCTGGGCCTCTGGCGGTATGATATGGTAACCCCAGATGGACTCCGAAGAAGCAGTCGATGCTCGGCACACAGGATTCTGCCCTTGTACCGCTCCAACCAGTTCATCCCGACAATCACATCAAATCCAAGTCCGTCGAACTCTATCAGGTCGATCGGGAACTCTTCACCTCTGATTCGTACAATGACATCTCGGTGGTAGCGGGTACACCTGATCCGCTCTTTCGATGGGAGAGTGACCAAGAAGTCTGGCATCTCCTCTCCATCTAACCCCAGCCTCTTCGCAAAAGATAGCGAAACAAATGTGTGCGAGGCTCCAGAGTCGAACAGATCGATGCATCCACGCCATTCACTGGAAAGGTACCGGTGAGGATTGTGCCGCTCTTGCCGGCTTCTGCCTCATTGCAGACACTCAATGTACCTCCCGTTCCGAGTGCACAGCCTAATTCATTGGCAAACTAATAAGTACTGGGTAACAACACGGTTGATATACTTCAATAACTCCACTTTATTCATTAACACTTCCTCTTTACAACATTGTTGGTTTACATGATTGATATAACTTAACACATACATAACTCCCTTAACATATACTGGCTTAACACATTACAAAGTATACAAGGTTTAGAATTGTCTGAAGGTCAAATTCAAACGTCCGGGTTTCATGTGTGTGGCATTGATCACTGCCGACGGTGCGGTATTCATTTTGATCTTTCTGATGCCATGATATAGCATCCTTGACTGCCCACCCATGATTAGTACATCTCCTGACTTTAACATTAACTTCCTTGCGAGATCAGCTCGCTTCTGCTCGCCATATACAAATACTGCGGTATCACCAATGGACCAAGACACCACGGGTACTCCCTTACTTAGAGACTCGGGTGACTCGTCCTTATCTTGGTGTAAACCTAACCGTCCACCTTTTTGGTAGAAGTTCACAATACACAAATCTGCTTCCACACTTGGGATTGATTCCGTTTCAACTTGTTGAGCAATTCCCACGGCGTGATTAACGACCGCACGGAACTCCTCAGGTATACTTGGTACTGTTGCTCCATCTTCGGCTCGCACTTCTTGATATGACTTGGTGTAAGGGTTCCAGTCCTTACCCATGCACATCATCTTCAATTGCATTCTTGATCCATTCGGATATTCAGGTGTGTAGAAACCTCCAGGTTTAGCTCCAAGTTCGTCGCATCGTCTGATGATATGGACTTGTGCTTCCGGTGTCAGGTATCCACTTAAGAGTATCATACCTGGCTGGATAACCTGACATTGCTCCATTGGAAAGTCGGTGATGTTGATGGTGGTCTCTTCAGGGTTTGGTGTGGGTGGGATTGGATAACATATATTGAAGGTTCCTTTCAGTTTAGAATTATCTAATTAGGTGTCTTTCACACTATACTTTAACTCCTTACTCACATGATAATACACTTGAACTCACTAACACACATAAGCATGAAATGCGGTATGCAATCACTTATTACATTCAATAGTTTAGGCGGTACCTGGTCTAGAAGAGGGCCCTGGCGCCTCAGACCGGTCCACCACATTCAGGGTGGCCTTGCTAGGTCCCGACCCTTTCCCCTTCTGGGAATCAGTATGCCTCTGATCGGTGGGTGGCTGGTTAGCCGTCTTCGGGCCATCAATAGCTGATGTGGCCTTACCCTTCCACTGCCCCTTGGGCTTGTTGACTCTGCTGTTGGGGTTCCGGTAACACTCGTGGTCACGGTGGCCCCACTTCTCGCAGTATCGACACTGCACCTCATTCCCCTTGCAGTCCTTGCCGGGGTGGTCTCCATTGCACCACTTACAGTAATAGTGGCGCTCCGGTCCAGAGCCCGTGCTAGCTGCTAACACGATACATACTCAGTACTTGTTTCACAACTTATCAACATACACATCAACTTATCACACAAGATTAAACAATTACCCTTTGGTGGGTAAGAGCGTAGGGGCTTCGCCGCATAAGCATATGTGAGCTTCAGTGGCTCCTCAGCGGTGGTGGTTTGGGCTTGGCCCTTGTCACCCTGGTGCTGACTCTTCTGGGGCTGGGGATAAGGTTTCTTCTTCTTCTTTCCTCCCCCATACCCCTGCGAACTCTGGCCCTCGCTCGTGGCCTTGCGCTTGTGCGCATTCTCCTCGTCCCTCAGACGGACGGTGATCTCCACCTTAGCAGCGGCATGATAGCACTCCTGTATTTAGGATGATCAGTCATGCCCCGCAATACATACTCACAAACTCACATTAATACTCACTTGTAGACTACACATATTCACATCACTCTTTTACTTAAATTACCTGTAAGGTGGTATACTCAGCTGGCCCCATCCCATAGCGAAGACGGTGGCTGAGACCGTTGTAGAAACGGTTTACCAGCACCCGGTTCGAGTAACCCAGGTCCGGTAACAGGTGGACAAGGCCGGTGAAGGCTGTGTAGTACTCATCAACCGACACCTTGTCCCCCTGCCTCAGACTATCCAGCTCGAGGCGCTTGGCCTCCTGAACGTGCACGGGGTAGTATTTGGCTCGCAGCAGAGCCGTGTACTCCCTCCAACCAAACTGAGGATCCGCCATCCGGTCCTCTCTCACTAGCTTCCACCAGTTCTGTGCCGAACCCTTTAGATAGTAAGCGGCAAGACGGACCTTAGCCTCTGCGGGCACAGCCAAGGTCTCGTAGGCGGTCTCCAACTCGGAGATGTACGCCTCCAGCTTACGTGGGTCGGTCTCCCCATGAAACGAAGGGGGTCTCAAGTCTGCCAATGCCTTGACCCAGTTGGTCTCTCGTGGCGGTGGCGGTGGTGGCTGAACTCCGGGCATCTGCCCCTGCTGGATCGCAGCTACAAGCTGGGGTACCATCTGGGCCACAGCGGCTGCTACAGCCTCAGCCATAACCTGAGCCGTAGTGTTCTCGCCCTGGTCACCCCCAGTACTAGTACCACTTCCGCGGCCTCTACCGCGTGGTCTACCTGACATCTGTATTCACATGAGTATTCATTAGCAATATGCTTACACACTTATCGGTCCAACGATCGTAACGCTTCCCGACAATAAGGTATTTCCACACTTAGTTAGTGGTTAACCTTTCCATAACTGATCACTTAGGTACTGTAGTTAGGTTTCCTAACTCGGTATATTCCTAAGCTCGGTATTCTAGTCATCAGAGCGATACTTCGCTCTGATACCACTTTTTGTAACACCCCTAATACGCACATGATACTATGAAATCGCAGCGGAATAAAACAACTAAACAGTAACTAACGCTTCGGTGCTACAACGCCGTCAACCACCCACGTGGTTAACAAGGCAGAATAAATACAATTGTACCGGTCTGATGATCAGACTCCCGAGCATGAACTAAACCATAAATACATTATATACAATACCGAGTGTTTACATAACCTTAACTGTATAACATCGCTGTAAACTGCACAACCAACGTATATAACGCCACAGGAGCACAGGCGCATCCCGGGCCAACATCCAAAAGTATACAAAAGTAATCACATCCTAGGATCTAAAGCCACTCCGCTTCTTCGATCCTCATCCTGCAGTATAAGAAATATGGATCCCCCGAGGGGGTCAGCAACCCTTGGCTGGTATGGCTAACGCGCAGCCCATCGGCTACCGGGATACGCGCAGCTACTTGTCATTATAACATGGCATTCAATTTTATACATAGCATAACATAACATGGAGCATAGCATCAATAGTGCATAGCTCAACAACACATACACAGTGGATTTTCACTCCACGATAACAAACCACAAGGGTCAAATAACATAAGAGCCTAGAGAGTGATTCACTCTCATGTCAAGCTCGTTAAACACACTCATTACCGTTCTGTTAGGCGAACGAGTAACTTAAGTCACAGATGGTTCGGATTTAGTGACCCGAACACACCACACAAACACAGGTTCCCACTAAACCGATCATAAGTCAGAATAGGTAAGCTTTGGAAGAAGCTAGCGGGAGATCGAACGCCAATTTAAGGAGAACAATCTTAACAACATAAGAGTCGAATCTGATTCAGATATCTACTCTTAACTTACATGCATGACCGGATAACCGGATTCCTCACTTCCCAGTTAACACTTGTTAGAAGTTCATAGTGGAACTTAACAACCAACACACAACAGGTGGTAAGTCATGTTAGACACACACAAGGGAAATGAGTCACAACAACACATCATAAATAAATGAACAACTGTAAACTCATTACATGTTTAAATCTTATAACGTTGTAAACACACAGAAAAACATACAACACACAAACCGGTGTAAACCGCTAGACAACAGACTGCAAGAAAACCATACCTTGGTCCTTGCCTCGTTTGGTTTCCTCCGTAGGTCACTCCTATACATAATTCAAGAACGTCGGTTAATTAACTTACTTAACCTCCAAATTTACTAAGTGTTTAACATAATTGTATGACATGTTTTAATGTCTATCTTACCCTAGGTTACCTTCATTATACACCCTAGGGTTAACTACATAAGTCACATTCTTTTCTTTTTTTTTTTACAAGTTTTGGTCCGACCGGACTTGCCGACCGGACTTACCTAAGTCCGGTCCATTCCAGTACCTTTTTACCGTTGAAAATTCACTCCGACCGGACTTACATGTCCGGTCCTATGTCCGGTCGATTCCAGAGACTTATAACCCGTACAAAATTTATGCCGACCGGACTTGCCAAGTCCGGTCCCATGTCCGGTCCATTCCAGAAACATTTTCCCTCTCACAAAACAAGCCCGACCGGACTTGTAGGTCCGGTCCCCCAAGTCCGGTCGATTCCAGAAACATTTCTCGGTAGTGTAACAGGGCCCGACCGGGCTTGCATGTCCGGTCGCAAGTCCGGTCTGCCCCAAATCCTTATTTTCCTTTTCACATTCAACTCCAAACTTTACCCCATATAACCTAGTACCCCCTAACCTCATTTGGGCACTTTAAACACACCTTAGGACACCCTTAAACACTCACACAACTCTTTTTCTAATTCCTTAAACCTTTACTTATCTCCTTGTAAATTCCTTAACACTTACAACATTTTACACTAGGTTTCTAAATGGTGTTTCTCACCTATGATAACTACTATCCCAAAATGTTTTCTCCTTATCTTAACATCATCTCTCACAACTAACTCCTCATATCCTTACTTCAAATCCTTTTTCAAGTTCATACCTTCTCCTTAAATTTACCAAAGTTTGCCTAAGTCTTTACCTAAGTCCCAAAGTGGCTTTGGTACATACTAAAATCTCAAGCTCATGCCTAAGTCCTTGTTACATCCTAAATCACCTTAATGCATGTTTCCTACACAAGAACAACACTTAACCATTTTAAATACTCCTTAACTTATCAAACACATTTTAACACTTAGAACTTCACATTTGTTACCTAAATTTCGACATAGGTTCTCCTAGAACATTACTAAACCAAAACACATTGTTTTTACCAACAAACAACCAAGAACACTAAAAATCCATCAAGTACTTATTATACACAAACTTCACTTACAAAGCACTACATCACAATATAGTGCACAATTTAAATTGCATGGCACTTAGGCCCTTAAATGACATGGCTCTTAGGCCCTTAAAATGCACAAATCATAAACACTGAATTTCCACAATATATTTGCCTTTAACCTGCAAATACACTCAACAACACATATGCCTTTTACTAAGCTCTTGGGAACACTTTACTAAGTCATTCACCATTGGCTCTTTAGGTAGTTTTAATAAGCATTTATAAGCTCATTTCTCCTAAGGCATTAAAACAACATTAGGTTAGTAGATTTACCTCTTTTGCAAAATAACTTCTTTCTTGTTTCCTTTAGAAAACCGATAGAGTACTTGATTCTTTGACAAGTTCTAAACAATATACAAACATTATAATGAGTATTCAAGCTATAAGCTCCATCTCATTGTAAACCCTAGTTTTACATTGTTTCAAAAACATTAATGTAGTTGTTTTAACCTTGCTCTTTGAAGAGAGTTTTGAATATCTAGCAAGAGAGGACTCCACCTAGTCCATGAAGAGTTGGAATGAAGCTAGAACAAAAGTCACATAAAAAGCTCCTTCAATACATATTTTCGGACATGACAAAAACAAGGAGGAAATGAAGTTTTATTTGAGATTCCTTACCTAGAAGTCAAGGAGAGTAACAATATGTAAAAATACAAGCTCAAGCTCCTTCATGGGGAAACTCCATGGCACCGAATGGTTGTCTTGGACTTTGAAAAGATAGGAATAAAGAGCTTGATGAGAGGAAGAAGATGGTGGTGTTTGTTTTTGATTTGGACAAGTGAGCAAGGTTTACAAGAGGTTGAAGCTTGTGTTCTAATGGTGATAGTGGTTCTATCGTGAGAGAACAAAGAAGGAAGGAAGAAGAGAGGTGGGAACCGTGTGAGCAGGAAAGGAATGAGAATGAAGATTGGTTTTACTTTAGAAGATATTTGTAGTTTAAAAGCAAATAGTACTTTCTTAGTCATCATTATTTACTTAACAAATTAACAAGAGGGTGGTGAGTCACCAAGCCTTAGAAAACCGGCCCCCTAATTACAATGAGGGTAATATAGTCTTTGTTGTCAATTTAATTACTTATACAAACATATGTTACAAAATAGCTTATAAAAGTTACTATTCATAAAACAAGGCACATAGAAGTGAAATTTTTGATTTCCCACTAATATAGACACCCAAATGTGATATTATATAGTACACATATATATTAAGAGTAATGATTGGACATCTAGCCATTCAAAACTCATTTACAAGACAATTTTTCAAAAATGTGCTTTAAGACTCCTTAAAGCACATTTTGTGTTTAAACTTGTTTTCAAGCTTGGTTTTTCTTTGGTAATTGGTTTAATATGTTCATTATTGTATAAATGAGGTCTTGGTAAGTTCATTAGGTCTTAACCAAGTTTATCCCAAGCTTAGAGCACATTTTGGCTCTTATTGACTTTAAGGCACATTTTGTGTTTCCTTTTGTTTAAATTTGTTTACTAATGTTTCTAAGACTCTTTTTAGTCTTAATACACCATATTTAAGTGTTTAAACAATATATTAAGGTTTGGGGTATTTCATGGTCCATCAATACAGGACCTACACAATCTAACATGACTTGTTCCATACATTATACAAGTTGTTCTTTATACTCCACAGACTCAGAAGTTTCAACCACAGCAGATCCCCTCTCAAAAACAAAACCTTTGAGAGTGACTCTACTGAAGAAATCCATGCTTTAGATATATCCACCTCCACTACCTCCAAATGCCACACTCTCTAAATGTCTCCATCAACTTGTTGTTTATAATCTATGAAAGACTTAGACTTTTGAATTATGTCAATCGTTTAGTTGTTGTCTTATTTTGATGTATGGCAAAGGGGGAAAAGATGTGTACTAGCTTGTAATGAACTTCTACCATGTTTTGTGCATATCTTAATGAAAAATTTCAGCTCTTATGGTCACACTTCTCTTCACTACTCTTAACCAACTTAGGGGGAATCCTTGTTAAGGGGAATTCTCTCTTCTGGAGTTAACACAATTGTCACAAAATATTTTTGTATCGGTTGCCATCATAAAGAAGGGGGAAATTGTTAAGTCAAGTTCCTTAGGTTTTGATGATATCAAACATGTGTTGTTTATCTGACATGTTTATCTAAGTATTAAGATCAAGTAACAAGTAAAAGAGTGACTTAGCACGTAAGATTACAAGCACACTCTGGTCACGACTAGTGTTCTACCAGTCGGGCACCTGTCTACAAAGCTCCAAAAGAGCTCCTAGTACACACTGAACACCTGCACAACACAACGACTCGCAGCATCAGAAATGTCCAAGAATGTAAGATACATCAATTAAGAATAAGTGAACCAACAACACATGCGAAGTTGGTAGAGTTCACGACAAAGCGAGTTAAAGAAACATAATCATGAACAAGATAACAAGACATAATCTGAAGTCATAAAGAGGCATTAATTACACAGCATTAATGAAGCCATCGGGCTAGGCAAGTAGACATCACCAAGAGCAGCAGACCACTTGAACTCTTACCTACAATGTGTACACTCAGTGAGTGACACGTGTCATGGCTGTGCCTACCATCTAGATGGTAATTAGCCTACCTTGAGTAGAGTTATTTCCGTTGGGAACAAGATCAATCGAACCCTAGTGAATAGCCTATCATAGATTGGTAGTTATAAGTTAGCTTGATGATGTATATATATTCAGAACATGTCGTATTGAAGAGCAGAGACACACATAAGAAGTAGAACAACAAGCACAAGCGTGAGTCATATTGTATCCATCTGAGTGTTTGTATACTAAAGAGTTAGTGAGCATGGTTCGACTGTGTAATCAACTCTATACTTTTGTGTTTAGTAAATTGACTGAATCAAGGAATGGTTGGGGAACCATAGGCCTGTAGTCAGGAGAGGGTAGAGGACTTTGGTAATAAGTCTAGAACTGTCCCAGAGTTCATAGGTTGGGCGGGGGGAGATTAAGTGAATTTCTAGAGAGTAAATTCTCAATCGAAAAGGAGTTTCCAGTTTGTGAATTATCGTCTCTCTACATAAACCATCAAACTCGTCTAACCCAACGACACGTCCATGACCGGTCGAGGACATATCCGGAGCACTAGTTAGTTTCAAACTACACTTGTATTGTAGATATAGTAGGAATATTCAGGAGTATTAAACTACTCTAGAATTATTACTCCCACAATATTTAAAAAAAGCCAATGATGAAGAATAAAACAAAATTAATGATAATTATACCGAGTTATATTTCTCATTGTCGAGTTTATTAATTCTTTATATTAACTAATCAAAATATACATAATCATTAGTATAATCAACACTTTCAAGTGGCGGACACACACATATAGGTGTATTGTTCTCCCTTTAAGAGGCGGTTATGGAGGCCATCACCCTAGGAGTTCACACTTTCCTTGTGATTTTTCTATCAAGATATTGTAGATTTGAGGTCTTCATCTGGGAAACCTAATTTTGTTTCCATCTTCTCCGATCTTCCCTTATTTTCTGGCCACATTATACTCATTAGAGAGAGAGAGTGAGAGAAGAAAAGGTTTGCCCATAGTGTGCAACAACATCAACACATCCAAAGGGTAAGAAACGACAAACAAAAATCAATATAGCTGGTTCTCTTAGTCTGCAAGTTCACGTATTCGAAGTAATTGTTTGTTTGGAAGCATTGAGGTAGGGTTTTCGGAGAGCATATTTTCACAAGGTAACCTGATTGTTGGGCTTGAGTGGTTTGTCTGAGTGCCAAATCTATCGGTTCTCTTATTGTGGATTGAGGTAGCTATTCACTATATTCTTTATGTGTTTGTTGTGGGTTGCTGTCAGTGTGAAGCCCTCGTTGATTTTAGTCTCCTTTGGCAGATCCGGCCGTAGTGGTTGTAGGCCTCCTGTTGATTGGCTCTTTTATCTGTGAAATTGAATTCTCCACAGATTTTTAGGTATCATGGATTTGGGTTTTGATATGTTTTCAAAACATCACGATTTGAATATTGAGTGGTGCAGTGGGACTCGTGTTGTCTTGGTCCTTTTGTGGAGAATATACTTCTGCTGGTTGTTAGGCTTACTGCTTCATTTCTTGTGGTCTGATGCTCTTGACTTTCTAGGTTTTACAATGTTTCAACATGCATATGGTCTGGGCTTGTTGGGAAGATCGTTTTCCTCTATTAGATATTTTTGCTGCTCTAGTGATCCTTAGCTTGGACTTTTGCATGGTCCATACTTTTTAGAAAATCTTCTATCCCGAGAGTGGCTTCTCTTATGTGCCCGAAGCTCCTTGGTTGGATTAGAATCATTTTGATTTTAGCATATTTAGTGTGCCTTTTACTAGTTTCATAATACGACCAATTACTTTGAAACTTCTCTTGCATGTGGGTAACCATAACATGTGTTATGAACTAGTGCTTGATTCTAACAGGAAGGCTTTTCCTGAAGACATGATGTACAAAGGAAAGATTTGCATGAATAATTCTATTACTTTTGGAAGATCTATAGTTAAGAGGAGATTTGCTTGTTCCACTTATATTATTCAGTACAAAAAAAGAGACCTATTAAAACACTTTATATTTGACGCTCCACAAATTTGCGTTGAAAAGTGAAGATATATTATAACGCTAATAGCATGGATATTGGGGTGTACAAAATGTTTTATATATTATTGTTAAACCTACTAAGCTCAAACCCTAGGCTCGTTCCCACTCTGAGAGAGAAAAGAACTCCGCCCCCACCTTTTAGCACATCACCTCATTTCACCACCTCACTCGATCCCTCGTATATCTGCACTTCACCTCATCCCTCTGCTCGATCGACATTACTCCTACAATCACTAAGCAAAAGATGTTTAAATCGTTCCCTATCCAGTTCAGTTTGTTGCAGGTGCAATCAATCGCATACACGAAAAAGCGAGACAAAACTAAGGGGAGTGGACTATAGGAATTCTCCACCGCTCTCCCCTAAATTCTTCGAAATTGAAATTCTATCTTTCTCTCAGGTGCATTTTATGTGGACTTCTTCTCTAGACTCATCACCGTTCATCAATATATATGTGTGAAGCTTCTAGTTTCGTCTTCACCAGCAGTATATTATGATGATTGTCGATTTTCTTGAGTATTTTAGTGGCATAATTCCTATTTCTATCTCTTTCCTCTCTTATTTGATGTGTTTTTTCAGTCGAACGTGTTGTCGCTTGCCTGGTAAGATTCTCTGATTATTCCGTCATCTTTGTATGCCAATTCAGTCGCTCTTTAGTATGATGGTCAATTAAGCTTCATCTCTTCTGAAGTGCGATGTTGTTTGTGTGTTTGACCTTTCTTTTGTTAAGTTTGTTGTTGTTTACTACCCTATGTGATGGAACAGAGAATAAGTAATCTGAATTAGTAATTTCATTTTCAGTTTTCTTCAAGCTGTTTTGAGACTCAAGTTTCATCTTGTTAATTAGACGCCACCATTCCTAAGTCGTATATGCTCATGCTTTCTAGTCTCCTATCTCGTGATTGCTTTTCTGTAGACATGAAGTTATAGTTAATAATCATCACTTTTAATTTTTGGAACTTTCTATAGTTAATAAACATTTAATAGTGCTTTTTGGTGTAGTTCTTCCTAGAATTTTCCATAGCTAGAAGTAGTACGGTTTACAGATTCAAGATTTGAGAGGAGACTGGGTGCTAGAAGTCAACCTACCAATTTCAGAAACTATTACCTAGTGAGTCTGTATGGTCTTGGTAGTGCATTTTTAAGCATTGATTATCAGAGTAGCATGAAAACTAAACTGCAGAAGCAATTCTCATTTGCTTGGACTCATGCTTTTCTCCTTTATACATTCCATTATGTGCTTTACTGTCCTTGAGATTCGTTAGATATACAGAAGTTTCTGGTGGTATGTAGTTTTTGTCCTTTTTGTTGTGATGAACTTCAATCCTAGTGCTCGCTCATGTAGAAATATGGGCATGTGATGAGACACTTGAATGGGTAGATAACTAATTTTTACCCGATATAGGGAAATAATTGGGGTGTTAAATCTGTTGAGGTGTGATTGGTGTGTAATTTCAAAATGGCTAGTTGTCCATATATTAGAATGAATAGGACCACTAGACCGAGAAGGTCTCTTTTTTTAAGATCATTTATGTGTCTTCTGTAGGACTTGCTCCTTCGGGTTTTCACTGTTGTGGGATTTATGCTGGATTTAGTGGCTGCTAGTTCATTCTTAGCTGCTTATGTTGGAGTTGTTGCTTATCAGGTAAAAAGGCCATTGGGTATCCTAGCTGTCGGATTTCTTATGACTGGCTTATATTATTCTTTTCTAGTTGTGTGGTTTGTTGGTAAAATAGGAATCTGCCATCGCAAAGTTGATGCCTATGAAAGGATGAGTTGTATTAAGGCATATTGCTTCTCTAATAAAAGGAGTCATTTCTCGTGAGGGACTTTGATATATTATAGCTTCACTAGCCATTTTTTATGAAAACATCAGTGAGCGTGTTTTTCTTCTTTTTCTGCTTATTTAGACAGGTTTTAGAATATGCTCAAGTAGTACCTAAAGAGTTACAGTGTCACTATTTCTAATAGTGTTTTTGTTTTTGGCTTAAGTGTTGTTGGAATGGTTCAAAAGTTGTGGTATTGCCTATTTACCATTTGAGTCATGTTTGATTTCTTAGCAGTAGAGATTCATACAAGTGTATATAATGGAACTTGGTCTTTTGCTCCACTCATAACATGGTACACAATGCTAAGAAAATTATGAAACTCACTCCTCCACTTACTATGGTATGATGTATTTTCTTGCAGAATTATCAAAAATGATTTGATTTGTGGCGAAGAAGATTTGTACGTGGCCAAGAACATAAAGCTGCCACTAATATGCAGGTAGCTCCCAAATTTGTTTGGTGTTCTCAAGTCCTAACCAATGTGGAAATATTGAGTGTGCATCATTATTGGAATTAGTTTATATTGAATTATCAGGTCATAACTCAACAATGTTAGGAAGATAGCTAAGAACCTGGTTTGCTACAGACCCTGAGGTTGAAAAAGATGATGGTTTGGCTTAGTTATTGATTCATCTCTCATTTAAGAAATCCCTATGTGACAGTCTAGCTTACTCATTGTTAAATTTCTCTCAACTCTTAAACATAGAGATTGATAGTGTTTATTTCTAATGATTGAAACATCTAATATAATATAGGGAAGAACGAACTCTTACCTGTTTGAAAACGGAAGCATCTGCTCCTGGTAGTAATCTCAACTTGTATGGTGAGCAAGATCCATCTGGCACCAACAACGCTGAGCTTAAATCTCTTACAACTGAAGGTAAACTCAAGATGCCGTGGGATGACTCATATTTTATCTTGTTTTGTTCAAGACTAAGTCTTTTTCTAGAGGGTCTTGTTTTTGTTGTTCTATGATGTACACTAAGGCTTTGAAAGTTTGCAAGTTGGCTCTAAGTACAATGTAACTTCTATACATTGGATATGTTATCCTTTATGGTGTAAGCGTGCATTAGTCTACATGATCATCAAGGTTACTACTTTTTGTGTTAAGACGAGAAACATTTTGTGTTAATACGAGAAATGGGTTCACATGATATCGATTGTGTGTTGTAAGTGTGATGATCTTTTCATTTTTTTTTTTTTGAAAAAATTACATTATTTTTCGACGCAATACTTGCGTCGTATATGAGTATGATATTAGTGTTGAATAGCCATTTGTGACATAAATTTGTGTTGGTTTCATATTCTTTTCGACGCAAATATATGTAGGAAACTACAACAACTTATGTTGATAATATTTTTTTCAACGGTGTCATACTTGACACTTTATTGTTGTGTTGATTTGGTAATTTCGACACAAATATGCGTTAAAAATTGTCAATTTTTTATGTTAAAAGATACACAATTTTTTGTAGTGGCAAGTACCGATGAGGCTAAGAACCATCTTATGAAAGACAACTACTATTATCTCTGGTCTCGGAATATGATTGTAAATTGTAATACATTAATCTGCTTATGAATGAAGTTTCAAATTATGTAAAAAAAAATGAGAACTTTCAAGTGGCGAAACACAACATGAGCAAGAAACTTTCGACATAAAATAATTGTATTTATAGCTATATAGTAGTAATTAATAACCGTACCTATTTATAGATTCGAGAAACATTATTAAGACACGTAGAGAGAGAGAGGTGTTAGTAGTTTATAGTGAATCGAGTCAATTGACAATGAAGGGATTTGGGCGTTGGGAAACTGCGCAAAACAGGTTAACCGTCCCACCCAACTCAAACTCATTTCCATCTTTCTTCCGTTTTGAAAAATCCACCCGGAGATACCTTAAACCTCAATACTTGCCAATTTTCTTTCTTCACACTCATTTTTTCTCCTCTTGTCTGTTAAGCTTCATTTCTCTCCTTCCCCTTCTGCTGTCTGTCTGATCAGAAACGAAAAGTAGTAAGAGAATTCAGCTTACCAAATCAGAACTGCATGTTTTGGTTTGGTTAGGACAAAAAGTTGTGCACGACAAGAAACGCGTGCATCCTTACAATATTACTAGTTAGTAGAGCACCATCATACCATAATAAGGTCGACCCTCCTTCAATCTCATACATTCATATATCATCCTTCCGAACAGACCAAATTAAACCTCACCAATCTCCTAAGTAACTTCATCAATCAAAATGCCTAGTATTCTTTTCTCCTTTCAACTCCTGGAGATTCTCCTAGCCATCTCCGTCTTCCTCACAATCCACACCCTTCGTACAAAATCCACACAAGGTCTCTCAACCTTTCCCATTCTCGGAATGCTCCCATCCCTCCTTCTCTCCCTTCTACAAACCGATCTCTACACTTGGATTACTTCCATTCTCCACCGTCGCAATAACTTAACCTTCCACTTCAAAGGTCCATCCTTCAGTAATCTCAACTGCATCATCACAGCTGACCCACGAAACCTCGAACACCTCCTGAAATCCCGATTCCAAAACTTCCCAAAAGGTCAATACTTCCGTAACACCGTCCGTGACCTCCTCGGTGATGGCATATTCAACGCCGATAACGACACATGGCAACGCCAACGCAAAGCCGCTAGCATTGAATTCCACTCCACACGATTCCGAAACTCACTACAGATTCCCTTATCGACCTCGTTCACTCCAGACTCATACCCGTCCTCGACGACTCCCTTACAACACAAACCAGTTCAATTGATTGCAAGAAGTGTTACTCAGACTAACATTTGATAATGTCTGCATCATCGCATTCGGTGTTGATCCTGGATGTCTTCGACCTGGTCTACCCGAAATACCATTCGCTCGTGCCTTTGAAGATGCAACTGAAGCCACTGTGTTTAGATTCGTCACACCAACGTATGTATGGAGATTAATGAGATGGATGAACATTGGACCTGAGAAGAAACTTAAAAATTGTATTCTGGGTGTTGATCAGTTTGCACACAACGTAATTGAAACCAGAAAGAAAGAGCTCATCACTCTACAACAGTCCACACCCACTACAAACACCGTGGATGGAAATATCAATAAGAGATCGGATCTGTTAACAGTGTTTATGAAGATGAAGGATGAAGATGGTAACGCATTCTCAACAAAATTCTTAAGAGATATTTGTGTGAATTTTATACTGGCGGGTAGAGATACTTCATCTGTGGCGTTGAGTTGGTTCTTCTGGTTACTGGATCAGCATCCTGAAGTGGAGAATCGGATACTGCAGGAAATTTCTCAAGTATTGAGAGATAGAAATCAGGAAAGTAAAGAAATTGATCAAGAACTGGTGTTTAGACCAGAGGAGATTAAGAGAATGGATTACTTGCAGGCGGCGCTTACGGAGGCGCTCAGGCTTTATCCTTCAGTTCCGGTTGATCATAAGGAGGTAAGTTTATATCCTCAGTTCATTCATTTCTCTGTTTCTCCAAATCCTCTGTTTCTCTTTGGGTATAGTACAAACTTTCTTTCTCGTTGAGCATTTAATTAGTTAACTTATGTTTTTTCTGGCTATACCAAATCATCATGTTTCCAAAGACCAACATTAAATTTACCATCTACAGTTGAGAATTTAGTTTTTTTTTTTTTAATCGTAAATGTTGAAAATTCTGTTTCAGCAAAGAATATCAATCCATTATATATGTGCTAACGAAATAATAGACATATATACGCTAGGAGACAAATTGAAAACCATTTATTAGTTAAGGTAGTTGTAGCTACATGACATGATGACATAGCGAATAGGATAGTACCTACTTCTTATTATTGTATTGGGGTCAAAATCATTGCTCAACGGAAATGAACCCTTCCAAACTATCATATACAAAGTCGTGTTAGTTAGGTTACCAATTCACAATATCATATTACTAATACATAAAAACCAACCTCGTATACATACTCCTCCTAACCAAATGGTTTCAAATAACTCTCTCTAATCAATTTATTACTGAAAAAAATTACAGGTTGTGGAAGACGACGTATTCCCAGATGGAACAAAACTCAAGGCAGGAACAAAGGTAATATACGCCATACACGCTATGGGAAGAATGGAGGCAATATGGGGTAAGGATTGTATGGAGTACAACCCAGAGAGATGGTTGGGTAAGGACGGCACCAGGTTTATCAGTGAGTCAGCTTATAAATTCACAGCTTTTAACGGAGGACCAAGGCTCTGTTTGGGGAAGGATTTTGCATATTACCAGATGAAGTTTGTGGCGGCGTCTGTGATAAGCAGGTACCATGTCAAAGTGGTAAAGGGTCACCCTGTTGTGCCTAAGCTGGCTTTGACGATGTATATGAAGCATGGATTGAAAGTAAGGCTGGTGAGGCGGGATGAGTATGAGCTCGAGAAGTTGTTGAAGGGGAAGTAGTAAGTAGTACTGAGGATGATGGATCGATGTGTGTATCTATTGTGTGCAGGACTACTTTGTGTGTAGTAAGTAGTATGTTTCTGTTTTGATGGGTTTTCTTATTACTTCTGTTGGTTGTTTGCTGAATTATTTGTTTGTATTGAACTACTATATATTTATAATATTGATTTTAGACAAGGGGGGATAAGTGTGGGTGTAGGGAAAATGAGATAACATGATAAAATGTATGGATTGAGGATGCACTTAAATAATGGGCCATTGATGTAAGTAATGTATATTCCCATCCTATTTGATCTATCAATGAATCCACGGTTGCTTGCTCAAGAATATATATTTTACTGAATTCGCAAACTCTGTTTTTAGTTTGCGCAATTAAAATTTGAAAAAAGTTGTCATCTTTATATATACTTCTTTATAAATTCATATATACAAGACCTTACAAAATCAAACACTGCCTTCCAATGCACATTTTTTTCCTCCCGAACAAAGATATAGTTCAAGCTCTTCAATGATTACGTGAGACACAAAATTTTGAGTTTGCATTTTCTAGTTGTACAGAGGGTGATTCCTGATTATTCAAAACTTATTATATCGAATAATAGAAACTGATATTATAATCGAATGTATCATGCCAAAAATTCTAATTTATTGACAAAGAGGGGAAGAAATAGATTCACCATTTCATTTCAATCGATTCAAGACCTACCGAAAAAAATTAATGATCCCTTTATCTATCTAGATTGAAGAGTGCTAACACAGATTTTAGTAGGTAAATATACACATTTATGTACAAGAGATTAAACAGAAATATAGGAAAAGAATCAAGAATGTGCCGGGTCAGTAATACCCGGCACCAAGCACGGCACAAATAAAACTAAAGGAAAACCTACTCAATCTACTATGGGTAGTAAACAAAAACCCGGTCAAAAGTAGCCGGGGAGCAAATTAAGACCAAGCAAGTCGAACCCTAGGGACTTGAATACAAAATTAGTCCTAGCCTTGGTAATTACTAATTAAAAGAGGGGGGGAAAGTGTATAAGTATTTCTAAAGTAATTAAACTAACTATTCACAACGAACTAACCATGAGTAGGGTCAATTAACAATGTAAGAACTCATATGATCACGGATCAAAAGTGGCAAGTCTCGAAAAGGATTCTCTTTCTCGCAAAATGTATATGCCGGGTGTTGTGCCGGACTTAGGATACCCGGCGCATTCAAAGACTTTGAATGTGCCGGACATCTTTCACCCGACCTCGCATCCGGCATCGTACATTTCGTAAATAACATTTCCAGTTTCAATTATGACAACAGGAACTCATTATCCTTATTCGCATCGTGCATAAATAATCCGCGAATACAAACAGAACAATGGGAAATAAGAGAAATTATCCTAAACCTTAGCATTTGTTACCTACTTCTCAAAGTAACAATATTAAAGATTACCAGAATTATAACCTATTCCATTCTTGCTTTAAAAAGCCTTAAATAGAACTTTGAGATGATAGAACAAGGGTTTACCCTTGTCCTATTTGCAAGGAGATTAAAACTCGGGGTATGAAACTCGAAAATTCCATTAATGATCAAAGAGTGTTTACAATGTAATCATCTAATCAAGGCAACCAAAGAGTCTACCAAACCAACCAGAATATTGGGAGAAGATATAAGGAGGATCAAGAGTACAACTTGATGAGAATTCCCTTGAACTCGATAATGTCTTCTTTCTTCAGGTTGGATTCGCAGCACTTCCTTGGCATCAGTTCGTCGCGAATTTGAGTGATTTAGAATGTAAAGCAATATGAATGAAGTGTTTTCCAAGTGCAGACTCTCGGCCCTTTTATAGACTTGAAAATCTTCAGATGCCGGGTCCCATGCCGGGTAAAAGTTATCCGGCATGTGAATAAAACATGTGCTTTTCAATAACGGTCGAAAACCGCCTGGCGCGAAAAGTCACCTATGCCGGATATAGAATATCCGGCACCATGTCCGGCTCTAAGTATTTACTAACGGTAAATAACCGTTATCATTTGGCGAATAGGTGCGACGTTTACTTATGCCGGCTACAGGACACCCGGCTCCATGCCCGGCAAAGACTCCTTCCAGTTGCGCATTCATGCCGTGCATCAGGGATCCGGCGCCATATCCGGCAGGAATTGTCCTTTGCATGGAAAACACTCAAAGCATTAGTCTGATCATATAAAATGGCTTTTTATACAAAATAATGTAAATACTATCTATTATAATCTTATTTTAACTAATAATACTACAATTCTAGCTTATAAAACATGATAAGTCTACGGCTTATCAAGACCCTACACTTACCTTTTGCTAGTCCTCGAGCAAAATTAAATCAGAAAAGAGTAACTACTTGTGCACAAAATAAATAAACTCTAGAATGACAGTGAGATATTCTTTTCCAAACTACTTGACTCTTACTCATAAGCATCACTTAGTCCTTCCCATCCTATCAATAATATACAAGTGGGTAAAAGTAAAACATTCCATCTCAAAACGGAACAAAGACTCATGGGTTATTGTGCATAGGGGATTTTTGTATCTCTCCTTTTTCCGGTTTCCGACATTCAGCTCTATTTCTCAAGAGTTTCTGAATGCGGCCAAGACACTCATCAATGGTTTTGAATGGTTCAGCCCTATTTTTCAAGGGTTTCTGAATCTAACCATGATTTTTTTTTTGCATTTAAAGAATGGGGAATTTAAGAGAAAAACAAAAGGAAAAACTCTCAATTCTTGCGTTTATTTTGAGGCACTTTTGCAACCTCATGATGCTTCATATATTTTTTGGAAGAGGTTTTCTTCTTTCTTTTTTTTTGAAGCTTTTTTTTTCTTCTTTTTTTTTCACCCTTTTGTAAGATATTCACCCACAAGAATTGAACTATTTTGAAAAGGAAAGAAAGATATATTACCCACAAGTAGATCAAGGACAAGAGTAGAAGTAAGGTCATATACTCATGTTGAACATAAAGAATCATGAAGTGAGAAAATAATATCTAAAGGTCATTAGAAAGCTTACCTCTTGAGAGAACAAATATTTAGCCTTCCCTAATGTCAACTTTAATCAGAGACATACAAAAAGCTGAGTAGAAAGTTAATAAACTTAAAACTTATTATATTGTATAAACTAGACATGCTATATATATGTATATAAATCTCTTTTTTTTTAATTTGAAACTAATAAAATCTCTTTTCAATTTTTTTTTGTTTTTCAAAGGGGGGGGTCCCCCTGCCCTACACTAGGTAGGAACACGGTCCCCAGTGTTCGAAAGAAAAAAATAGACAAGAAACTGAAGAAAATTGAAAGAACAATATACTCCCCAGATTATGGCAGATGGTAGAATGCCCTACACTTGTGATGAGCCAATGATTGGAGTTGTTCACAGCAGAATTCAATAATAATAAGAACAACTGAAATCAAAAACTCATAAAGTGCCAAGCTTCCATAATACAAGGAGAGTAGTTAAGCATTAAGTGTATATGAAAATATAAAGAAAGAACATAAAGAAAGAAAATGAAGGTAAAGAAAACTAGAAAGAGAGACAAAGAACTATATAGCTGCCGCCGGCGCGGATGAAGGTGGTGGTGGTGGGGGCGAGTAAAGGAGCCTCTGAGGAGTCTGAAGAGCTGGAGGAGCTAGGGGTAGGGAGACCCTGCTTCTTCGCCTCCTTGCGGGCTTTTCTCTTCTTCCTTTCCCTCTTGAGAATACTCTTGAAGAATGCCTTCATCGAACACTCCATCGTCTTCTTTAGCATCTTCTTATCCTCAGCCCGGGAACGGTCAAGTCTGTCGACTGCAAGTAGAAAGCGGTCATCTACTCGCCGCTCATGCTCCTCCTGGCGCTGGATGACCTGCTCCCGAAATACCTGCTGACCTGCGGCCATCTCCTGCTGGCGCTGATCCACTGTCTCAACTCGACTGGTAACCTCAGAACGATACCCCTCATAGCTGGCCCGGAAGGCCTCATAATCAGTCCAGGTATCCTGCTGAGACTGTCGGTATACATCGAAGGATTGCCGCAGCTGCTCAAGGGTCTGCTGAAAATGATCCATCCTCTCATAAAGGGGACCCAAGTCAGGAGCGAGGGCAGAAGGCTGAGGAGCGGAGGAGGTAGGAGGGGGTAGCATCAACTGGGGCTCAGATCCCTCATAGCTCGGATAGTCCTGAGCAGTGGCAGTGGCCCTAGGCCTCTATGCTGAAGGAACAAACCGGTACTCTCCTGGTGCGGACTCACGAAACCACCATTGCCTAATGAGTGCGAGGTCAATGAGGGAGGACTCCTTGTGAAACTGTAGACCTCGTGGAATCTGATCCTCCCTCAAAGTCTGAGTGATACGGTGATGTAGTAGCATCGGGAAGACAGGGCGCTGAGTATCTCGATGAAGAATCGCCCTAACCAACTGAGCAAACATCAGCCGGTGCACCAGAAATCGAGCTGCAACATCACTCGGTGGTGGCCCAAGAAGATACTCAAGAAGGGCACAATCCATGTCATTGAGCTCGTCATGCTTACAGGGCCTAATGTTATGTCTAATGATTTCCATGGCCACTTTAAGCTGCAAGTCCGTGATGAAGGTGATAGGGATCACAGGGCGAGACTTAGAATGGGCCCGATTCATATAACGGGTCCGTGCTCCAAACTGAGCAATAATGGCAGCATGGGCTGTGGCAAGATACTGCCTAGTGAATGAGCTCTGCCTCTGGTCATACTCTATGCCTAAGGCATCCGCTATGCTACGAGGTGAAATCAAAATACGTGTACAGGAAACATAAGAACGGATCTGTACCTCGGAGACTTGGGGTGGCCCAAGGAACTCAGCATTAGCATAAAACTCACGAACTAGGTCAGCGTAGAAGTGCCTCTGACCAATCTCTAGTAATCCCTACCAGTCATGCCTCTGAAATGGGGAGATGATCTCAGATAGCGGGCTCACTGTCTGGTCAATTCGCCGCTCTTGCACCCACTTGCCCTTTTGCTTGGATTGATTGTAGTAGCGGGCGGCCTCTGCGCTAACAAACCCATTGGAATCGAACTGCGGGTCCTTATGGAGACGAGAAGGTAGGGGCTAAGGAATCCCGAAGTCATCGAGCTCTGGTGCTGAGGATGTCGAACCCGGCCCACTCTGAGCTGTAGGAGAAGGGCGCTTCTTCTTCCGCCCCGTCGTAGATTTCCGTGGAGGCTGAGCACTACTGGAGGCAGGCTCCTTACCTGCCCGTCTAGAAGAACGACGAGGTGGCTCTGGTGGAGCAGGAACAGCCTCGTCCTCCTCTGGAGTAGCCTCTCCTAGAGCTGCATCTAACTCCTCAAAGAAGGTATCCTCGTCTGAATCAAGGGCTGAGAAGTAACTGTTTTTCACCGAGTCATCTGCAGGTAGTAGAAAGGAAAACCTAATACCACACACAACAGATTATCAAATGTTACAGATATAGCAGTTGGGTATATTTTGAATAATCGGGAGTTATGCCATGATTCTCCTAATTGTATGTCGA
Source organism: Limonium bicolor (assembly GCA_023374045.1). Classification (NCBI taxonomy): domain Eukaryota; kingdom Viridiplantae; phylum Streptophyta; class Magnoliopsida; order Caryophyllales; family Plumbaginaceae; genus Limonium; species Limonium bicolor. Next base: position 235,370,683 of record CM041776.1, read on the forward strand.
ATTGATTAATTTTCAACAAAACATTGTCCTAGGCATTAATTCAGAAGACTAGGATCCCATTAGGCAAAGAAAAATTAATCAGACATGTGTACCGGACAGAATGCCGGACAAAATCAACCCGGCGCATGCAAACAACTGAATGCCGGATGGGATGCCGGACAGAACCCATCCGGCACATTCAAACTTCGAACCCAGATTTTTTCAAAAACGCAAATAACTACACCAGAGCACCTAAATCAACTACAGAAGGTTCCGAATTCCCGAAAGCACTACACTAAGCCACGAAATTAAAAAAAACGACATACTTGAACTAAACAACGTAAAAATTGAATTCAAAAATAGGAAGTCGATTAGGAACCTGGTTTTGGATTTTGTAATTTGTAGAAATAGGAAAGATGGCTCACGGTGGTCTTGTGGTGTGGAATGCGACTGGACTGCGCTGGAGTTGTTCCTTGGGGTGCACGGTGGCGTCGCCTGTGGTGGAAGCTGTTGTGGATGCGGCGTCTGCGTAGGGTAAAAAGTGGGGGCTGTAACCCCACTTACCCGAGGTAATTTTTTTTTTCAGAAACGCGATGTGTCGGGTAGAGTGTCGGGTACATTGTACCCGGCATATTAAATTTCGTAAAGCCGGATATATGCCACCCGGCTTTGAGCACGGCACGTTGAATATTCCTTTGCAGGGTTATGCCTACCCGGGTAGAACACGGCATCTTGATCTCTCTCTTCTTTTATATATATATTAAAGGAAACATAAAGAGCATAAAAATAATAATAATAATAATAATAATAATAATAATAATATAAATTAAATAAAAGCAATTAGAAGGAAGTATGTAAGAATTGCTCTCTTGTTACGATGCGGGCCTGATTGAGAAGGGCCCTACACTTGGTCTTTTTCTATGTGGTGCAATGCTCGGAACTCTCCGAGATAATGGTGACGGACTTCGCATGCTCGCGTGGATTAACTTGTGTCTGGGACGGAAGGTGACCGGAAGGTCTCGGTTGAGTAAGGAGTTGCTGCAATTGCGAGTGCAACGCCTTGTGGTCCTTGCGAAGTGCTGAAATCTCTTCATGAGCATTATGAGATTTGTTCATCAGTGTCGTCATCATGTCTCGCAACTCTGCCATCTCAGCCTCCGAGTTCGATTGAGATTGGGGAGGTCGATTTGAAGGGAATCCGCCATAGGAAGTCGGCATGAATTGCCTTTGACCTCCTGAGTAGTCGGCGTGGTTTTGAAGGTTCTGAGGGGGTTGGCCCCCAGACTGCCATGGTTGCCTCAACCCAGGCTTGTTGCTCACATAGTTTGCTTCTTCAACATTCTTCCAATCTTGCAGTTCGGGACACTGGGCGTGTGGTCGTGCACTAACCACGTTCGCCTGCTGTGGAAGAGCATTCATCGCCATTTGTTACACCACCTTTTGCAAAGCACTCACCTTGGTTGATGTTTGAGCATTGCTCTCTAACAACTGCTCGTGACTCTTCATCAAAGTATCGAACTTGTTGTCGCTCTCTCCCACATGGTATAAACCGGGGGTACCGCCCCTTGTTTCTCTAGTGGCCCAATCTCTGATTTCTTCACACAGGGACTCAATCCCATTTAGAAATTGTTCTCCTGGCTTTTTCAGTATGTCAGCACCAAGGGAGGATAGGATCATGGTTTTATATTGGCTGACCAATCCTTTGTAGAACAACTGGGAAAGTTGTTCCTTGGTGAGGCCGTGATGAGGACATGTCCGGAGCAACCCTTTGAATCTGTCCCAAGTCTCACAGATGTTCTCCGAGCCTGGTTGCCTAAAGTTGTAAATATCGGCGATCATCTCCAGGGTGCGACTTGGTGGTAAGAATTTATCATAAAACTTGGTTACCATGTCCTCTCAAGTGGAGATGGTACTTGGGGTTAGGCTATGGTACCATTTGCTTGCTATGCCGGTCAAGCTATGAGGAAAAAGAGAGAGTCTGGCATATTGTAAGACAGCGTCTGCAGCAGTTAGGCTATTGGTGTGCTGCAGAAATTTGGTTATGTGGAGCAAAGCCTCGTCCGGATTGGAACCATCGAACATGCCCAACTCTTTCACACAACGGATCTGATGATATGGCTTGAGTTTTTGCCACTCATCGTATTCATTCTGTGTGAGGGGAGGGAGGTTGATGGCTGGTTTCTGGCCTTGATTGGAAGGCCGATTAATATTGCGAACGGTTGCGGTGGCCATTGCACTTGTTGAATTTTATTCTAAATGTGTAGGGAAGTTGTTTTGCTGGTTTCTTCGTTGCCTTAAGGAACTAAGAAAGGTCCTCTCTATCTCCGGATCGAGGGTGGATAAATTACGAGGAAGACTTTTTGATCGGTGAAGCATTCACCGTAATAACTTCAAGGGGAGCAAAACAAGAGATTAGAGTATTTTTAAGACAAAAGTAATTAAAGAGAAAAAATAATATTTAACAATTAATTGATTAGAGGAAACGGTCTGGAATAAACAAAGTATGTAAACAAAACTGTAGTTGCATCTGCGATGTGCCGAGTCTAATACCGGAAGTATTCTACCTGGCTCGGACTCCCTCCGAATATGCGGGGTTTAGGTTGTCCGGCATTATGTCCGGCATTTGCAACATCTTAAAAAAAACACAAAATCAATGAATAAAGAATAGGCAATTACCAATTTTAGGACTTGGACTAATTCCAAGTCCCCGGCAACGGCGCCATTTTGCTAACAGAGATTTTAGTAGGTAATATATACACATTTATGTACAAGAGATTAATCAGAAATATAGGAAAAGAATCAAGAATTTGCCGGGTCAGTAATACCCGGCACCAAGCACGGCACAAATAAAACTAAAGGAAAACCTACTCAATCTACTACGGGTAGCAAACAAAAACCCGGTCAAAAGTAGCAGGGGAGCAAATTAAGACCAAGCAAGTCGAACCCTAGGGACTTGAATACAAAATTAGTCCTAGCCTTGGTAATTACTAATTAAAAGAGGGGCGAAAAGTGTATAAGTATTTCTAAAGTAATTAAACTAACTATTCACAACGAACTAACCATGAGTAGGGTCAATTAACAATGTAAGAACTCATATGATCACGGATCAAAAGTGGCAAGTCTCGAAAAGGATTCTCTTTCTCGCAAAATGTATATGCCGGGTGTTGTGCCGGACTTAGGATACCCGGCGCATTCAAAGACTTTGAATGTGCCGGACATCTTTCACCCGGCCTCGCATCCGACATCGTACATTTCATAAATAACATTTCCAGTTTCAATTATGATAAAAGGAACTCATTATCCTTATTCGCATCGTGCATAAATAATGCCGCGAATACGAACAGAACAATGGGAAATAAGAGAAATTATCCTAAACCTTAGCATTTGTTACCTACTTCTCAAAGTAACAATATTAAAGATTACCAGAATTATAACCTATTCCATTCTTGCTTTAAAAAGCCTTAAATAGAACTTTGAGATGATAGAACAAGGGTTTACCCTTGTCCTATTTGCAAGGAGATTAAAACTCGGGTTACGAAACTCGAAAATTCCATTAATGATCAAAGAGTGTTTACAATGTAATCATCTAATCAAGGCAACCAAAGAGTCTACCAAACCAACCAGAACATTGAGAGAAGATATAAGGAGGATCAAGAGTACAACTTGATGAGAATTCCCTTGAACTCGATAATGTCTTCTTTCTTCAGGTTGGATTCGCAGCACTTCCTTGGCAGCAGTTCGTCGCGAATTTGAGTGATTTAGAATGTAAAGCAATATGAATGAAGTGTTTTCCAAGTGCAACTCTCGGCCCTTTTATAGACTTGAAAATCTTCAGATGCCGGGTCCCATGCCGGGTAAAAGTTATCCGGCGTGTGAATAAAACACGTGCTTTTCAGTAACGGTCGAAAACCGCCTGGCGCGAAAAGTCACCTATGCCGGATATAGAATATCCGGCACCATGTCCGGCTCTGAGTATTTACTAACGATAAATAACCGTTATCATTTGGCGAATAGGCGCGACGTTTACTTATGCCGGCTACAGGACACCCGGCACCATGCCCGGCAAAGACTCCTTCCAGTTGCGCATTCATGCCGTGCATCAGGGATCCGGCTCCATATCCGGCAGGAATTGTCCTTTGCATGGAAAACACTCAAAGCATTAGTCTGATCATATAAAATGGCTTTTTATACAAAATAATGTAAATACTATCTATTATAATCTTATTTTAACTAATAATACTACAATTCTAGCTTATAAACATGATAAGTCTACGGCTTATCAAAGAGCTATTCCAAAATCACCAACTAGATTGACAATCATAGCTTTTATAGCTGTTTTATCCATCTAAGACTTGTATACCAGAAATGAATTAAAAAATATGAAGCAGCCTGCAGCACCTACTACCTCCCATCCCAAAGAATAAGTGAAGAAAGCTACACTAGGCACCAACATTAGCATATAAAAATGTAAAACGTATAAAGAACACAAATTGATGGTTTTGTGAATCCTTAGACATATATGAAACAGAATAAAGATGCACCAAGCTACTTACAAATGTAACCACAAATTAACATCATTACGGCCAGGCTATTGAACTTGGAGTCAAAAGTTGATTACGAGTCAGACCAATCTGCGAATTTTGCAAACGGTGCGAGCTCTGCTGGACAAAACGAAAACAAGAATATCGATCTTGTAACAAAAACATTGGTGAAAGCCCAATACCCCGAAAACCTATGGGTTCCTACGCAAGGTTAATTCATATAGGGCCTAAGTTTAGTGGACAGGGTGCCTCTAGTCGATGGAGAACAGGTAGATGTTGTTCAATGTCTTTTTGCAGAATCAACTGTAAAAGAATCATTTCAATAGTTTGTTGGGGCAGAGTTCCTCCGGTCGAACTATTATGTTCGTTTCAAGTAGAGCTGCTTTTTCTTCACAGTTCCTGAACCACGAACTAAGGCGTTTGATATACCGATAAGCTTGATTTCAAATTGTTGATTTGTTTTCCCCTCTATTGTTCTATATACGACACATTTGCCGTGCTTGTGCTAACTTCTACAAAATTGCACCTGAACGTTAGGATTTTCAGACATGAGGTATTAATTATATAATTAGTGTCCCTCATTTCTTCGTGATAAGAGGAGGATGTAATATGAAAAGATCCAATTTCCCTTTAGTTTAATATTTAATGCCCCTGCTTTCATTGGGTCTGATTTTCTGTTTGTCTCTTCCTCACTTTATATATCTCTACTCGAAGAATAGCCTTTAAAAATACTTGCTTGTTGAATATCGTGTTGAAAATAAATCTCTGCAGGGCGGAGCCAAAAATTGAAGTTGAGGGGAGCATGAACAAAATTATAAAAAGTTAGGGGGTCTTTTATCAGAATTTTCTAAAAAAAAAATTTTTTACACTATAATTTTATGTAATTTAGCAAAGTTGGGGGGTGTGTTGTACCCCTATCCCCTCTGTCTCCGCCCCTCTGTCTCCGCCCCTGTCTCCACACCACATAGATGAATGCCTGACTATGTGTCCTTTGGTGGATTTGGTTTGTTGGCTTGTAAGTGAGCTTATTGAGATCAGAGTGGCGCTGTACTATCCATGATCATATTTTTCTTCAAGTCTAAGGCGCCACTAGATTATGAGCTTCTATTAAATCTTGTATGTTGTATATGTTAGTTGATGTAAACGTATTAAATTTGGTGTGCCGTTGCTGTTGCGGCTTTTAGGAGAGGCTGAATTGTAGTGTGTATATTCTGAATAAATTACTTAATATTCATGTGCATATCCCCTTAATCATTCTTAGTTACAAGTATATGTAGTTATTTTTGGTTACATTTAAAACAATCTCTCTTGGCTAAAGGTCACTATAGCCATATACCGACATGCGGGCCCGTTTTGGTTTCTTTTTTTAAAGTTTTTTTTCTTTCTTTATCATAAAAACTTTAAATTATTTTAACTTTTATATATAAGTCTAAAATGAAAAAAATTATATCATTGTTCACCTAAATTCAAACTCTTCAAACAAGACCAGTCATGGATAAATTTTACATATATAGTGTACAGAACATAAAAGAAAACTTGTAGAGATTGTCATACAAACCTGTACAAATATTCATTAAAACTTGTACATCCAAATGTAAAAACATGTACATCATCGCATTAAAAATATACAGATGGTCACATAAATCTGTACGAATCATTAAATATGTACATCCTTAGATTAAAATCTGTACATATAAGGGAGAAAACTTGTACATATGGTAATACAAACATGTACACTTTATCATTAAAGAACATGTACATTCTCACATTTCAACATATACATTGTCACATTATAACTTGTACATTCTCACATTAAAATATCATCATATACATCTAAAAATAATTTTTTTCAAAGTTCTCAAAACATATTCTTGTTGGTCTTGTTTTGAAGAGCTTGAATTTCGGTGCACAATGACATGATTTTTTTCATTTGGACTTATATATTAAAAGTTACAACCATTGAAATTTTGTGTTGTGATAAAGATAAAGAAATGAAAAAAAAAAGAAAAAAAGAAGTAAATTGCCCTGCGTTGTTGCACCCCTACTCTAAAATCCGGATAAACTAGCGCGCCTAACATAATAATCAGTCGATTCACAGCGGTAATTGAAAGTCGGATACAAAATAAACAGGGCCTTACCCCATCACTCGCCCATGCGAGTTATGTAGCATTTACTAAATATCCAATCTAACCTACCGCAGTGATGACAGAGATTTTAATACAACCAAAGATTACAAACCGAATAAATCTAGAAAGAACAATGAGCCACCTACCTAACCCAATACCACAAGGTCCGAAAGTCATTAAACGAAAACAACGGTATCGTATGTTGGTAAATTGCTAACTATCCCCCAAAAGTCCCGCACTCCTGTACGTCCTCGATCAAATACCTGTAATTTGGTGGCCATAAAGGCTCAGCACAACCGCTGAGCACGAAACTATATAATCTACATGAACCCTCACTAGTAGAAAAAATGTTTTTAATGACGGCGTTTAAACCACGGTTAAATGGAAAACCGTGGTTTAAAGTTTATAAACCACGGTTTTAATAGAAACCGTCGTTTAAGGTGCATACCAGAGCGCATATACCACGGTTTTTCCGGAACCGTCGTATATAGGTTAGTTATATACCACGGTTTTCAGGGCAACCGTGGTATATAGTACATGCCGGAGTGAATATACCACGGTTCTTGGAGAACCGTCGTATATAGGGTTTCTATATACCACGGTTTTGTCAAAACCGTCGTTTTTAGTCGTGGTCAAAAAACTTTAAATGACGGTTCCTTGTTAGAACCGTGGTATATAGTCTAAGCGGGAATTCAAATTTTCGCCGAAAATTAACGCTGCTCTTTCTCTTATATATATTTTCTCCTCACTCTTTTACAACCTAGACCGTCGAACAAGGATGCTCTGCAACTCTTCTCCTTCTTCTTCTTCTTCTTCTACGCCTCTGTAATTTTTTCAACCCACCGGCGAACATGCATGCTCTTCGCCATACTGGAAAACAAGGAACACATGTTGCGCCTCTGTAATTTTTGCAAACCGATCCGGCGAACAAGGACATGCTCTGCGCCTCTGTAATTTTTGTAAATCGCCGGCGAACAATGACATGCTCTGCGCCTCTTGTTTTTCACGGTAATTTTTGCAACCCACACTAGCGAACAATGACATGCTCTGCGCCTCTTGTTTTTCACGGTAATTTTGTGCAACCCTAACCGGCGCTTCGCCCTCTCTCATTCTCTTTCACGGTAATTTTGCAACCTACCGACGAACAAGGAACATAATGTAACTTCACTCATTATTTAGCAACCCTAATACATAAACAAGTAACATACATGTTCTGGCCTGTTCATTCTCTTCTGTTTGCGCTCTCTGTTGAGAAATTACACCGAAGGCGGCGGCGCTAAAGCGCCGGCGAACTGGGAAAAAAATCGCAGACTATAAACCCGGTTCTACATATAACCGTGGTTTATTGTTGATTTCTATAGACTTTATACCACGGTTTTACGTAAAACCGTCATTTATAATGCACTATATACCACGGTTCAGACTCACAACCGTGGTATAAAGTCAGTGAATGTTCGCGGGAGAAGGGGTCTTAAACGACGGTTTCGACAAACCGTGGTTTTTTCGCTCACTTTAAACCACAGTTCCTAACCGTCTTTTATCTTAATTTGTGAATATACGACGCGAGCATAAACCACGGTTCCTAACCGTGGTATATAGGCAAAATAACCGTGGTTAAAAGCATTTTTTCCACTAGTGGCCTAAGACTACTCAAGTTATTTAGCCCAATTGTTAACATGCTGTTCCAATTTTATGTTGTACCGTTTTCATTTACAATAACAGTATAACAATAATCATCACATATAACTTCATACAAGCACCATACCATTCCACAACAAGCAATAAGCAAGTATATCAACAACGTCAATTAACAGTGCGAGAGCTATACTCTCTTGAACGATCCTGTTATGCGGCCTTAAGGTCTTCTTGTTTCGTTGTTCAGGGCTAAGAATATTTCCTTAAGTCATTCCTTAACTTTTACTTAACTTGTTCAATTAAGGTGGGCGTCATGTTAGGACAACCCGTATAAGCTTCCTCTTCTGGAGCAGTCACTCTGGTGCACTATAATAGTGCGGCTTGTCAGGAGTCCGTAGAGGCCTGACGCCGGAGTCATTGCACCTACATCAGTGCCTTCTGACCAACGATCGTATCCAGCTCGTTGGAATTTCCATGGCGAGAGAACTCTATCTGGTCATTCCCTCTCTTCGGTGATCACCCATGCACAACCATGTAGTCCGTGAATACCCTGGATTTTTTCTCATCTTTATTAGTTACTTAATCCCACCATATAATTCGGTTCGTGACCTTTACCTAAGATATATGCTTAGGTGATGCAGAGTATATTCTCCATGTAAGGACCTTTAAGGTCGTTAACTTTTGCCTAGACATCGCTAGGCTACCTTCATCCTCAAGTATGTATAATAAGATCATAGTCATTTTCTTTTTACCATTTCCATATTGTCATCCACAATCAGATCCAAGTTTTCATGTACGATTTCCAAATTGTAATCCGTCACGTACAATAAAGATCACAAAAAATAGATAATTAAATCCATAACCACAACACATAGCAAACATATCACTCTTATCATGCATACACACATACCCGAACCCGAGGAAGCCCTCAGGAACACTCGGACCATATAGAATGTACCGTACACTGACGTAGTGCTAGCGTGCGGGATCACACTCACCCTCTAATCCTTCGTAACTCAACACTCGCAACCCGGTCTACTGGAAATTTAATCTAAAATTAGTGTTTACATCTCGAACCTACCTCATCGTGTCAAGATAAGTTCTAACCTCTATCCCGTAGTTAATTCTTAGTCGGTTATTCGTTCGACTTATTTTTTTCATTACTCTTGGGATTTAGATATTATTATACGTTACGGTTTGCGAGTACGTATTATTCGATAAATCGACAACGTTTTTCCATTGAGAATTAAATGTATACATTTTCGCATACGTGTTTGCATGGAGTTTAATCCTCTAACTACGTTTATCGTTTATGCTCTCGTTCTCACATGGGTGCATGGATATTAATCACGGATGCTTGCATATAATGTATAGTTGTTACTATGTTCATTTGTTTACGTCACGTTTTTACTTTTAATCATATAACACCTTACATGATTTATCAATCATATTATATGTTCCCTTCGTTTTTACCAGTCATGCTATATAATTGCAACATTTTTCATAATGAATCAATTCATCATTTATGTAAATGTTTGCAAGGTACGTTTATACTACAACAATTTCCCCATGACATAACTCTTTATACTTTATCTTAATGTCACTTATACCATTGTAAACTCTATTTTATTTTCAGCATATATTTCTTAAATTTTCCACCAGCCACATAGTTTCAGAAATTACATCCCTTTCCCATTTCTTTTTTTTTTATTTATAAAACCAACCAAATATTATCCTTGTTACATTTCTACTCCTATTTAATTATAACCTAAGGCTTTTCAACTTTAATATGTACACAATACATATATATATATATATTATATATATATATATATATATTTACGCTCCAGCCATTCTATATATACACATATAATTTCAGAAATTACTCTACTAGCCCATAGTTTCCTTTCATTTGTAATTTAACCCTCCTTATTTTATAGACTTACAATTTTAACACTTAAACCTTATATTATACATATGAATTATTTAAATCTCAATTCCAACCCAGATTTTTTTTCCCAAATTTCATACAGCACCTAACTTATTTTAATTCCAGTTTACTCCCTAACTTTTCAGTAATTTATCACTGAACCCAACAAGTTTTATAAATGCGACATGTTACTATTTAAACTATATATTATAACCTTAATTCATTAAATCACTAAAATCAACCCTGAGTTTTTTCCTAACTTACGAACAATTCCTATGTTCCCATTGGTTTCATCCCAGCCCTATATTTTCTGAAAAATTACACTTACACCCTTATAGTTTTATAATTGTTATACTTTAACACTACAACCATAGATTATAGACATGTTTGTTATATTACCGAATCTGCTCAGAATTTTCAACTATTTCAAACAGACCCCTAGGATCTCAAAATTCACATTCTAATTCTTATATTTTCGGTAATTCTATTCCAACCCCATATAGTTTCAAAAATTCAATTTTTAGCTTAATGCTTATTAAATCTCTAATTTAATTAACTTAAATGTACTAAATTAGTTAAACCTCTCATATAGTCGAAGTTGACCACCCTAAATACCCCTTTGACTCTTACTCCTTTTATTTACGGTTTACCCCTAACTCTTCTTTTTTTTTTTCATTCCACCCCTTAGTCTTTATAAATTCATTCTTCTTACTTAATATTTTGTTAAATCACCAATCAATTAATCTATTTCCCTAATTTGGTCAAACCTCTCATATAGTAAAGGTGGGCCATTAAATCTCTCTCTTTACCCACATTTCTTATTATTTACGAAATGACCCTTTTTTGCATTTAACCCCTTTTACTTTTATAAAATTCACATTTTATATTTTTAAATTCCTAAATAAATACCTACGGCTTTTATATAAAATCTATACCCCATATTTTATTAAATTGTGGTTTTTACCCCTTATATAAATCTTTTGTTCATTTAAATGTTTATAAGATTTACAATTCTCTTATTTCACATTATGACCTTAAAATTTCACTAACTTTCTTCTAAAATGCTTCTAGATGATTATGTTAATTTAAATTACATCCTAGTACCAGAAGTTTATAAAATTCCTTTTCCACCCCTTAAAACTCAATAATCCTCATTTAAAGCTCTAAATAATTACCATAACATGGTCTAAATACATGTCCTTAAGCATAATATAAACTTAGCTACTTAATGACATTAAGATATCCCTAATCATGTCATTCCCCCACAGTTTGTTCTATATTTTTCCTAGCCTCCTTTTAAGTCATTTTTCTATCATTTAATAAGTTACAACTTGACTTTGGTAAATCATTTATACTTAGTTTCTCTAGTCTAACATTCTACAAAAATTTCCATGCATGTTTAAAGTTCAACAATACCCCTAAATACATATATGCTCTCAGTATTCTCATTGTTACAATGTCATGAACTTTAAAATATCCAAGTATAGTTTAGACATTATTCTACCTTGTTTTGACCATCAAGGACTTTTCTCCAGCACTCTTGTTCTTCTCGGATCTACATAGTGCATAGTTTCTGTTAGATTTTTTTTGGTATGATATTCGAGCTTAAACCACAAGTACAAGCCCTTAAGATCTCGGTTATGTAAGTTACCTCTTTAACTTGGTTTTCCTCTTGGAATGGCCTCCTATATTCATGACAACCCCATGGGCAAAACAGACCCATTTCGGCCATATATACACAAAAGAAACAAGGCTCATTTAGTGACCTCTTCATGTAACTAGTTTAAGACTTAAACATGTATTTTATGAAGCTAAAAAGGAGGGTGTTTACCTTGTGAAACTTCATGAACCTTAACCTATACTCTCAGTCATCTGGAGTGCAAGGAGCAGATTTAGTTTCATGGAAAAAATATGAAGAAGAAAAGTTTGGAAAGGACATTACATGTCTCGGTTTATTACCTTGTGTTGTAGCTACTTGCAAGGCGTTTTGGAGCAGTTTGTTGGTTCAAGGGGGGCTGGAACCTCCACACTAAGTGCATAATGGGGTGTATAAGGAGGTGTTAATGGAAGCTTTTTTCAGACATATAAAGGAAGGAGGAAAAGAGATGTTTCAAGAGAGCTTCTTACCTACCTCCACCTTGTGGTTGTAACTTGTTCAATGGTGGTTTTGTTTGTTCAAGGAAAGGTTGGGGAAAGACTCCTTCAGCTGATGCACAATGGAGAGTTTAGGAAGGTGTTAAGAGTGATATATATTTCTGGCAAAAAAATCGAGAGGATAAGGAGGAGTCACATCCATTTTTCTTACCTTTATTTCACCTTGCTAATGCTAGTTTTCCAATAGCCCATGCTCTAGTTCTCAGCTTAAATATGAAGGGAAAACGTTGAAGATTTTCTAGTGTATAAGGGGGTGGAGTTTAAGGCATCATGAGATTAGAGTTAAGGGTGGAAATGATGTTAAACAACCTTGGCTGGTTGTTGATGTTCTCCGTTAAAAAAAGTATGAAGAGGATGCTATAGCTGCTTGTTTTCGGTTGAGAGAATGGAGAGTGTGGTGATGCTGCCACCAACAGAGAGAAGAGAAGAGAGGGGGAAAAAGACGTACTAAGCATGAGCAAGGGGAATTGTTGTTTAGCTTGGATAATATAAGGGGAAGAAGTTAAGCTGCTTTGTTTTTTTTATTTTCTTTCTCCCTCTTCTAGCATGGGTAATCGGTATTGATGGGAATGGTTAATAGGCTGCCAGCCGAATTTTTACAAAAAGAAGCAATGGAATGATGGGTATAGGTAGTGTAGTTTCCTTACTTTACACTTTATGTTGTACTTGTTTGATAGCTCAAGTCCAATCTCATCCTCCTTGTTTCTTTTATTCTTTGTTGTAACCGATGGCAAATGGTGGGGCTGGAAACAATTGTCAACCGAGAGTAGAGAGGGAATGGAGGAGGAGGTAGAGATAAAGTACTACTAGTCATTGTTTATATAAGTAGGTGTACTTATTTTGCTTTATTGTCAAGTCTTGCTTTGTTTCTTCCTTCTTTGGCTGTAATCGAAACATATTGTGGAGTTGAGGGTGCATATCAGCCGAGAGTTGGAGGGAGATGGGGAAGGAAATAAGTAAAGTACATTAGTCATTATTCTATCTAGATAGGTGTACTTACATGTTATTTTTGTAACTTTTGCTTTTCAACATTTCCTTCCTCTTCTTTACAATGGCCTGATGTACACATGTGCGAAGGGAAGATTCCTTGACTTTACAAAACTTAAGAGACCCTTGAAAAGGATCGAGTGCATGGAAAAAGCTAACAAACCAGCTAGCCTCGATTTCCTTTCCATGGCATCGTACCCCGAGGATGATCTCCCTTTGAAGCTGAAGCTGCCCACACTTGATTTATACAAGGGCTCCTCAGACCCGCAGGTTCACCTAGCGATGTTCGATAGAGAGATGTCTATCCTTAGGTTGAATGACATGCAGAAGGCCAAGGTTTTTGCCCGTTACCTCAACGAAATACCTTAGCATTGGTACTTAACCTAGAGGATGAACACCAAAACCTATGAGGACATTTGTGATGCTTTCTTGCACCACTTCGAATATGCTAAGAATCTCGAAGTCACTAGGTCCGACCTTGCTAGTACTCGGCAAAAAGACAATGAATCAATGTCCAACTTCATCAAACGGTGGAGGATGAAGGCCACCGCTATGCCCACAAAGATTGATGAGCAGGAACAAATTCAAATGATTGTGGACAATACGTAGAAGCAATACAACAATGAGCTGAGTTGCACATACTTCCCTAATTTTGACATGCTGATGGGACAGGTGAGAATCATGGAAGAAAAGATTCACAAAGGCGAGCTAAAGCTAGGGAAACCCAAAGCTCAGGGTGTAGGTGTCGAGAACTTTAAGTTGAGGCCAGCCAAAATTGCCCCGGTTTCACGACAGGTGAATAATGTGCGCCAACTCAGTGTTTCCAAACAGAGCACCAAAACCTCATCCCGTCCTAGGCGGTTCCTTGCACCGAGACAGTTTACCGACATTGGTTGACCTCTTAGTCAAGCGCTCGTGAAGCTACAGGAGTTGAACCTACTACAGCGTCTCACGCCTTGTCCCAGGATCACCCGATCCAGAGAGCATCTCAATCAGTTTTGCCATTTCCATCAACTACCAGGGCACAATATTGATGATTGTATGACGCTGAATCATAAGATTGAAGATCTCATTGAACAAGGGCTCTAGTTTGTCGAGTAGGCTAATGTCTAGTAGTGTTTTGTTGCTTAAATTTCCCTTTTCAAAGTTGTCAGGAGTTTATGATATTTCCATTTCAGTAAAGTTTAGATGTTCAAATTTCAGTTTCTTATCTTTTTAGTTTGTAATCACAAAAATAATAAAAAAAAGTGTTCGATCATCTCGCTCCTTCAACTAAATCGTCTTGCTCATCAGCAAACATCTCTCAAAACTAATGTTCATGAAACGGTCATTTTCTGGCAATTGAACAAAACGACTTGTCTTTTGTTTCTAAAAGGATGAACATGTCCAACCAAACACCACTACTCACCCCAAAACTTCCACACAACCCACAAGACGGTTCCAAGTGCACACACGTCAAATTGTTGTCACAAATCCCAAGTCAATACTGGGGGCAATCTAAGTTTAGGTTTGTCATCTTTAATCTTTCATTTAAACGTGTGAACAAATCTTCGAGTGAGAATTTACAAGAGTGTCTTGAGTGGAAAAACCATGAGTGAATGAGCGTGTCATTTTAACACGACTCCAGTGAGACCACATTTAAAGATAAGATAAACGGCATAACTTCGACCGAAGGAGATAATTTGTAGATTTACACTCAGACCTGTGAAAAGTAACAAAGAATAGATACACAACTAGCAGGAATGACGAAGCACCTAGGTACAACACCACATAGCCAAAAGCTTGTGAACCCTGAAAATAACCCTAGGCACCCCCGCTGAGCCTTTCATATATCTCTTCTTGATATTATAAGCTCTACAAAACAAGCCAGCTCGTGATGAATATCCAACCCAGTGACCAAGAAAGTAAGGAGCCTGACTCTCAGATAACATTTTCATCA
This sequence comes from Limonium bicolor, assembly GCA_023374045.1. Taxonomy (NCBI): domain Eukaryota; kingdom Viridiplantae; phylum Streptophyta; class Magnoliopsida; order Caryophyllales; family Plumbaginaceae; genus Limonium; species Limonium bicolor. Next base: position 235,385,974 of record CM041776.1, read on the forward strand.
GTCCAAAGAAGAAACACCGTTGTCAACATGACAAAGCGATCCGCAAATGGTCCCAGAGTGACACAGGATCCAAAGAGCTAACATCAAAAAATCTCTCAAAGCTCAAATCCGGGAGACACAAGAACCCCGAAGGTGGAGTCAAGAAAGGATAAAACAAAGAGGCAAACCTAAAATACCTTAAAGAAATCCGAATGACAAAAAGAAGAGAAATTGAGGACGACTTCAAAAGTTCCAGGTTCAAAGCTCGAAAACAGCGTCAACACGAAGCAACCAAATGACTTCAAGACAAGGAAGATAAATTCAAGAGAAAGAGCAAGTTGCAGCTTTGGTCACCCCTTTAAGCTCCACATACCTTAAATATCCCTCCATGGTCCCGTTGTCTTTCATCACACCCCATGGCCACGCTATAAGCTTAAAAGACTTCCGACTTGGTAGTTGTGTACCTAATCACGTGAAACTAACAAATCGAATGCGTAAATCCATCACATATCACATTTAATGGTCCAGAAGTTGTGACTATAGGCTAGAAATGAGCACAAACACCTAACATGTCGAGTGAAGGTTAGAAGCATCACATCAAAACATTAGCCTTGACCCTGCAAGGATGATATTTGTTTGCAAGTTAATCAAAGAAAATACTGGGGGCAATCGATCAGAACGATCGATTGCCATGAACTCAAGCTCAGATTGTCTTAAGGAAAAATACTGTGGGTAATTGTTGGTTCCAACAATTGCTATGACAACACCAATTGATACCCAAAGCTTAACCCTTCACAAACTTTAAGCACCACAAACACTACCACCACACAGGCACATATAAGCCTTTACCTCCACATCATACACCACAGGCCCGTCATCATACCTGACCACCACTCAGAAAGTCTCAAACTCCCACAACAAACACAACACTTCCATTAGCGGCATGTTCATCTTCTAAGAAACAAATTGTAGATCTGAAATTCTTAGTCAAGAATTGAGCATTTCACTTTCCATTTTTTGTATATTTTTTCTCAAGAATTTCCATGTTTGGCACCTTTTTCATCAGTTTCTTGTTTTGGACAAGTTTCCAACAAACACTTTAGTTGTAGTTTACAACTTCCACATAACACCTCAACATTGCCACGTTTGGCACCTTTTTCAACAGTTTCTTGTTTTGAACAAGTTTTCTTACAAACACTTTGATTTCATCCCTGCACACACCACATCATAGCCACGCTTGACACATCTTCCAATGGTTTCTTACTTTGGATGATTTTTTATTCTTACTAGCACTTTGATCGTAGTCAAGTTTGGCATTTTCACCATCGGTTTACATCACAATCAATTGCATAAAAACATCATCATTGCATTTTTCAACACGAAACTTCTCAAGATAGAACTGAGGATTCAGATATTTAGAGATGCAGATTCTAACCCAAGTAAAAGAACTCACCCAAGTAGAAGAACTCACCCGAGTAGAAGAACTCACCCGAGTAGAAGAACTCACCCGAGTAGAAGAACTCACCCAAGTAGAAGAAATCACCCGAGTAGAAGAACTCGCCCGAGTAGAAGAACTCACCCGAGTATAAGAACTCACCCGAGTAGAAGAACTCACCCAAGTATAAGAACTCACCCAAGTAGAAGAACTCAACCCTAGACACCCAAAAGAACTAACCTACATTCATTCACTTTAGGCACCCATAAGACCTACCTTACATTCAATTATTTCAGGCACCCATAAGACCTCCCTTACATCCATTCACTTTAGGCACACATAAGACCTACCTTACATTCAATCATTTCAGGCACCCATAAGTTGTACCTTGCACACATAAGTCCTGCCACCACAAAACACCCAAGGCACACATAAGTCCTACCACTCACATTGCACTCATCAAACACAACGCATCAATTTCATTGCAGATCACGTGTCTTTTCATTCATCACTAAGACACCTTCATGCTCAGCTTAGTTTATTCAATTCCAGGTTCCCAACACCACGGATGTTCGGTTTAGCTTATTTCATTATTAATTTAACTCATTCTCCACGTTTTTAGGTAGTTGGGGCCTCATAATAGCCCAATAGTCTTAAACTTCTCCCTTAGGTAGTTGGCGCCTTATAATAGCCCAATAGTCTAGAACTTCTCTCTTAGTTTGTTGGCGTCTCATAATAGCCCAATAATTTCAAGTTTCGTTTTTAGGTAGTTGGCACCTCATAATAGCCCAATATTCTTAGACTTCTCTCCTAGGTAGCTAGCACCTCATAATAGCTCAACATAGTCATTAGACTTTCAGCTAAAATCAAGAACAAGGAATTCATTCCTCGTTACTGGTTAAAATTTTAGGGCATCACTCAGGCATCAACCAGTCTTTTCAATTTTATTACAAAGCCAAGTTGACGGGGGGCAATCTGTTATACCCAAAATTTTAACCCCCCGGAAGAGAGTCGTTTAAGGCGCATGTACTCAAATGGTAGCTTGGTCAAGTAGCAAGGATTCCCATTTTGATCGGCGCATTCCAGAGTATTAGGGACAGTTTAGTCATCTTCAGGGGCATTTTTGTAATTTTTAAAGGCTCTTATGCCCTCTATAAGCATTCTCTCTCCTCCAAAAGTGGCTTAAATCAACTTGAAATGCTTTGAAATTTTAACCCATGATAGAGGATGACATTTTGAGCATAATGGCTATAGAATTTTGATTTTTTGAATTTCCAATAATTTTCCAGCAATTTCTGATTGAATCCAACGAGAAATTGAATTTAAAAATATCCCAATATCTAAAAAATTTGATTCCACCTTGGAAAAATCTGAAATATTATCCTTTACACATGTTTAAAATTTCATAATCAAATTCTATTTGAAAGCCTTTGAGCTAAAACATCAATAAATCTCGGTTTTTACCACATTTTTTCTATCTTTAGTGAGGCCTACTTAAGGAACCTTATCCCTTGATCAAACCAGAGCTCTTAAGCCTTAGCAAGTCAGAAATCATAGCCGTCTCATTGCTCTCACGTTTTTCAGCTCCCAAGCCCCGAAATTCTGCCAAGTCTTCACCAAAATCACTTTCTAAACACTTTTTCCAACTCCCAAAACATCAATCATCATCAAAATAACACTAAAACACCACCAAAACGTGAAGAACGTTGAGAACAACAAGGAGTCAGAAGCTCGGTTCAAAGCTCTTTCAGATCCGCCATCAACGAGGCTCCTGAAGTATCCCGACGTGAAAGATCACCATAATCCCACAGGTAAACAAGGTTTGTAAGAAAATATCTTATTTCCTCACATATTTAATTACCTTCTATCAAAATCCAAGATCGAACCAGCTTTTTACGGAACCCGAATCAGCATTTGTTTTCGTTTCTACCCACTAACTTGTTCATTAAGTTTTGTCATTAATTTTAAGCCAAATCGAAAATCTTTGATTACTAACATCTTAGAAATTTCTTAGGTTATGCGTCCATAAATTATGAGCCTAAAACACTGTGGGGAACCACCTAAAACCTGTCATCCGTGGGTGGTCCGTAGCCCTGGACGCTTTGTCCGGGCCTGCGGACAGGTTGTCCGTGGCCACGGACACCCTCGGATGCCAACGGGATTTCAAGTTTTTTAAAATTTAGGGTTTTACAAAGCATGTCTGGGCCCACGGACGTTCTGTTCATGGCCCCATACGTTTTTAAAATTTCGTTTTCCTTTCAATTTGACTTTTCTGTATAACTAAGTTAACTAGGATTAGTGGGTTCGGACAATAGGTCCGTGGCAACGGATGTTAGCAGAAATATATGACTATCTCTACCTAGGCAGTGTACCTATTGTTTTGTGGAATAGTGAATTAACTGGGGGTTGTTGATCTCAAGGACCTTGTTCAATTAATTAGCAATTTATTAATTAACTGAGATGCTAAACTAATAAAACAGGAAACGTTGCTTTTTCAAGTTTTACTTAATTTAATATAAAGAATGACTCAACAAACTAACATAAAATAATAAAATAGTAAAACAAACTAAACAAATAAATAAAGAGTAAAACTCTAAATAAAAGGAAGCACCCCGGATCGTTCTGCAAACCTTCACTTTCTAATCTATTAATAACCTCTTCCCTAATTTTGCAATAAACTCAGAAACTACAATTAATTCGTCAACGACTAAGTCTAACAAATCCTAACAATTTGCTAGAACTAGTAGCAGACTAATGCTCTAACCCGGACACAACCAATCGCATAAAGAACAGTTTCTATTTAAGACCGATTAACCTATAGGCGAGATCACGCTTCTAATCGTTAATCAAGTTTAATTCCTATGTCTTGTTATCTCTCTCAGCTCTCTCGTGTTGATTAGAAAACTACAAATATAGCTTTAATAATTAGCTAGAGAATTAAAGCGCATGAAGAACTGGAATTAAATTATTTCATTATTGAATTAGTAAAAAATTACAAAATAAATATAAAGATCCGGTTTACTACCTCAATCCCGGGAGCTAAACTAACCACTCAAACATAACTGTAAAAATAAAAAAATAACAAAGGAAGAACACATTGACAGTTTAGATAAAAAGGAAAGAAGAAACTCTGTAAAAAATATTCCCCGCTCCATCTTCCATCGTCTCGTGTCTCTACCTAAATCCTCTTTCAGAAGTGTGGTGGGTGTTGTATGTGTGGGAGAAGACGCACGAAGCCTCAAGTGAGAGGCACGGCGTGGTCATTAGCGAGAGGTACAGGTCCAAACTCTGGAGGCATGACCTCCCACGGCGTGGAAAGCAAGTCCCTTTATATGACCCAACTGCTTGTGTGCTTTAGTTAGGTGCAGCGTTTTGTAACAATGAATTCCACGCGAATAAAATAGTGTACATCAATTAATCATGATATATAAAAGTTGATCTCCCTCATGTGTGTACGCCAAAATAGCAGCGCCACCAATGAGTAATTAATTACTCCTTTTCCATTTCAAAACGTCAGGCCATGTTTCCTTATTGTGACGGTCTGGGTATTTTCCAACTACCAGCTCCCGGACCAAAGTTAAACCTGTATAGACAAAATCTCGGCATGTGATGATCACTTTTGATAAATTGAGTGCAGCCCATGTGTGAAAATTATCATCGTGTAGGAATATTGTGCAAGAATTTAATGCGACAGTGTGATGATCATTTGTATATAAATATATATATCATTGTTTGTTGCATTGTAATCCTTATGAGATAAAAGATGCATGTTTAAGACTATTTCCTGTATTTCACAAATAAAATACATCAACTCTCATCTAAACATGAATCATAGGAAAATCACATGATAAGTGATCAATATTGCCTAGACTACTGTGAATAATAGGTAAATCAAACCTTTAAAAGTCTATATGTTTCACACTTATCAGCGGATGTAATCAAAATTTGACCTAATTCTGCTTCTGAAACCCTAGTTTAGGTAGTTTTAATTTTCACGTTAATTTTCTATCAAAAAATGTTAAAAAATAAAAGAGATTAGAAGTTCGCGCACTTAGGTTAAAACGACTCGTAATAAGCCGTAATTGAAGTAAGTAGAGGAAAAAACGACTTCAAGAGATAATCAAGTATTGAACCCTAAATAATCGAATACCAAGCCCCCGAACCTGAACTCTCCTTTCCTATTTATTCTAGGTTAAAATTAGGTGGCAACTCTAATTAGGTTTCCTAAGATAACTTAGGACTTGTATATTGTTTTATGACATAGTTATTAAGCTTAGGTTTAAAGTGAACCTAGAACCTGACAAGATCCTAATCAACTTGAATCACATAGGACAAGGTTTCAAAATCAAGGCTCACACCAGCTTAAATTTTATCATTCTTCTCAAAACTTTGGTTAAGACTTAGTATACTACTCACTCACAAGACTTAGATTACTCAGACTCAGACCCAGACCCAACACCTCATTCTCCTCAATCTCATCTAATACTTATCAAGTCGACTCTATAGTACCACCAACTCCTTCCTCTCAAGACCTGCAGTAACACCCCATCCAAAGCCTATCGTGGTTATCGCCATCTGAACACTTAATCGAATACTCGCAGCGGAATATACAACACTTGGACTTGCCACGGTCTGTCGTTAGAATATACCGGCTTAAATACTTACAATACTTATCCAAAAACACTTACCCAACTTAAACATCAACATTCTCATACCACAACCAACCGAGTACTAGTATCTTATCACAATCCCAAACTTACATCAGTTTAATATAAACAGTCGGGTGCACAGGCGCAACCCGAACTCAAATAATGTTCCCAACCTAAGTCTAACCGCTCCTACTCTCGTAGTGCGTCCTCATGGGCCTCTTACCTGCAGTGTAAAATGCCCCCGAGGGGTCAGCACGATGCTGGTACACCCTCTCATGGCCCCAAGCTAACGGGCTACGACGACTAATTGTTGATAGCATGGATATTGATTACATACACAACATAATATGAAGTGCAATAACATAACCACAATGAACATATAGTTCACAGCATGAACGACTCAGCGTTCCCTCATCAAGTGGGTTAGTAACCCCCCACCTTAGTCCTCATTTCCTTAATCTCATTTCCTTACCTTACCTTAATCTTAATCTCAATCTCAATCTTAATCTCAGTATACAAACCTTCCTGGAGGGGATTGTTGTTATCTAATTCGACCTGGGATTTAGGTGATCCCACCGCACCATCTTAATGCCACCTACTCTGGACGGGAGTCCAGCGTACTGAGCCGGCAACCGGCCCCTAGGACAAGTCCGAAGACAGTCCTTAAGCGGAGGGTGGATCTGATATTCAGATAACCGTCCCCTCTTTCTCTTAGCTGCATGACCGGAGATCGGTCCCGGGTTTCCTCACTCTCAAGTTCCATTAGTAAACATCTTAAACCCATGTGCTAGCTAAGCCTTAACGGGCATTAACCCACCATCAACTTAACTCTTATTCTTAACTCAGTAAGTACTAACTGGTTAGTAACACAATCTCAAGTCTCGCGGGTTGTGTAAACATACCCAAACACAACGAGAGCATTATAACCGGTTGCATGCTTTATCTTTTTTAGTCATAGCAATAAACAGATAGCACACAAGCCGAGGGACACCGTTAGCAAGCAGGTCACGAAAAGGATTGTACCGTTCACCGTCGATCGTTGTTTGACTAATCTTCTTCGGGGTCCCAACTCACAAACCTAAAACATTCATTCATTTTTAGGTTATTATTATTTGCACCTTACTTACCACTTATAGCCTCTAAGGACTTCCATTCACTACCTCTCAAGTCTTTATCACTTAGTCTTACAAACTTTACTTTAAAATTAAACTTATCTTAATCTTAACTTAATTCCTTAAGTTCTTAGGGTCCCAATCATACTACCCTACCAAAGGTATACCCTCTTTACCCATTACCATTCTTAGAATTGAAATTTCTTTTTTTTTTTTTGTTTTAATAGGCTCGACCGGACTTACCGACCGGACTTGCCTAAGTCCGGTCCATTCCAGTACCCTTTATCCGTTGGAAAATTCACTCCGACCGGACTTCTATGTCCCGGTCCCATGTCCGGTCGATTCCAGAGACTTATTACCGTACAAAATTCATGCCGACCGGACTTGACAAGTCCGGTCCCATGTCCGGTCCATTCCAGAAACTTTTCCCTCACAAAACAAGCCCGACCGGACTTTGTAAGTCCGGTCCCCCCAAGTCCGTCGATTCCAGAAACTTTTCCGGTAGTGTAACAGAGCCGCCCGACCGACCTTGCAGTCCGTCCTAAGGCCGGTCGGCTCTAGAAACTTTGTTTCTAAATTCTCTTTCAACTCCAAACTTCTCCTCATATATTCTCATATGTTATAAACCTCATTTGGGCATCTCAAATGCACCTTAAGCCCTCCTTAAAATACCTTAAATCATCCACCAAGATCCACCTTAGTCATATGCATTTTTCCTTGCAATAATGCTAACACTTGTAATGTTTTCCTCTAGGTTTCTAGGTGGTGGTTCATCCTAGTGTAACCACTATGCCGAATGTTTTCTTCACCCACTAACATCATCTCCCAAGCATCTCTCATCTACTATCTAAACTCTTTTAAACATTTACTTAAGGTTCCTTAACAGTCTAAACTTCCATCGTCATCACATTATTTCCTTCCTAGTTGTGCATCACATTTGCCTAAGTCCTAAACACTCGAATACATTCTCTTGATTCCTAAATCTTCCATGGTGATACCTAAGTCATCATAATCATTAAACACCTTAACTTCACACCCCTTTTTCATCAAGACAAACCCATAGAACATTCCTAGTACTTCCTTAGTCATTAATTCCCTTAGGATATCTTAAACACTTAAACTCTCCTTTAAATTTTGCCATGGGTTTCTCTAGTATATAATACTTCCTAACAATGGTTTTTTCTCCATCAAACCACCATACCACACAAATTCTCATCACAACACATTAACACACCCAACTTGCACTAAAACTTCACCACATCATCATTTAATGCTTAAACTTAAAATGCTTGGCACTTAGGCCCTTAAATAACAATAATCTTAACCACTGAATTTCCACAAATATGCCTTCAAACACTGCGAATACACTCAACAAGGCTCCCATTGAAATAAAATGCTTCTTGTGCTTCACCTTTTATATTCTTAAACTATCTCTTTTCTCATTTGCTCCTTAGTCACAAGTTCACAAGAATAGTCATTGTTTCTCCTAGGTTTTTATAGCACCTCCCCAATATAAACTCTACACTAAACTCATCATATACCCACATCTCATTCCCTTAAACAAAACACCTAAGGTAATAATTTACCTTGTTTTCTCACAAGCTTAAAAGCTTTTCTCCTTAGGTTTTCTTTGTTCAATCTCGGTCACCAATGTGATTCTCCTTGCCAATGTTCTAACCAATATCCATGACTCCAATGATACTAGATAACACATTAAACCCTAAGGAACAAACCCTAGGTTTAAAAATAGTTTTTAAGGTAATTAATGTGATTGTTTTACCTTAGTTTCTCAAGACAACTTGGATGTGAAGCAAGAAGGACCTCCTCTCTCCTTTGAAGAGTAGAAACAAGCTAGAACAAGGCATAAACATGGAGTCCCATGAGTATATATTTTCGGTCATGGAAGAAAATGGTGGAAACCTAGATTTTCTTACACTTTCTTTACCTTAAGAGAATGGAGATGCCAATGGAGTCTCCAAACTTGAATTTCCTCCTCTAATGGTGGTTTGACTTGGCACCAAAATGAAGCTCTTGAAGTTTTGAAAAGATAGAAAGGAGGAGCTTGAGCTAACTAAGAAGAATATGTATTTTGTTTGGATTTGGAGCTAAAATGAGCAAGATGTGTGCAAGAGAAGGTGGAGCTAGCATGGAGAGGAGCTTCACGTTAATGGAGAAGAGAAAAGAGCAAGAAATCATGTGAGACAAGGAAGAATGAAGAAGTGAGGAGAGAGGTAGCAAAATGTGATATTTATCTTAAAAGGTGAATAGTACTTTATGCTTTATAACTTACTTATTTTGCTTTCTCTTTACTTAGCTAGATAAGTGTGGTGAGTCACACTTAAAAAACCGGCCCCTTTTAGTGAATGAGGGTAGTTTAGTCTTTGTTGACCAAATGTCTCACTTATATAGACTTATGTTATAAACTAGCTTAATAAATTCACTATTCATCAAAACAAGGCACATTGTTGTGAAATTTTTGATTTCCCATTGATATATACTTCCAAATGTGATACTATATAGTACACATATTAATTAAAGAGTAATGATGGACATTTAGCCATTCAAAACTCATTTACAAGACAATTTTTTCAAAAACGTGCTTTAAGACTCCTTAAAGCACATTTGTGTTTTAACTTGTTTTCAAGCTTGGTTTTCTTTGGTAATTGACTTAAAATGACCATTAGGATATTACTAAGGTCTTAGAACAATATTTGGGTACTCTCCCAAGTCTCTCCAAGCTTAGAGCACGTTTTTGTTTAAACTGCTCTTTTGGTGTTCCTTATATTTTCTTGATTAGAAATGTTTCTTAATGTTTCTAAGGCATTATTTAGCCTTCTTATATCTTAGTTTATCATTTAAACACCATATCTAAGTTTGGGGAATTTCACTGCAGATGTTGATATTGCTCCCATACAAGAAGAATCTACATCTGATGTTGTGACTCCTCCAGTAACACAATCTAAAGCTGACACATCTTCACCGGTCATTCCACCAAGGTGCCCCTGGTGGCACTCTCGATAATCTCCTCTCAAACTTAAACTCGAGACATGACTCAAAACTCCCCTTATAAAATTTATGCCCATGAGGTTTTTTGTCTATGATTGAACTTAAAAACATCAAGGAGGCACTTACGGATTCTAAGTGGATCCTAGCAATGCAAGAGAAGCTGAATGAATTTGATCGTAATGATGTTTGGACTTTGTGTAACACCCCAACTCTTAAAACATAATTAACGGTAATTAACCTTATCATACTTAATCAAAATCTAAGCGGAAAAACTTAAACTAAATGCCGGTGTTACCACCGTTAGTCACCCACGTGACTAACAAGGCCTTACTAACTCCACTTGTAACGGTCTGACGAACTGAATACTCACTCCAAAATAAACTCCAAACATAATCCATATACATACATACCGAGTTCCACTAAGTTCACCTCCCAAATTACAATACATTTCGACTTATGGCAAAGTACATAAGTTATAATCGAGATGATCATAATCGAAATGCTCCTGGTCCAAAGTCTACCCCGCCTACTCTCGGTCGGGTCAAGTCACCATCAGGTACCTGAAAAATAACATGAGGCCCCAAGGGGCTCAGCACGACGGCTGGTACGAAAGACGTGCAGCCCACAAGCTACCGGGCCACACACGGCTACTTGGTCGAGAGCATGCAATTGATTTATTACAACAATATATATATATATATATATATATATATATATATATATGTTGTAAACACACAACATACAATAATTGTCACAAATATCCATCCAAACAATCCAATACAACCATCCAACAAGAGTGCAACATCAAAATAAATGAGTCAGTGCTCTGCTCAACCTGGGTCTCAAGATTATATTTGAAATCTTGAGAACAACCTCACTCAATTATCCTCGGACGATCCACACATGGGATTGTCACTTTTTAAGTTCAAGTCAATACATATTTGGGTATTTATGAACCCTGATAGACGGGTATCAAACTCTCAAATTGCATGACCATCAGTGCATGCATCACTAGTAGGGTATTATTTGAACCCTAGTGGATGAGTATTTAAACTACCTAATTGCATGACCGTCGGGATGACGCATGACTAACCGGGTATTAGTTGAACCCAAATGTGAGTGTTAAACTACCAAATGACATGACCGTTAGTGTGACACATGACTAATCAATCCCCCGTCAGTGAGTAAAAGTCAAAGACGCTGAGCCAACCTCTAGGCTCTGGGATAATAAATTTGTGGATTCCGGATCTGATACAGATACCGTCCTCCAGCCAATATAACCCGTAGCCAGTACCACCGGATTTCCTCTCAACCCTCAATAACCAATAGTTAGGTGTGTCAAATGTTAGTTCGAGCCACAACAATGTCAGGTGTCGAATAGGTATCCAAGGGAGGTTAGAGGGAAATTCGTGAATCCATTTGTCAATAGGTATAACCTTTCCTTAATTGTCTAGGTTCCTTTCAACCATATCAAATACTCCTGTGTGTATATTTCTACTCCAAGGTGTAGCTAGTAGCACCACACACAAGTATACAAGTCAACAGATAATCAAACACGGAATAACCTAATAATTCATTTCCATGCATTATTCTTTTGGCCATCTCACCCAAGCAAATAGCATACAAGCCGATGTAACTCGGTAGCAAACAAGCTGCAAGAAATTCATACCTTACACCGTAGATGACAACCGTCGAGTCCGGCAGACATCTCGACTATCCCTTTCCTAAAATCTGATTAATCAAGAACATTTAATTACTTACTGCTCTCGTATAATGTCTAAACGTATTTGTGAAACAATTAAGTGTTTTGTTTCCATTGTGTCATGTGAGTTACAAGATTACCTCTTATTATTTGTTAACTCATTTATGCCATGACTATGTTACATCAAGGCATTATTTTATGTACCATAGTTCATGAAATCTTAGTGGTTCGGAATTATAACTTTATATTATAAGTATATTCCCCCTTAAAATGTTCTTTCACTCATTCCGCCAACTTATATGTATATATATACATATATGTATATGTATATGTATTTATACATATATGTATATGTATTTATACATATACAACCACTTATACAATAACCTTTTTCATTATTGTAGGTTATTATAATCCTTGATATTATTTGGTATTATTATCTTATGTTCATGTATTATACATATGTGCTATGTATACATAATTGTAGGCCTTTGTAATGCCCATCAACATTATATATTATGTCATTCTCTTATACATAAAATAATCCAAATGCATATGTAATAAACTCCTTATATATATAAACATACATGTATTATATATGTTACACAAATATATACATTCATATCCTCCAGTCTTTACTCCACCAATATTTATATCTAATTTTTAACACAAATTTTATAGAACAATTTTAAATCATTCCAACCCATTCAACTTAACTCTAATTTAGCTAGATTATTTGGTCTAGGTCTACTGGGCTTTTCTGTAAGCCCACTGAATTCTATTGCTTAGTAAAATTATGGGCTTGAATTCTATCACTATTCAGTTTGTCTATTTTAATTATATTTGTCTGGTTTGGCCCTAAATAACTATCCTTCACTAATTTGGCTCAGCTAGTTCTCAATATCTAGGTTGGCTGTACTCTAAGCCTATTGCTGAATATAGTTCAAACTCTAGATCAAAGATCTATATTTTTGGTCAAGGTCCAAGGTACTATGTTTTAATCAAAGGGTCCAATGGAACCATCTATGATTTGGGCCTCTGGTATAGGGTAGGCCCAATTTCAATTATCAAGTTTTGGTTCTAATTTTTCTAAAGTCGATGGTCCACAGTTGGGCTATATATACTCTTTCTGGATTTGGCCCATTTAAAGTTTGTGCTTAATAAAATAAAAGTGAGACTAGTCTTATTAGTTTGGTCTATACAACATTTATACATTAGTCAAAACATTTATAGCATAAACATCAGTAAAACCCTGACCAAACATTACATAATTTAAATCCAAGTGTTATTTTAATTAGCAACTAATTAACCTAGTCACACTAGTTCTGAAAATACCAGACACACCACCCAATTACCACTAAATTCTAGAATTACCATAACCACCAATTTTTACCCTAATTCTCAAATTGATACAAAACATCTACAAATTATAGTTTCACCCCTAACTTTTACAAAAACTCTAATTTACATTCTAAACCCCATCCTGCCTCTAATTCTAAATTCCCCCAAGTTCAAACCCTAATTTTTCCAATTCCCCCTCAATTTCAAAAGTAACCATAACTTCACACAAATCAACCCTAACCCTAATTTTTTATTCCACTGTCGTACCACTTACACAACACAACCAAATCCCAATTCAAAACCATAATTTGTTTTATGGATTCCACCACCACACATACAATACCGAAATTCTCATATTCTAAAAACACTCACAATAACCTTAAAATTCGGGTCTAACAGAAACACTAAACAACCTAAATTTCTAAAACTATTAAACGCTCTCAAGAACAAAGAACTTCAAGACTTTCAACATACCAACTTCCACCAGAAACCTAACCATTGAATCATCACTTTCAACCACCAAGATTCACATCAAAGGTCTAAATTTTTGGACACCAATAGAAGTATAATTAGATAGACTTTAAATAGATAACTAAAGGTTAACTTGTAACCTTTAGAGTCTCCAGAGATGGGTTTTCCAAGCCCCAGTTTTGGCCCTGTTGAAATAAGGAGATAGTTAGAGTTCTGAGTTTAAATCTAGGGATTATATTGAATATTAAAATTTAAAAGTTACAGATCTAAATACTTACATACCCGATTAGGGTTACTTTCTTTGTTTCCCTTGCGGTTCTCGTACCTTGGCTAACAAAAAAGCCTCTGGCCAGACCCACATGTGAATCACACAAAGAATGAAAAAGAGATGAGGCCAGGGTTTATGTGGATTTCAGAATTGACACGAATGAAGGAAAATGTAGAGATTTTACCTCAGGTTTCAATTTCACTAAATGGGAACACCACCATAGTTTTCTTTCTAATTTTTTTTGTTCCAACAGCTCAAACAAGGAAGGGAAAAGCATAAGAGGAGTAAGACATTCGGAATCGACCCCAAGCACACAAGAAAATCACAAGGGATTGAGAGCAATCTTACCACTTTTACTCGGATTCCAGCAGAAGTATGTTCCTTGTTCTTGCCGAAACAGAAATCAGCAAGAGAGGTCTAGTTCCATGTTCGCCAGTAGAGATTACATGAGAAGATGATAAATGCAAGAAGATCAGAAGGGAGGCACAAGATTTGTTCGCCAGTCAGGGTTGCTTTAGTGAAGGAAAGTTAAGGGAAAAAGAGGAAGAAGAAGAAGAAGAGATGGCAAGAGCAGGTAGTTCTATCGGCTAGGGTTTTTAATTTGCCATGATAAAATGAATAGAGGGGCACGAATGTTCCTTGTTCAGTCTAGGGTTGTAATTACCGTAAGAATGAGAATGAGAGAATGGGCTTGATTTTTTTTTGTTCAGGGTTGGGGCTGGGTTATGACCAGAAGTAAGGAAATGACTGGGCTGGCCCAATTTTGTTAGGTGGGTCGGCCATGTCTGATATTATATTTTTTGAACATTATATATATAAGCCGTTTCTAGCTCGTTTTTTGTCCATTTTTATGCCGTTTGTAGCCCGTTGTCCCATTTAATGAGACGGACCTTTTTATGAATTCAAATTTATACTTTGAAACTATAATTATTATTGTTATTTATAAATTTGATTAATTATCATTTAATTTCTAATTGGTTTGCGTTTCACCATTTAGGCAAAAATGCGACATCTTTTATTTTAACTGTTTAACCAATTTTCCAATGCTTTTAAAATTACCCAAATAATCTTATAAGGTGTCTAAGACCTCGTTCTCACTTCTAAATATTTGTGACACGTTTTTCAATGTAAAAACGTTAATAATATTTTCATTTACATTTTTTTTTTAAACCTCCTCAATATCATTTTAGGCTTCGTTAATGCTTTTAACAACTTTTTAGGGTATAATTAAATATTATATTGTTCCCTTTTACTTATTTAAGGATATTTAATTCTTTAATCTCTCATTAATTATTTTTATTTAATTAATTCATTATTAATTAAAGTAGTTAATATTTGGGGTATTTCACTTTGGTCTCTTGACCTAGTCATAAGGATGTTATTGGTAGAAGATGGGTTTATCGGAACAAGCTAGATACAGATGGTCATGTTGCACAAAACATGGCACGGTTGGTTGTTCAGGGGTAAACTCAACGGGAAGGTATTGATTATGATGAAATATATGCTCACATTTCTCGATTGGAAGCTATACGTATGTTGGTTTCCTTTGATGCTCATAGGGCTTTCTGGGTGTACCAAATGGCTGTGAAATGTGCTTTATTAAATGGATATATTGATAAGGAAGTTTATGTTTCTCAGCCACGTGAGTTTGTTAATTAGTCTAAAACTGACCATGTTTATCTCTTGAAGAAATCATTTTGTGGATTGAAACAAGCAACTCAGGTTTGGTATGGTCGTCTTACTACATATTTACTTCAACAAGGATTCTCCTATGGTAAAGTAGATAGCACTTTATTTCTAAAGTTTGAACAATCTGACATGTTGCTGGTCCAAATTTACCTTGATGATATTGTTTTGGATCCACCAGCGCTACACTGGCAAAAATCTTTTGAAACTGTTATGACTAATAATTTTATATGATTAGTATGGGAGAGCTTACCTTTTTCCTAGGGTTGCAGATTTGTTAGACTAAAACTCACACCTATGTCTGGCAAGGGAAGTATGCTACTGAGTTGACAACTAAGTTTGGTTTTGATTATACAAAACCTATTTTACCCAATGTCTAGTGTTATCAAACTTGGTGATGAGTCGCATGTGGAAGCCACGGATCCCACTAGATACTATGCAATGATTGGTTCTGAAATACCCCGTAATTAAAAATAGTGATTAATTAGGCTAATAAGTAATTTAGAAGCTTATTATGTCAAAATAATCACAAGGGAACAATCCTGAAGAAAACGGATCCTTAAAACAGATTAAAAACACTAACGAACCTTAAAGCACGTTTTTTCGAGGAAACTGGAAAAACGTGACTTTAAGCGGGTCAAATAGACTCGTAACAATTTTGGTCAACTAAATAGTCATTAATAAACATTAGGGAAGGTTTAGGACCAATAAAATCAATAAAACGAGAGATTAGTAAAAACTGTGAAAAACGGGAAGTTGTGGGGTAAAAGTGTAAATAAAATAAATTAGTGTGTCCACTATTACAAATAAGATTTTAAAAACCCCCATGTGAGGTGTGTGTAGCCGGCTGACTTAATAGCCATACCCCCTCTCTTATTCCCTCCTTATGTGCTAACAAACAAAACAAATAAAAAGCAAAAAGTAAACACTCTCTCTCCTCACACACTACTCTCTCACATTTTTACTCTGCCCAGCACTCTTCTTCTTCCTCTCTATTCCAACCATGGCGATTTGAGAGCCCCTCATAGCAGCCCACTTCCTCTTCACCTTTGAAAGCCTAAACCACCTCCAAACACCACAAAAATTATACCATTGAATTCGTATCGGTTTGGAGAACGTTTTACACCCTTCAAAAATCTAAAACCTCCAACTTTATTTTTGAGGGTATAATCATTTTAGAGCTTGAGGAGCACCATTTGAAGACCCATCTTCTTCTCCATGTTCTAAGGTAAGAAGTAGACCAAAGCTTCACTCTTTTCCAGTTTTTCCTTGCAAAATCCAAAACTCACGTGAAACACCACTACTACATTACTCAGCCGGTTTTGGCATTTCAAAGAGGAGCTGAAGCCTTGTCATTTTTCCACTCAAAACTCCATTAGAAACTCAAGGTAAGACTTCTTAAGGGTTTTAAGTGGTTCCTCATAATCTAGGGTTTAAAACCTACGTAGGAAACTTACTAGTTTTGGTGTGAATGTGTGTACCTTGTTACATGGAGTAGCTTGGCTTGAATAAATCAAGAAAACAAAGGAAGAGGAGGAGTTGTAAAAGAGAAAGAGAGAAAAGATAAAGAAGCAAGGAAGCTAAGGTAATGGAAGCCTTTGTACAGTCTTTAATGTTTGTGTATGTATAAGTATATTGCTCTAGTAAAGTCAAAACCACCGTAATAGTAGGAAAAGAATGGGAATGTTAATGTTAATCGAATTTGTGGTTTGAAGTTTTTGAAAACAAGTAAATGAATTGTTAAGTGTAAGTAGTAAGTGTGCAGTGATATTTAGAATGTGGTGAGAATAATGCATATGTTGAACAGGTTGGGAACTATGTTGAGTGTGCAAAATTATGTGGTGAGAACACTTAGAAATATAGGGAACCTGTGTCAAAATTTGGGTAGAAATTAGAGACTTGTTTGTTATTAGGAAAGAAAGAAACAGAAGGGGTTTACAGAGAAGAAAAGAGTGGGATGTTCATTTTGTTTTGTAACAGAGGGAGAGATGTAGTTGAGTGAAGTTGGAAATGGTGTAGTGAGAGTTTTCAAACTAAGTCAGGTTAGTTGTACAGTCATTTAGCTAGTGGGAATAAGAATGGGAAAATTTGTAGCCTTTGTTGGAGAAGGAAAATTGTAACAAGAGAGAAAATTAACAGTGTAAGTGTGCTAATGTAACAGATTTTTAGAGAGTGGGATTAGGCTAGTTTAAATTGCTTGATCAATGTAAAAACATGCTAGATTATATGTAGAAATATTAGGGAAGAGATTGGTAGAAGTTTGGGGTTGAAACAAGTTCAAAAACATAAATAAATTGTAAAACTGTAACTAGTCCGGGTTTGCAAACCAGTACACAAACTCGGACCAGCATTAAAACTCGACAGAAACTTATACAAAAGGAGTGGTCCGGGTTTACAAACTAGGACACTAACCCAGACCACCCCAAAAACATACCTGTAACTTACCAAAACAAGTGGTCCGGGTTTGCAAAGGAGTACACAAACCCGGACCATACAAAAAACATACCCGTAGCTTTTGAGAATAAGTGGTCCGGGTTTGTATAGTAGGGTATAAACCCGGACCAGTCGATAAACTTACCCAAGGAGTTGCCCAGCATGTTGGTCCGGGTATGTAAACCCGGACAGCAACCCGGACCAACCCAAAACTTGTACAGAATGTGTTTTAAAGCTAAACTAAGGATGGGTAAGGATGGGTAATGATATTATAAGATACTTAAGACATAATTAATGATGTTTACAGGTCATTAAGGCTATAAACAAGCTTAGAAAATAATCTTAAGTAAGTGCAGAGTGGATTTATCGTGAGTGATTTAGAAGAGGTGTAGTTATTAAAAGAAAGAAATTAATACTCAAAATATCCGTCGGGCTGCAAATTAAAACCCGGTCGTAGTAGTATAAGACAGAAGCGGCCGGGGTCAAACCGTGGGACTTAAAGCGAGTTAAAACAGTTCCTAAGCTTGTCACAAAAAGGGGGGAAGTTAATTGACTTGTTTTTTAGAGAATTAAAAGAGCAGATTAGATTACTGAGTGCAGATGAATTAAATGGAACTCCGGGTTCAGGTTAATATGATTAATTAATTGTGCTAACTCTACCGGTTTAATAAAATAGTTTGGCAAGATTCCTGTAATTTTCTTAAGGTCCGATGAAAACTCTTAAGAACTCGTTTACCTGTAATGCAAGGTCCGATGAAAACTCGAGCAAAAGCCTGTAAACGACAGAGGAGTATGAGGCTTTATTCTTGCAACATGTATTAACTTAAACGATGAAAATAAGTTTTTACAGTTTTACGTCTTAATTAACCCGTCTGATTCTAACCGATGAAATTAAAAACAGACTTAGTAAGGCTTTTTAATAAACCGATGAAATTTATTAAAAAGGGAGAGAAACAAAACTTTAATCGTAACAAACTGAAATTATTTAAACCGGTAGAAGTATATTACACAGCTTAACAAACCATAATTAAAAACCTTGCCCGGAGTAAATCCTCCTTAGCCAGACATATTAACTGGTAATAAATCTGACAGAGGTTGGACGTAATAACAGCACGGAGACGTGATTAGTGAATGGAGAAATGGAGAGGTCGAAGAGTGAAACATGTACGTAGGCTATTATAAGTGAAGTGGGTGAATTAGAGAATTAATGGAGTGAAATGGTATACGGGAGCGAATTACTGGAATAGAATGAGATGAGGTGAGTGTGAGTGATTTTCTGGTTTTCTCCGTGCACTCGTACAAGGCTGTAGGGAATGGTTATTTATAGAAGGAAGGAAGAGTACGTAGAAGATTGCAGTTGATTGCCTCTGTTGATTTCTTCACTGATTGAAGCATTGATTGGTTCATTTATTGCAGGGGACAGGAGCTGGAGATGCGTCGAGCGAAATAAGGTAGGCGACGGCGGGGTAGATAGATAAGGCGAGTTGCAGAGTCGCGCGAAGAAGAAAACTATTTTGGGCGCGATTTAACTCTTGTCCGCCTGTGGAACCGCCTCCAATCAGGGCGGTTTGTGTGTTGTCCGCCCCCATGTCCGCCTCTGGTCCGCCTTGTTGTCCGCCTCCTTTTGGGGCGGTTGTGCAGGCGGTTGCAATGCTGTAGTGCTGACCGTGACTTATTTCGTTCTACGAACTTCGACCGGCTCTAGATTCTTCGTTTGGACTCCGTTTTCTGAGCCGTTTGCGTCTACGCGTTCGTCTCTTTGTCTACTTCACTCCTGGCTTGGTTTTCCTCATGTTAAACCAATAATTCTGTGAGATAAACAATAAAATATAAACTAGAGGAAAACTAACAGAAGTGGAGAAATGAGCAAGAAAAGTGCTGATATTAAACATGAAATACACCTATAAAACATGCTCATTTTGACACTTATCACACCCCCACACTTATCTTTTTGCTTGTCCTCAAGTAAAACCATGTACCTAAGCAAGTAGGAAATGCTCAATACTAACAAATATTATTATGAAGGGTAGGATAAAAAAGTCAATAGTTTATGATCTCTAAAACTTATTGAGGAGTGTGAAAAATTATCTGCTGGTGGCATAGGTGTGCTCAAGGTGAAAACAAAATAGAATTTCGGGGTATGATCTAAGGTACTTCAATGTTTCTTTTGTTTTGGTGACTCCGAGAACTTTTACCATGGCCAACCTCTCTCAAGAATGGGCATTGAGGAGAAAATAAAAGGAAGAAAAGATTTATGCATTTGCTTCACTTTTGCATAAGAGATGAGAAAATATAGGCATCACGCCTTTGTATTCAAGAACACTCAACTCTCCTTTGTTGGTTACCAATGGTGTCTCGAAAGTCCCTTATTTTTTGTATACTTCTTCTTTTTTTTTTTAACAGAGAAATACCCCTTAGCAATCCCTAAGAGAGAAGACAGAAAGAAACCCTGAGCAATAAAATCCAACCAATTTGCAGATTATTTGGTCACACCGCATATAAAAATGCTCCTCAAAAGTAATCAAATGAAAAAAAATTTTAAAAAATTTGTACCCTTTATCCTACAATTCATAATAGTATTTGTTTGTAAAGAGAACAACCTACATTAGCAGGGTACATAATTCAATTTTTGAACAAATGCGAGGTAAGCAGAAGATAAGCAGAGAGACTGACAATTAAAGCATAAAATGTCCTGACAAGGCTCTTCCCCCACACTTAAGCTGTAAGCAATGCCCTCATTGCGTAGAGGAAATAAAATTAATAGGGCATGCAATTAGTAAAGGAAAGAGTGTACTCCCCAGATTTCGTAGAGTGTGTAGAGCTCCCCCACACTTGAGTGTTGCTGTGGAATGTCATGAATTAACCTGTAATGAATATTTTACACAGCGAGAAGAACTCAAGTGAAGCCTGCATTTTATTATAGCAAATAAAAGGGAAATATAGTACAAAAAAGAAAACAACATTAAATTAAAGGAAAGTTAAAAGATAGATAGTGGGTTGCCTCCCACCGAGCTGCCCGGGTTTAACGTCTCTAGCTAGACGTATTTTCTTTATTATCCCGGATCATAAATGAATGTTGACAATGGCAGTACCGGGATCAGGAAATTGGAAATATGTAGGTTCGAACCACCTGGATCAAAACACAGAATTACAGCAACAATTATAGTAGGAAAAGACAAACTCCACAAAACCTGGTTTTGAAGGAGGTGTTTGTTGCCATTAATATTGTATTGAAAACCGGGTGATGGTTGTAGTGCTTCCTCAAATTGGAGAATGTAAACATTCTCCCTTTGTTGGTGAGCCGTATGGGTGCAAGAAGGTAGTGGTGGTGCTTGCTCAAAGTCGAGGATGTAAATTTCCCCTCTGGAACGAAAATGAAGGTGGAAGTGAGCTTCAACGGGTGGGTGGGGTGGGCATTATTTTTCTTTGTCGAAGGGCCCAAATTTTCCAATGGATGATCCTTAGTGTGAGTATCATCCTCTTCAAATTTAAGGATGAAGACATCCTTAACTGCGTTGAGTGGTTCAGGGAGAACTTCTGGGAAATTTGTATCTTCAAATTCTGACCCTGGATCAAATGGAAAGATGGCCTTCTCACTCAGCGAGCCGACTGCGAGTTTCCACCCTACTTCTTTGTTGCACAAGAGGGGAAGGCTGTGATCCTCCAGATGAAGATCAAAGTTGGATGGCTTTTCCTCTTCGAATTTGAGGATGTAATAATCCTCGTCTTCTTTGAGAGGCTCAAAGGAAGAGCCTTGGTTGAATTCAACTTCAGAGGGAGGTGGTTCCTCGAAGGTGATATTGGTATTTTGTTTGGATGTTCTGGCGGGAGCGAGCATTTCCTCTTCATTCTCGAGGATGTAACAATCCTCATTGTCTGGGTATAGCACAGAGAAGGAGGGAAAATAACGGTAATTGACTTCAGAGGGAGGAGACTCCATGAAGTTGAGGTAGAAGTTGTCCTCTGATGGCTTGTCTTCAAGCTCAAGCTGAAGGTTTGATACCGTTTGCTCATTTTCGAACGGGGGTGGTGGTATTGAGTAACTCAATTCCTCAGGTAAATCGTCCACTACATGAACCAGTTTGCTCTCGGTTGCTGTGATGTAAGGTCTAGTGGACCTTCCATCATTTCGTTTATCGCAACTAATTTGGCATAGAGCTTCATTTGGTTCATGTCGAGGTATTCTTCCTCGGCCTACTGCTCCACTTCAGGGACCATTTCACTCTCGGGTTGTTGCTCCCTTTGAGCTAATGTGATGGGTTGGTCCACTATGTAAATTGCTTTTGCATACTCTTTTGGGTTTGGATTGGTCTGTGAAGGGAATTGACCAGGTGGTCTTTGTTGAGTGAGTAACTGTTGGATTTGAGATTGCAAGACTTTTTGGTCTTTGCGCAGAGCTGCGACCTCTTCTTGCGTATCTCGTGATTTACCCATCATCGCCTTAAACATTTCCTGCATCTGAGACATATCAGACTCAGGATTCGAAGGAGGTGGAGCTGGTCGGCTTGATGAAGCTTCATTGCCATAAGGCTGTTGTTGATATTGCCTTGGGCCTCCTTGGAAATTGGACTGAGGTCTGTAGTTTTGGGATGTTTGTAGGGTATGTGGGTTTTGGATATTTCCGGTGTTTGAGTAGCTAAGGTTGGATTGCATGTTACGTTGCCATGGTTGTCGGTATCCTGAATTGTTGGTGATGTAGTTTGCTTCCTCCGCTGCTTTCATTTCTTGTAGTTGGGGGCATTGATCATATTCATGAGGCCCGCAACATTGCGTACAAGAATTAGTTGGAGATGGTTGGGATTGAGGAGCATAGCCTGGAGGGGTAGTAGGTGGTCGGGAAATCATCGACTTAGCTTGCTGAGGGAAGGAATTCATAGCCATCTGTTCGACCACTTTCTGTAGAGTGCTCACTTTTGTTGCTTGCTGAGCATTGCTTTCCATGAGTTGCTCATGGCTTCTCATGAGCTGGTCGAATTTGTTATCACTCTCCCCAACATGATATAATCCTGGAGTACCGCTCCTTGATCCACCGGAGGCCCAGTCTCTAATTTCCTCACAGAGAGACTCCATGCTGTTCAGAAATTGTGCTCCCGGCTTTTTCAGAACGTCAGCCCCTAACGAAGATAACACCATTGTTCTGCACGGACCGATCAAGCCCTTGTAAAACAATTGTGATACTTGTTCCTTCGTCAGACCGTGGTGAGGACAAGTGAGTAGTAGACCTTTGAAACGGTCCCAAGTTTCACAAATATTCTCCGACCCTGGTTGCTTAAAATTATAAATTTCAGCAATCATCTCCAAAGTTCGGCTCGGAGGTAGGAATTTGTCATAGAACTTGGTGGCCATGTCGTCCCAGGTAACAATGGTACTCGGTGTTAAGCTATGATACCACTTGCTCGCGTTTCCCGTCAGGCTGTGTGGGAATAATGACAATCTTGCATATTGAAGTACTGCGTCGGTTGCAGTAAGGCTATTGGCATGTTGTAAGAATTTTGTAACATGTAACAGGGCTTCGTCTGGACTGGTGCCATCAAACATACCCAGCTCCTTCACACATCGAATCTGATGATATGGCTTCAGCTTCTGCCATTCATCGTATTCGGATGGGCTGAGGTGAGGAAGGACGATAGCAGGCTGTTGTCCTTGGTTAGACGGCCTGTTGATATTTCGAACCGTTGCTGGTGTAGCTGCCATGTTAGCTTCCGGGTCAGAATCTATCACTGTGGTGGTATTTTGTTGAGTTCGTCTCTGCCTGAGATTGTGCAGAAAGGTTCTCTCGATTTCTGGGATGTAACCAACCGTATGATTAATATTCTCTGGGAGGCTCTGTGACCTGGTGAAAGGCATACACCACTCAAAACAGAGAAAAGAACTGGTTATACGTTAGAATAATAAAAATGTTAGGAATTAGTAGACAGAAATTTAAAGTTAGTAGTTAGTATACAATGGAACGAAATGACAATGGAACGAAATAACAATGGAACGAAATGACTGGAAATTTAAAGTTAGTAGTTAGTATACAAGGGAACGAAATGACAAGGGAACGAAATGACAATGGAACGAAATGACAGAAATAAATAACAATAATATTAAAAATAGTCAGATGTCCAAGTCAGATCAGAAGTTAGATGTCCGATGTCCAAGGTCCGATGTCCAAGTCAAATGTCCTGGTTATATGTCCGAAATTGGATTCAGTTGTTTTTTTTGAATTTTATTAATTAATTATTTTAGTAGATTAACAGATTATTGTAATAAAACAGGTGAATTAACCGGGGCTTAGGGACTAGATTAAATCAAGTCCCCGGCAACGGCGCCATTTTGCAGAGTGGATTTATCGTGAGTGATTTAGAAGAGGTGTAGTTATTAAAAGAAAGAAATTAATACTCAAAATATCCGTCGGGCTGCAAATTAAAACCCGGTCGTAGTAGTATAGAAGACAGAAGCGGCCGGGGTCAAACCGTGGGACTTAAAGCGAGTTAAAACAGTTCCTAAGCTTGTCACAAAAAGGGGGGAAGTTAATTGACTTGTTTTTTTAGAGAATTAAAAGAGCAGATTAGATTACTGAGTGCAGATGAATTAAATGGAACTCCGGGTTCAGGTTAATATGATTTAATTAATTGTGCTATCTCTACCGGTTTAATAAAATAGTTTGGCAAGATTCCTGTAATTTTCTTAAGGTCCGATGAAAACTCTTAAGAACTCGTTTACCTGTAATGCAAGGTCCGATGAAAACTCGAGCAAAAGCCTGTAAACGGCAGAGGAGTATGAGGCTTTATTCTTGCAACATGTATTAACTTAAACGATGAAAATAAGTTTTTACAGTTTTACGTCTTAATTAACCCGTCTGATTCTAACTGATGAAATTAAAAACAGACTTAGTAAGGCTTTTTAATAAACCGATGAAATTTATTAAAAAGGGAGAGAAACAAAACTTTAATCGTAAAAACTGAAATTATTTAAACCGGTAGAAGTATATTACACAGCTTAACAAACCATAATTAAAAACCTTGCCCGGAGTAAATCCTCCTTAGCCAGACATATTAACTGGTAATAAATCTGACAGAGGTTGGACGTAATAACAGCACGGAGACGTGATTAGTGAATGGAGAAATGGAGAGGTCGAAGAGTGAAACATGTACGTAGGCTATTATAAGTGAAGTGGGTGAATTAGAGAATTAATGGAGTGAAATGGTATACGGGAGCGAATTACTGGAATAGAATGAGATGAGGTGAGTGTGAGTGATTTACTGGTTTTCTCCGTGCACTCGTACAAGGCTGTAGGGAATGGTTATTTATAGAAGGAAGGAAGAGTACGTAGAAGATTGCAGTTGATTGCCTCTGTTGATTTCTTCACTGATTGAAGCATTGATTGGTCATTATTGCAGGGACAGGAGCTGGAGATGCGCGAGAAATAAGGTAGGCGACGGCGGGGTAGATAGATAAGGCAAGTTGCAGAGTCGCGCGAAGAAGAAAACTATTTTGGGCGCGATTTAACTCTTGTCCGCCTGTGGAACCGCCTCCAATCAGGGCGGTTTGTGTGTTGTCCGCCCCCATGTCCGCCTCTGGTCCGCCTGTTGTCCGCCTCCTTGGGGCGGTGTGCAGGCGGTTGCAATGCTGTAGTGCTGACCGTGACTTATTTCGTTCTACGAACTTCGACCGACTAGATTCTTCGTTTGGACTCCGTTTTCTGAGCCGTTTGCGTCTACGCGTTCGTCTCTTTGTCTACTTCACTCCTGGCTTGGTTTTCCTCATGTTAAACCAATATTCTGTGAGAAAAAATAAAATATAAACTAGAGGAAAACTAACAGAAGTGGAGAAATGAGCAAGAAAAGTGCTGATATTAAACATGAAATACACCTATAAAACATGCTCATTTTGACACTTATCAGTAAGTAACCTAAGTACATGTATTTGGATAACAATTAATTAGTAAGTATAAACCAGGAAATGTTAGTAAAGTAATTAGTAAGGTTAAGTAAGTGTAATTAACCACCCAATTGTATGTATATGTTAGGACTTGGATTGTGAACACCGAAGGAACGTCGGATACAAGTACAACGGTGAACGGTATGAATTCCTCATGCCCCGTATGCTACCTTGGTTACTCTGATTTGTGTGTTATGTGCTAATTGATCACCAAATAAGATAAACGCACGAATCGGACATAGTATGCTTACTTGTGAATATCATGAGATTATTCTTTGTTTGGATATTCTCTTTAAATCATAGTTTGCATAATTCATGAAATGTATGGATGAATATGAGTGTGTGTATGTATGATATACTGTATTGTGACCGAATGTGATTGTGATTGGACTTCTAACTGATTCCTAACATGCTAACCAATCTAACTTAAATTGGTAATTAAATTGGAATGAGTAGAAGTCCGATATAGTTTCGGCCACGCGTGAGGATGCGGAGTCACAAGAGGTTGGCTCCAATTCCTGACTCTTTAACTGGTCCACAGCCCAAACCCCTTAAATGGGTAGCATCCTGGATTGGTGAGTCAAGTAAATCCCGGTGGTGGGACGGAGTAGTCCCTGGGCCGGAGGTCATACCGGCTTAACATGAGTAAAGTAAGTAAGTAAGAATGAGTAAACAAGCATGGAAAAGTAAGTAAGTATAAGTAAGAGTAAGTAATGTGTAATGAGTAAAAGAGTAAATGGCATTCCGATTAACCCGGATGCGTAATTTGGCTAACCCTTGTGAAGGTAAGTATTGTGTGTGCAATTGTATTGTTGTTTTTGGGTTGTGTATTGTATCGAGCATGATTGTATGATGTATGTAAAGCATGTATGTATGAAATTAATGAACCGCATGTACAGTCGACCTTAAATAGTCGGCGTACCCTAGTTAGCATGCGGTATATGTGGAGTTTATGCGCAGCTTTTGCTGAGCCCCTTGGGGCGATGTTTTTACTACACGCAGGTCCTCAAGACGAGTGAAGATGATGAAGAGTTTAAGTTTAATTTCTTTTTGTCTGTAACTGATGAATGGAGAAAGGTGGACTATGTTGTACACGGCTATAGGTTTTTGTTAGCCAGTGTACCATAGGGTACACCCTTTGGATAATGAAAGGAATATTGGGATGGTGTAGATGAGTAGTTTGTAGAAACTCATTCTTTTGGGAAAATTGAAAGGGATGTAATTAAATACTTTAAATACTCGGTAATCCTGCAATGTAAGTATTAACTTTTGTATTCGGTATGGAACGTAGTAGCTCGGTATATCTAGACATCAGACCGTAACTGTAGGTAGCGTAAGCCTTGCTAGCCGTATGGGCGGTTAGCGGCGTTGTATTACCCGCCGTAGTAGTAGTAGTATTTCCGCTGCGACGTAGTAGGATTATTAGGACGATTAGACGGTAAGCATAGGATTAACGGTAGGGGTGTTACAAGTTCTCTCATGTATCTTGCCGCAAGCCGGCCGGACTTGTTATATAGTGTGTTATTGCGCACGCTTCTAAGCTGATTCTTGTGTACCTCATCTTCAGGCAGTTAAAAGGATTTTTTGTTATCTAAAAGGTACTACTAACCTTGGAATGGTTTATCATGTAGGAACCTCTTCCATATTGTGTGCCTTTACGGATGTTGATTTTGGAGGATCGCTTACTGATCGTAAGAGTACCTCTAGGTGTACTCAACTGCTGGTTACAAGTGAGGTATCGTGGTTCTCTAAGAAATAATCCTCAGTTTCTTTGTAGAAAAAAGCAAAATACATTGCAATAGCAACTGCTTGTTGTGCTCAAGTCCTTTGGTCGCAATTTCAGTTGGCGGACTATGGATTACCACAATAACTTGTTCTAATCTACTAGAATAATCAATCCACTATTGCTTTATCCAATAATCCAGCGCAACATTCAAGGATGAAGCATATTGAGATTCGTAATCACTTTCTTTATAATCAAGTTGAAAAAAGCATTGTGGAGTTGTTACACTATTCTACTGATCAACAACTAGTTGATATTTTCACCAAACAGCTTCCCCGAGAAATATTTTCACGTCTCAGTCTAGCACTGGGCATGATTAATATTGATTAAGGTCCATCACTTTTATTTACTGTATTATTACCTTTTTGGCAATTTCAAACAGGTACTTAGGCATGAGTGGAGTGTTTCATACATTTTTCTAAATAAGAGTGAGTTTATCCCATGGATGATATAATTTACAATGTGCCTGATCTGGAACATATTTTATTTGTTACCACGTTTTGTTTAGCGCACGTTTATGGCCATGATCTCCATCTATTCCATTATTTTTCTGTTTCTCTTATTTAAAAAAAAAACAACCACCCACTACTTTCTTTGCCTCCCGTTTCACCAATATTCCTTCTTCTTTTTGTTTCTTGTGTTAGTCCTAAACCCATTTTTTGTTTATTTCCATTGAGTCAGTTTTGTCTGTTCTTCTTATCGCTTCCTCTTTTGTTTCTTGCTCATTCTTTTAATTTTCCATCTCTACAATGGAGATTTTCCTTATGATCCAGTGTTTGCCCGTCAACAGCTTCTCCTCTTTCTTCTCCTCACTATCTTGTTTTACCACTGCCGGTCATGATCTATGTTGATCAAACCCTATTAATTCTGCTCTATTTTCAACCTTACCCAAACATATTCCACCAATCGCCATAGAATATCCTCCACTGCCTATTTATGTTCCCCATAAAAATCTTCTTCCAAAACCATAAAATGTGCTGATGATTCTCCACCTTTCGAGGTCCCATTTGAGTGTTCCCCTCCAGTCTCTTCTTCCGAGTCACCTGTCTCACCCCTGAGCCTGAATTTATCTCTAATCCACCATCTAATCGTCCGTGTAAATATAAAGTTCACTCTCTACCATCCTCAGTTGCTTATCTTCGGCTTCCATAATCTCTTAGACCTCCTCGCTCCCAGCCTGCTCAGTCACCGTCTTCAGCGTCTCAACCTGATATTATCTATGACAATGACGACGTACCATTGGCTACTCTTCAGCGTCGTAAGCGAGTTGCAACCACGACACCTCATGTATTAACTTCAAAGCGACGTCGTTGCGTCTCTCCTACTACTGTGTTTGATGAACTTAAGGGTGTCTAATCTTTTGGTACAACTTAACTGTAACCTCGAGGGTCTAACTCTGACTGAACATGCAATTCCTTTCCTTGTCACCCAATGTTTAAAGCGGAAATTAAAATGCACATATAATTATTGGAAAGAGGGTGAGTTATGCTTGGCTAAGAAAGAATTGATTGTCTGCTCTAGCAAGTTGTTTATCAGCTCAAGGCTGGTCTACTGTCTTTACTTTGGGGACGCACATTTACTGGGATGTTGTTCGAGATTTCTATCGTAGTTTATGCTTTGAGGATGATTACTTGAAAAAATCAAAGGTTGGGGATGTTGACATTGAAATTACTCCTCATTTGCTTGTCGTGGTACTTGAGCTTCCTACTAGTAGTGTTAAAGTTTTTTCTAGAGACATTGATACATTTACCGAAGAACTATCTAATGAGGAATTGTTTAGGTAATTTGGTATTGAATCGAAACAAGAAAAATACGTTCTACCCCATAGAGGATGTTAGTTGTGTTAGAGCGCCTTCTGCACATGGTAGTTTATCAAGGTATAGCTCCCCGTAGTGATCAACGTGGGACTGTGAACTGTTTGAATGTATGTTTAATGGGGTGCTTGGTTTAGAAATTTCCTATCAGTCTGCGTCTTTTTATGATGTTTCACATGCACCATGCAAGCACTCACTCTACTTCATCCCTTCCTTATGCTTCCCGGTTGACTAAGGTTTTTTAGTAATATGCTGTGGATTTGACTGTCATGCCGACAAAGGTTTTGAATCATAACCATGCAATGTCCAATGCTACTTTGGCTAAAATGGGACTTGGACTGGTGGGAAACTAGTGGGTGGTGAAATAGCCAACAATGGCAAATGTAGAGACTTATAAACAACTATCTTCTGTGTCGGGTCAATTGCAAGAGATTCTTGAGGCCGAGAGGTCGGTGGAGCAGCGTCTGACCAAGCTGTAGAAGCATCAGGGGGTGCGATAGTAGCAAGTTAAGTTTTGTTTAGGGATTCTTATGGTTGTTGTTCCCTATCTTTCACTAGATCATCCACACATTCCTTTACACTTCCCTGATCCTTTTGGCTGACTCGTTTCCTCTGTTTGTGCACTTGACACTCCTGTTCTGGATTTTGTAGCTATGTGTTTAATGTGGTTGCTCTTGAAATACTTTCCTTTCATTTAAATTGTATAAAATGCTAATATGTTTGTTATACATGCCATTTTACATTTCGTGAGCATTAGTCTGGTACCATTTTTTATTGCGCAAAAAGGGGAATATGGTGAATACTTGGTCTTGGACTGTCGGTATTTAATTTGTGTAGAATCTTCACACTTCTCATCTTCAAGGGTATTTCTATACTTTATGGGAATATGGTTTCTGTCACCATACCAGGTTTGCACACATTAAGTGCCAGTCTACTGCTCAACACATTTATCTCTACTAGTTATGCATCATCTGTAAAGAATCTTAAGTTTTTGAAATACCCCTAAATTAATCTAAATTAATTTAGGGGATTTCTTTATTAAAACCCTTAATAATATTATTAAACATCAAATTATTATATGGTATTATTTAAAAATTATTTAGAGGATTTCTTTGATTGAATCCTAAATAATAATACAATTTAAATTAATTTATTATATGGTATTATGAATTTAATAACAAGATTTATAAGTCAATAAATCTTGGAAAAATTTCTAGACACTCTAAATATGTTACAAAGATTTTAGAAATACTTGGACCATTGATTTGAATCATAAAAATCAATATAAAATCCTAGAAACCTTAAAGCTTATTAAGCCTTGCTAGGGTTGACTTTTTGAGAATGGTCAAACCAGCCCATGAAACCTGTACCGATAAATAGTTTATGGAAAACCATGAAGATCGATAAAAAGAACGTCAAAAACGGATCATCCTAGCCAAAGTTATGATAGAATAAGTTAGAGTCAAAAATTTGAAAACTACCACGTGTCAAGCTCACACAGCACGCCGGTACTTAGCCTAAAATTCGCTAAGTATCTTAACCTCCATCAGTGTTTTTGCCCTAACTTTAAACCCGATATCTCACTCGTCTTTGAGAGTTTTCCAGTGCCGTTTTCTTCATTCTCTTCTCCTATAATCCCTATTTCCAACCATTACTCATACACCATCTAAATCATTCTACATCGACCGTAAATTCGATCCAAAGTAGCCACCCTGCGAAACCGAAACCCAGATTTCCAGATTTTACTGAAATCAGGTAAACTTTGTTGATCATAACTTCTTCGTTTGTGAACAAAAATCCACGTTCTATAGCTCGGTGTGTAGATCTCTAATCCCTCTACAACTTTCATGTTAATGACCAAGGCTGATTCGTAACCAATTGGGAAAGCGATGCGTCTAAAGTTTCCGATTCATCATCACATAAAATCATAAGAAAACGCAAGGTATAAACTCGTAACTTTCGGTTTAGATTTCTTCCTGTGTATTGCGAGTTAGAGTAAGTTCTGGCTATCGATCTGTAGAGCTATGTTTCTTCTTTCTAATGAGCCCAAGAACATGGCCTAACACCATCTAGTACGTGTTTTATAGATCTCCAAAGTTCACTACTCGAATAGCTCAAAGTTCGTTTTTTTCCAGAAAACCGGAATTCGAATTCCTCCGTTGTTGCGATTCCGGTGAGTTTTTCTTCCAATTCTTCCGATGTTGCTAATCAATTTTTCATTGTCGACCAAACCCTTGTATCAATTTAGTCTATTACGTACTATATAAGGAGAATTCGTCAGATTGAAATCGAAAACGACATAAACCCTATTCTCTTCGAACCTAGAATCGAACTCGTAGAATACTGCATTATATGTGGAGAAATCGGTGTCAATAGATTCGTTTCAATTTCGAATCCAATGAAACAACAATCAGTCGATTTGGTTCGGTGAGTTGAGAGAAAACAATGAATTAGTACTCGGGTATCATTTTGTATTTGCTGATGAACTCGAAGGATAGCGGCCGTCCGATCGTAGGTTTTAGAAACGGATGGCCGAGATTAGAACAGGGAAGTTTAAGTTGGTTAAGATTTATAATATTTCCAAAATTAAACCCTAACTTATTGGATTTATTTAATGACCTTCCCTAATGTATTTTGACATGAAATTTTAACCACATACTCCTTATAAATCTAGTTTATTTTGATATAAGTTAATATGGGTTTTGAGTTTTTAAAAGTAAGTTATAATTTTTGCAAGTTCTGAGTATTATGGAATTATCTAGGTAAATTAAAAAGATATTTTTATGAAATAAGAATTTTATAATATGTCTAAAATATTATAGTTGCTATATATTTAATTTGGGAATTTTTGGACAAGGTAAATGTAACACCCCTACAACGCCCCTATCGTCTACCGAAATCGCAGCGGAAATAACCAACCAAACAATAACTATTCGCTTTGGTGTTACAACGCCGTTAACCACCCACGTGGTTAACTAGGCAGAATAAATACAATTGTACCGGTCTGATGATCAGACTCCCGAGCATAGTAGCTAACATCCATATATAAACATAACCAACCATACCGAGTATTTAATTTACAATACATCTCCAAGCCATAAATCACCCATCACCGTTTAACAACAGTACCAAAATGTAATGCCTCGGGTGCACAGGCGCATCCCGGGCCTAACAACCAACATATCCCAAAAGTATATTAACCTAGGACCTAGAGCCACTCTGCCTCTTCGATCCTCATCCTGCAATAAAAATATGGAGCCCCCGAGGGGGTCAGCACCTTTGCTGGTATGGCTAACGCGCAGCCCATCGACTACCGGGATACGCGCAACCAATTGTCATAATAACATGGCATTCATTTTAGAACATCCAACATAAATATATACCATAGCATAGCAAGGGAAATTGCATAGCATCACAACATCAATACACAACACCATAAGCTCGGTCCTCACAAGGAACCTTCCACCATAGTTAGTATACCATGAGAGCCTAGGGATTTTTACCAATCCCATGTTAAGCTCGTTACCATCCTCGTTACCGTCTGGTTATGTAGAACGGTTAACTTATACCAAAGGTGTGTCGGATATAGTAATCCCAAGCACACCGAAATAACATACGTATGCCCCTATGGCCCGATGTGAGTCAGTAACTAGCTTTGGATAAGCTAAGGGAAGGTAGAAACCAAATTGGAATACCACCTATACATACACCAAGAGAGCCGAACCGGATATGATATCGACCCCCATCCATCACACGCGTGGCCGGAACAACCGGACTCCTCACTCCCCCGGTTAGCACTTGTTAGTGATCACACAACATTTTGTCAAGTCACATACAAGCAAGCATTTAGGTCTTGTTAGACAACCAAGGGAAAGGAGTCATAACCTTACAACATCATAATGTATAACAACTGTAAACTCTTTTCATGCCTTAGTCTTATAAGGTCGTAACACGCAGAAAAGCAAACAACACCCAAGCCGGTGTAAACCGTTAGGCAACAGACTGCAAGAAAACCATACCTTGGTCCTTGCCTTGTTTCGTTCCCACCTTGAGAGAATCCTATACACATTAGTAAGGTCGGTTAATTATTTATTTAACTTCACACTTACTAAGTATTCACATGATTGTATGACATGTTTTAATGTCTACCCCACCCTAGGTTACCTTCATTATACATCCTAGGGTTAACTACATAAGTCACATTCTTTTCTGTTTTTTTTTTTTTTTACAAGTTTTAGGTCCGACCGGACTTGCCGACCGGACTTGTCCATGTCCGGTCGATTCCAGAGAGTTTCTCCCCTTCGGAAATTCAGCCCGACCGGACTTGTCAAGTCCGGTCCCATGTCCGGTCGATTCCAGTAACTCAATCCGTACAAAATTTTCTACTCCGACCGGACTTGTAAGTCCGGTCCTATGTCCGGTCCATTCCAGAGAGTTTATTCTCTTTGTAAATTGAGCCCGACCGACTTGTCCATGTCCGGTCCTATGCCCGGTCCATTCCAGAAACTAATTCTCGCAGGGTAAACAGGTCCCGACCGAGCTTGCAAGTCCGGTCGCAAGTCCGGTCGGCCCCAAATCTTTGTTTTCCTTTTTACATTCAACTCCAAACTTCTCCCCATATAACCTAGTACTTCCTAACCTCATTTGGGCACTTTAAACACAACCTTAAGACACCCTTAAACACTCATAAAACTCATTTCCTAATTCCTTAAGCCTTTACTTATTCCTTCACAAAATTCCTAACACTTACAATATTTTCTCCTAGTTTTTCAAATGGTGTTTCACACCTAGATGACTACTATACCAAAAGCTTCCTCCTTATTTTAACATCATCTCCCAAGCATCATTTCTCACAACTAATTCCTTATCTCCTTCTTGAAACTCTTTTCCTAGTGTACACTTCTCCTTGTTTTACCAAAGCTTGCCTAGGTATTTACCTAAGTCCCAAAGTGACTTTGGTACTCACTAAATCTTAAGATCATGTCTAAGTCCTTATTACACCCTAGGTACTTCCTAGTACATCAAAATTCCTTAAGAACATCATGAACTTCTTATTCATCTCCTACACTTTCTAACTCACCAAACCTTCTGTAACCCTTAGAACTTCTTACTTCCTACCTAAATTTTGACATGGGTTCCCCTAGAACATTACTAAGCCTAAACACTTACCTTCTCCTTTAAACACACAAGAACACCTAAATTCACCAAGAACACTCTCATACACAATTTCACCAAATTTACACCACATTACAATATAGTGCATAATTTAAATTGCATGGCACCTAGCCCTTAAAATGCATGGCTCTTAGGCCCTTAAAGTGCTTAAATCATAAACAACTGAATTTCCACAATATATATGCCTTTAACCTGCGAATACACTCAACACACATAATGCCCTTTACTAGTCTCTTGAGAACACTTCTAAGTCATTCACCATTGCTCTTTAGGTAGTTTTAATAAGCATTTATAAGCTCATTTCTCCTAAGGCATTAAAACAACTTTAAGTTAGTAGATTTACCTCTTTTTCCCAAACACTTCCTCCTTGATTCCTTACAAAACCGTATGATAATTTGATTCCTTGTCAAGTTCTAGACAATATACAAACACCATAATGAGTATTCAAGCTTTGAGCTTCATCTCATTGTAAACCCTAATTTGACATTGTTTCAAAAACATAATGTAGTTGTTTTACCTTGATCTTTGAAGGGAGTTTGAATATATACAAGAGAGGACTCCACCTAGTCCATGAAGAGTTGAAATGAAGCTAGAACAAAGTCACACAAAGAGCTATATCAATGTGTATTTTCGGTCAAGGTAAAAACATGGAGGAAACATGATTTTTCTTTGAGATTCCTTACCTAGAAGCAAGGAGATCCACAATATGTCAAAATACAAGCTCAAGCTCCTTCAATGGTGGAACACCTTGGCACCGAAATGGAGCTCTTGGAGTTTTGAGAAGATAGGAATGAAGAGCTTGATGAGAGGAAGAGATTGGTGGTGTTTGTTTTTGATTTGGACAAGTGAGCTAGATTTAGCAAGTGGTCAAAGGTGAGCTCTAATGGTGGTGTGGTATTACCGTGAGAGAACAAAGAAGAAGGAGAAGAAGGTGGAACCGTGGAGCAAGGAAAGAAATGAGAGAATGAAGATAGGTTTGCTTTAAGAAGATATTTGTAGTTTAAAAGTAAAAAGTACTTACTTATTTCTCATTATTTACTTAACAAATTACAAGAGGGTGGTGAGTCACCACACTTAGAAAACCGGCCCCCTATATATAATGAGGGTAATATAGTCTTTGTTTGTCAATTTAATTACTTATACAACATATGTTAAAATAGCTTATAAAAAGTCTATTCACCTAAACAAGGCACTTAGAAGTGAAATTTTTGATTTCCCATTAATATAGCCACCCAAATGTGATACTATATAGTACACATATATATTTAAGAGTAATGATGGACATTTAGCCATTCAAAACTCATTTACAAGACAATTTTTCAAAATGTGCTTTAAGACTTCTTAAAGCACATTTTGTGTTTTAACTTGTTTTCAAGCTTGGTTTTCTTTGGTAATTGGTTTAATATGTTCATTAGTATATAAATGAGGTCTTGGTAAGCTCATTAGGTCTTACTCAAGTTTATCCAAGCTTAGAGCACATTTTGGCTCTTATTGACTTTAAAGCACATTTGTGTTTCCTTTTGTTTAAATTTGTTTACTAATGTTTCTAAGACTCTTTTTAGTCTTAATAAATCATGTTTTAATGTTTAACCAACATACCAAGGTTGGGGTATTTCAATCTACCCCCCTTAAAAGAACTTTGTCCCCAAAGTTCATACTTCCCACATATCTTACTATTAGAACACGGGAAACATCTATAACACCACACTTCCAAAACATCATTACCAACCTTTCCATCATTCTTACACCACAACGGACTCAAGGTCCAAACCACACAATACCAAACGGACTCGAGGTCCAAACCACATAATACCATTCAGACACAACGGTCTGTAACATAACATAGACAATGTATACATATACATGTCGTATACAACCATAACCGAAACGGCTCTACCCCCCTTAAAAGGGGTACGCCCCGTACCCTATACATATAAACACTAAGGAGCAAACAATGACGGGTGCTTCGCCTTCATCTTTTCTTCCAGCTCCCAAGTGGCCTCCTCAACGTCCTGGTTAGACCAGAGGACCTTCACCAGTCTCACGGACTTATGGCGAGTGTCTCGAGTCTTAGTATCCAGAATCCGTACCGGAGTCTCCACTGATCGCATGGTCGGCTCTAAGGTTAGCCTTTCCGGCGGCTGAAGCACATGAGACGGATGAGACATATACTTCTTCAACTGGGACACATGAAATACATCATGTACCTTGCCCAGCTCGGCGGTAAATCAAGTCTATAAGCTACCGGGCCGATCCGCTCCGTCACAACATAAGGACCTACATATTTCGGGCTCAACTTGCCCTTCTGACCAAAACGAAATACTCCCTTCATGGGGGATACTCTCAAAAATACCTGATCGCCCACGGCGAACTCCAGGTCACGTCGGCGCACATCTGCGTACGACTTCTGTCTATCCTGAGCTGCTTTCATATTAGCCCTGATCTGGCGAACTTCTGCCTGAACTTGCTCAAGATACTCTGGTCCTATAATGACCGTCTCACTCGACTCATCCCAGCATAATGGCGTGCGGCATGGTCTACCGTACAATGCCTGGAAGGGAGACATCTTGATCGATGCATGATAACTGTTGTTGTAGCTAAACTCGATCAGATGTAACTTATCAATCCAGCTGGTCTGAAAGTCAAGTGCACATGCACGTAGCATATCCTCAAGTGTTTGTATGGTGCGCTCACTCTGACCATCGGTCTGTGGGTGAAACGCCGTACTCAATTTCAGTTCAGTACCAAGTGCCTCTCGTGTAGACTTCCAATATCTGGATAGGAATCTGGTATCTCTGTCAGATACTATCGTCTTTGGTACACCATGATGTCTTACAATCTCTTTATCGAATAATTCTGCCAATCTTGCCACTTTCCAGGTGTCCTTCATCGGAATGAATCGAGCCACCTTGGTCAGTCGGTCAACTACACCCAAATCATATTCAGACCTCCCCTTGTAGGCGGAAGCCCTACCACGAAGTCCATAGATATGTCATGGAACTTCCACTCCGGCACTGGCATTGGCTGCACCATACCACCAGGCCGTCGGTGCTCAAACTTGACCTTCTGACAAGTGAGACACCTCAACACATAGTCATTCACATCCTTTTTCATTCCAGCCCACCAGAAATATCTTTTCATACCTTTATACATCTTTGAAGCTCCGGGGTGAATCGAAGTAGTAGAACAGTGGGATTCACTCATATGCGCTCCTTCAGCTCAGCGCTACTCCTGGGTATACACAATCTGCCATTAAGCCTAATCAGGTCATCATCGTGGAGTCTGAAGTCATACTTCTGACCCTCGAATGTGCCATCAATAAGCTTCTGTCTAATCTCCAACATGTACTGATCCGTCATCTGAGCACTCCGCACCTCTTCAACCAAGCCAGTATGAGAGACTAGCGAATGGAGAGAGTGTGCTCGGCGACTCAATGCGTCAGCTACCACATTTGCCTTACCCTCCTTGTACTGTAAATCGATGTCATAATCATTCAAGAATTCAACCCACCTTCTCTGCCTCATGTTCAACTCTTTCTGAGTGAACAAGTATTTCAAACTCTTGTGGTCGAATAGATTGTCACGCTTACCCCATACAAGTGATGTCGCCATATCTTCAGTGCGAAGACAATGGCCCCCAATTCTAAGTCGTGGGTAGGTAGTTCTCCTCATGCTTCTTCAGCTGTCGGGAGGCGTAAGCCACGACCTTCCCGTGTTGCATCAACACACAACCCATACCCCTGCCTGATGCGTCGCAATAGACCTCAAACCATCTGGACCGTCTGGTAATGTCAGAACCGGTGCAGATGTCAGAGCATCCTTGAGACTCGTGAAAGCTCTCTCACAGTCGACTGTCCACTCGAATGGTGCATCCTTTTTCATCAAGGAAGTCATCGGCTTCGAGACACTGGAGAAGTCCTTCACAAATCTCCTATAGTAACCTGCCAGACCGAGGAAGCTCCTGATGTCGGTAACTGTCTTCGGCCTAGGCCAGGTGCGCACTGCATCTATCTTTGCCGGATCAACAGCGATCCCGGCCTCAGAAATCACATGTCCAAGGAATGATACTTGGTTCAACCAAAATTCACACTTAGAAAATTTAGCATACAGCTGATTCTTTCTCAATTTTGCAATACATCTCTCAGGTGGCTTTCATGCTCACCTCTCGATTTCGAATACACAAGTATGTCATCGATGAAGACTACCACTGATTTGTCCAACTGATCTTGGAACAAACGGTTCATTAAGTCCATGAACTTTGCTGGTGCATTTGACAAGCCAAACGGCATAACGGTGAACTCATAATGCCCATACCTAGTTCTGAAAGCTGTCTTTTCGATATCACTGTCACGGATGGCAATCTGGTGATATCCGGAACGTAGGTCTATCTTGGAGAATACTGATGCTCCCCTAAGCTGATCAAATAGATCGTCGATGCGTGGTAAGGGGTAACGGTTCTTCACCGTAACAGCATTCAGCTCCCGATAATCAATACATAGGCGGAGGCTACCGTCCTTCTTCTTCACGAAGAGGACCGGCGCTCCCCATGGTGAAACACTAGGGCGGATAAAGCCCTTGTCGAGTAGGTCTCTCAGCTGCTCCTTGAGCTCTGTCATCTCTGCTGGAGCCATACGGTAAGGTGCTTTCGCAATGGGTCCGGTGCCCGGAACTAGATCAATCTCAAACTCAACCTCTCGTGCTGGCGGCATGCCCGGCAGTTCCTTAGGAAATACATCAGGAAACTCCGACACTACCGGCACATCTGGGCTAAACTCAGGGTCTCTCTCTATGTCCTGGACATAGCAGAGGTATACATCATTTCCCCGTCGCAACTCATGATACATGGCCATGGCGGTGATGATCTGTGTCGAAGGCTCCCTGGGCCTCTGGCGGTATGATATAGTAACCCCAGATGGACTCCTAAGAAGCAGTCGATGCTCGGCACATAGGATTCTGCCCTTGTACCGCTCCAACCAGTTCATCCCGACAATCACATCAAAACCTAGTCCGTCGAACTCTATCAAGTCGATCGGAAACTCCTCATCCCTGATTCGAACAACAGCATCTCGGTAGTAGCGGGTACATCTGATCCGCTCTTTCGACGGGAGAGTGACCACGAAGTCTGGCATCTCTTCACCGTCTAACCCCAGCCTCTTCGCAAATGTAGCGAAATGAATGTGTGTGAGGCTCCAGAGTCGAACAAGATCGATGCATCCACGCCATTCACTGGGAAGGTACCGGTGAGGATTGTGCCGCTCTTGCCGGCTTCTGCCTTATTGCAGACACTCAGTATACCTCCCGTTCCGAGTGCACAGCCTAATTCATTGGCAAACTAATAAGTATTGGGTAACAACACGTTGATACACTCCAAAACAACATTCCTTTATTCATTAACACAGTCTTTACACCATAAATTGGTTACTTGTCGACATTGCTAGATAAGCTCCTTTGTCAAACCACTGGCTTAATACATTACATGATTACACAGGCTCAAAACTGCCTGAAAGTCAAATTTAAACGTCCAGGTTTCATGTGTGTGGCATTGATCACTGCCGACGGTGCGGTATTCAGTTTGATCTTTCTGATGCCATGGTATAGCATCCTTGATTGTCCACCCATGATTAGTACATCTCCCGATTTCAGCAGTAGCTTCTTTGCGAGATCAGCACGCTTCTGCTCGCCATATACAAGACTGCGGTATCACCAATGGACCAAGACACCACGGGTACTCCCTTACTTAGAGACTCGGGTGACTCGTCCTTGTCTTGGTGTATACCTAACCGTCCACCTTTTTGGTAGAAGTTCACAATGCATAGATCTGCTTTCACACTTGGAATTGATTCCGTTTCAACTTGCTGAGCAATTCCCACGGCGTGGTTAACGACCGCGTGGAACTCCTCTGGTATACTCTACTGTTGCTCCATCTTCAGCTCGTACTTCTTGATATGACTTGGTGTAAGGGTTCCAGTCCTTACCCATGCACATCATCTTCAATTGCATCCTTGCTCCGTTCGGGTATTCGGGTGTGTAGAACCCTCCTGGTTTTGCTCCAAGTCGTCGCATCGTCTGATGATATGGATTTGTGCTTCCGGTGTCAGGTATCCATTTAAGAGTATCATACCTGGCTGGATAACCTGACATTGCTCCAATGGAAAGTCGGTGATGTTGATGGCGGTTTCTTCAGGGTTTGGTGTGGGCGGGATTGGATAGCAGATATTGAAGGTTCCTAAGTTTCAAATTGCCTCTTTAGGTGTTTTCCACATTATATTCTAACTCTTTACTTATATGTTTATACCCTTAGACTTGCTAACACTCATGCATGAAATGCGGTAAGCAATCACTTTTTCATTTATCAGTTTAGGCGGTACCTGGTCTCGAAGAGGATCCTGGTGCCTCAGACCGGTCCACCACATTCAGGGTGGCCTTGCCGGACCCCGTAGCCTTCCCCTTCTGGGATTCAGTGTACTTCTTGTCAGAAGTCTGCTGAGTAATCGCCTTCGGGCCTTCAGTGGTCGTGGTAGTATTACCCTTCCACTGCCCCTTTGGCTTATAGTTTCTGCCATTGGGGTTCGTCCAACACTCAAACTCACGGTGCCCCATCTTCTGGCAGTGACGGCACCTCACATCATTCCCCTTGCAGTCTTTGCCGGGGTGGTCTCCATTGCACCACTTACAGTAAAAGTGGCGCTCCGGTCCAGAACCCGCGCTAGCTGCTATATCAACACACAATCAATACTCACTTTCCATCTTAACAACTCACACCTCAACTAGATACACATGGTTAAGTAATTACCCTTAGGCGGGTAGGAGCGTAGAGGCTTCGCCGCGTACGCATACGTGAGCTTCAGTGGCTCATCGGTTGTGGTGGTCTGGGCTTGGCCCTTGTCACCCTGGTACTGGCCCTTCTGGGGCTGAGGGTAGGGTTTCTTCTTCTTCCTCCCCCATACCCTTGCTGATTCTGGCCCTCGTTGGTGGCCTTGCGCTTGTGCGCATTTTCCTCGTCCCTCAGACGGACGGTAATCTCAACCTTTGCAGCGGCATGATAGCACTCCTGTATTTTAGGATGTCAGTCATGCCCCGCAAGAACAACTTACCAACTCACATTACATTCACTCATGGTATAAATTATTCACAATAAGGTACTCTAATTACCTGCAAGGTGGTATACTCAGCTGGCCCCATCCCATAGCGGAGACGGTGGCTTAGTCCATTGTAGAACCGGTTCACCAACACCCGGTTCGAATACCCAGGTCTGGTAACAGGTGGATAAGGCCGGTGAATGCGGTATAGTAGTCATCAACCGACATCTTATCTCCCTGCCTCAGACTATCCAGCTCGAGGCGCTTTGCCTCCTGCACATGTACCGGGTAGTACTTGGCTCGCAGTAGAGCCGTGTACTCCCTCCAACCAAATTCAGGATCAGCCATCCTGTCCTCCTTCACCACTTCCACCAACTCTCGCCGTACCCTTCAAGTAGTAGGCAGCAAGACGGACCTTAGCTTCAGCAGGTACTGCCAAGGTCTCGTAGGCGGTCTCCAGTTCGGAGATGTACGCCTCCAGCTTTCGAGGATCAGTCTCCCCATTGAATGATGGCGGTCTAAGATCAGCCAACGCCTTGACCCAATTGGTCTCTCGTGGCGGTGGTGGTGGTGGCTGAACTCCGGGCTGTTGCCCTTGCTGAATAGCAGCAACCAGATCGGGTACCAACTGGGCTACGGCGGCTGCAACTGCCTCAGCCATAGTCTGTGCCGCAGTATCATCGCCCTGGTTACCCAAATCTCCAGTACCGCGCCCGCGGCCTCTCCCTCGTGGTCTACCTGCCATCTGAATTCATATGAACATTTCATTAGCATTATGCTTGCACACTTATCGGTCCAATGGTTATAGCATCTTCCCGACAACCAGGTAATTCCACACTTAGTTAGTGGTTAACCTCCCAAATCTGTTCACTTAGGTAACTGTAGCTAGGTTTCCTAACTCGGTATATCCCTAAGCTCGGTATTCTAGTCATCAGAGCGATACTTCGCTCTGATACCACTTTTTGTAACACCCCTACAACGCCCCTATCATCTACCGAAATCGCAGCGGAAATAACCAACCAAACAATAACTATTCGCTTTGGTGTTACAACGCCGTTAACCACCCACGTGGTTAACTAGGCAGAATAAATACAATTGTATCGGTCTGATGATCAGACTCCCGAGCATAGTAGCTAACATCCATATATAAACATAACCAACCATACCGAGTATTTAATTTACAATACATCTCCACCATAATCATCCATCAACGTTAACAACAGTACCAAAATGTAATGCCTCGGGTGCACAGGCGCATCCCGGGCCTAACACCAACATATCCCAAAAGTATATTAACTTAGGACCTAGAGCCACTCTGCCTCTTCGATCCTCATCCTGCAATAAAAATATGGAGCCCCAGGGGGTCAGCACCTTTGCTGGTATGGCTAACGCGCAGCCCATCGACTACCGGGATACGCGCAACCAATTGTCATAATAACATGGCATTCATTTTAGAACATCCAACATATATATATACCATAGCATAGCAAGGGAAATTGCATAGCATCACAACATCAATACATAACACCATAAGCTCGGTCCTCACAAGGAACCTTCCACCATAGTTAGTATACCATGAGAGCCTAGGGATTTTTACCAATCCCATGTTAAGCTCGTTACCATCCTCGTTACCGTCCGGTTATGTAGAACGGTTAACTTATACCAAAGGTGTGTCGGATATAGTAATCCCAAGCACACCGAAATAACATACGTATGCCCCTATGGCCCGACGTGAGTCAGTAACTAGCTTTGGATAAGCTAAGGGAAGGTAGAAACCAAATTGGAATACCACCTATACATACACCAAGAGAGCCGAACCGGATATGATATCGACCCCCATCCATCACACGCGTGGCCGGAACAACCGGACTCCTCACTCCCCGGTTAGCACTTGTTAGTGATCACACAATGTTTTGTTAAGTCACATACAAGCAACATTTAGGTCTTGTTAGACACACCAAGGGAAAGGAGTCATAATAACACAACATCATAGTATATAACAACTGTAAGCTCTTTTCATGCCTTAATCTTATAAGGTCGTAAACACGCAGAAAACAATCAACACCCAAGCCGGTGTAAACCGTTAGGCAACAGACTGCAAGAAAACCATACCTTGGTCCTTGCCTTGTTTCGTTCCCACCTTGAGAGAATCCTATACACATTAGTAATGTCGGTTAATTATTTATTCAACTTCACACTTACTAAGTATTCAACATGATTGTATGACATGTTTTAATGTCTACCTCACCCTAGGTTACCTTCATTATACACCCTAGGGTTAACTACATAAGTCACATTCTTCCTGTTTTTTTTTTTTTACAAGTTTAGGTCCGACCGACCTTGTCGACCGAACTTGTCCAAGTTCGGTCGATTCCAGAACACATTTCCGTCAAAATTTTCTACTCCGACCGAACTTACCAAGTCCGGTCCTATGTTCGGCCTTTTCCCGAGAGTTTCTCCCTTTGTAAATTTAGCCCGACCGAATTACCAAGTCCGGTCCTATGTTCGGTCTTTTCCCAGAGTTTCTCCCCTTTGTAAATTTAGCCCGACCGACTTACCAAGTCCGGTCCTTGTTCGGTCTTTTCCAGTAACTCAATCCGTACTCAATACAGGCCCGACCGACCTTGCAAGTCCGGTCCCAAGGTCGGCCTTTTCCAGAAGCCAATTCTCGCAGGGTAAACTGGGCTCGACCGAACTTGCAAGTTCGGTCGCAAGTTCGGTCTGCCCCAGACCTTTGTTTCCTTTTTACATTCAACTCCAAACTTCACCCCATACACCTAGTACCCCCTAATCTCATTTGGGCACTTCAAACACACCTTAAGACGTCCTTAAACACTCATAAAACTCATTATCTAATTCCTTAAGCCTTACTTATTCTTTCACAAAATTCCTAACACTTACAATGTTTTCTCCTAGTTTCCAAGTGGTGCTTCATACCTATGATAACTACTATCCCAAAATGCTTTCTCCTTAACTTAACATCATC
This sequence comes from Limonium bicolor, assembly GCA_023374045.1. Taxonomy (NCBI): domain Eukaryota; kingdom Viridiplantae; phylum Streptophyta; class Magnoliopsida; order Caryophyllales; family Plumbaginaceae; genus Limonium; species Limonium bicolor. Next base: position 235,430,818 of record CM041776.1, read on the forward strand.
TCCCAAGCACCCTCTTTCACAACTAATTCCTTATCTCCTTCTTGAAACTCTTTTCCTAGTGTACACTTCTCCTTGTTTTACCAAAGTTTGCCTAGGTATTTACCTAAGTCCCAAAGTGACTTTGGTACTCACTAAATCTTAAGATCATGTCTAAGTCCTTATTACACCCTAGAGTACTTCCTAGTACATCAAATTCCTTAAGAACATCATGAACTTCTTATTCATCTTCTACACTTTCTAACTCACCAAACCTTATGTAAACACTTAGAACTTCTTACTTCCTACCTAAATTTTGACATGGGTTCCCCTAGAACATTACTAAGCCTAAACACTTTACCTTCTCCTTTAAACACACAAGAACACCTAAATTCACCAAGAACACTCTCATACACAATTTCACCAAATTTACACCACATTACAATATAGTGCATAATTTAAATTGCATGGCACCTAGGCCCTTAAAATGCATGGCTCTTAGGCCCTTAAAGTGCTTAAATCATAAACACTGAATTTCCACAATATATATGCCTTTAACCTGCGAATACACTCAACACACATATATGCCCTTTACTAGTCTCTTGAGAACACTTACTAAGTCATTCACCATTTGCTCTTTAGGTAGTTTTAATAAGCATTTATAAGCTCATTTCTCCTAAGGCATTAAACAACATTTAAGTTAGTAGATTTACCTCTTTTTCCAAAACACTTCCTCCTTGATTCCTTACAAAACCGTATGATAATTTGATTCCTTGTCAAGTTCTAGACAATATACAAACACCATAATGAGTATTCAAGCTTTGAGCTTCATCTCATTGTAAACCCTAATTTGACATTGTTTCAAAAACATTAATGTAGTTATTTTACCTTGATCTTTGAAGGGAGTTTGAATATATAACAAGAGAGGACTCCACCTAGTCCATGAAGAGTTGAAATGAAGCTAGAACAAAGTCACACAAAGAGCTATATCAATGTGTATTTTCGGTCAAGGTAAAAACATGGAGGAAACATGATTTTTCTTTGAGATTCCTTACCTAGAAGCAAAGGAGATCCACAATATGTCAAAATACAAGCTCAAGCTCCTTCAATGGTGGAACACCTTGGCACCGAAATGGAGCTCTTGGAGTTTTGAGAAGATAGGAATGAAGAGCTTGATGAGAGGAAGAGATTGGTGGTGTTTGTTTTTGATTTGGACAAGTGAGCTTGATTTAGCAAGTGGTCAAAGGTGGAGCTCTAATGGTGGTGATGGTATTATCGAGAGAACAAAGAAGAAAGGAAGAAGAGAGGTGGGAAACCGTGTGAGCAAGGAAAGAAAATGAGAGAATGAAGATTGGTTTAACTTTAGAAGATATTTGTAGTTTAAAAGCAAATAGTACATTCTTAGTCATCATTATTTACTTAACAAATAACAAGAGGGTGGTGAGTCACCAAACCTTAGAAAACCGGCCCCCTAAATATAATGAGGGTAATATAGTCTTTGTTTGTCAATTTAATTACTTATACAACATATGTTACAAAATAGCTTATAAAAAGTACTATTCACCTAAACAAGGCACTTAGAAGTGAAATTTTTGATTTCCCACTAATATAGCCACCCAAATGTGATACTATATAGTACACATATATATTTAAGAGTAATGATGGACATTTAGCCATTCAAAACTCATTTACAAGACAATTTTTCAAAAATGTGCTTTAAGACTTCTTAAAGCACATTTTGTGTTTTAACTCGTTTTCAAGCTTGGTTTTCTTTGGTAATTGGTTTAATATGTTCATTAGTATATAAATGAGGTCTTGGTAAGCTCATTAGGTCTTACTCAAGTTTATCCCAAGCTTAGAGCACATTTTGGCTCTTATTGACTTTAAAGCATATTTTGTTTTCCTTTTGTTTAAATTTGTTTACCAATGTTTCTAAGACTCTTTTTAGTCTTAATAAATCATGTTTTAATGTTTAACCAACATACCAAGGTTTGGGGTATTTCAGGTTTTGATAACCCCTTATCGTTTCTTCGGGACATCATTGGTCCTTTTGGTTTGATTTCCTCCTTCTTGCCTCTTCTGGCGTGCGATTTGAACTTTCTTCTCATTTTGATGTTTTTGAAATTGCATTTGCTCATCAACTTCCTCAAGCATTTTTTGCTTTGCATTTTGGCTTTCAGCTTCAAAGTTGCATGACTTATCGATCTACTTGAACATTTCAGCTTTCTTTTAGGTGTTTGGCCTTGGAGTTGCATTGACTCACTGATTTCTTTGAACATTTCATTGTTTTTGTGGAAGATGGTGGGGAGGGACCATGGCTCCGACTCCTTTGAGATCCTCTATTGCAAGGGCAGGTAAGTATATGTACATGGGTTGGCATGTTGTGGAGTTTCTGAAGAAAGAGTTTTTCATGAAAGGCTCAGCGGGGCTCACTAAGGGGTATGTAAGGGCAGTCAAAGCTTTTTGGTTTGTGGGGATTTTTATTCCTAAGTGCCTCGTCATCCTCATTAGTCGATAATTGTTTTCTTACTATTCTCGGATCTTTGCATGAATCACAGTTCATATCCTGTTTATCGACATTGATCTCGCTATGAATTGTGCCTCTCCATGTGTTGAAGGAAAACACAAGTCGCTCGTGGTTTTACCTCTGTGGACTCGCTCTATATCTTCCTCATCACTCATTGGATTGTCCAAAACACTCATTTGAAATTCAAAGGAAAATACCGCTCTTCGCACACTACTCACTTGGTTTGTGGTGCTGATTTTGATTGGACCCTTGTACTCATTGACGGGTCGAGAGTTAAGTGGTTCATGCACTCTGTTCAATCAATCTCTCGTGATTTTCCCGAAGATGTTGTTTCGATATGGGAGTATGCAAATACAATTATCTACCATGCGATATGTTGTGGTAATATGGAATAACTACGTATAGGATGCATGAAATATTGACAATGAAATGTATTGAATTTTGGATTTTGGTTGAATGTTTTGTTTTGGATGCAATGCATGAATGGTAAGATTACACCCGGTCTCACTTGAGTCGGTTCCCGTTGATAGTCCATGAAGCTCATCCTGTCACGATTGGCCCTGAAGATGGTCTATGTGAGAGAAGTTGTTAGGTGTGATGTGAGAGAGGTTGTTTCAGAAAGATATTCGGTTGATGATTGGCTTCTGGAGTTTTGGACTTGTAGGGAGTGACCACTCCCGCATGGTGGTCCCGCGATATGACAGTGACTGTATTTTTGGGATTTTTGAAGGTATGATTTTTTTTGGATTTTTGGATGTACAATTTTTTGGATTTTCTGATGTACGGGTTTTTTTTTTGGGATTTGCTTTTTTGTTGTTGTTGGTCTCTATATACATGGTAGCTGAATGAGAAAAGGTTTTGAATCTCTGGTATTTCTTGTTATCGCTTCGAGGGTCATGCTTTCACTCATGGGTAAACGCGGTTAATCACTTGCAAACACAATATTATAACAGAAAAGAATATGACAAATGTGAATGTTAGCATGCTTTGAAAAAATGGGATGAATGCTTGTTGTGATGTGTTGGGAATGCAACATGTGATTATGCAATTTTTCTGAGGTGAGTGTGATTCATGCATGATTAATGAATGTGAACTGATCGGAAATGGAAAGAAGCAAATCGTATGTGCTAAAAGAAATCAAGTTTTAGAAAATGTTTTTGAAAACACGTGTTTTCGAAGTGGTGGATTCTCTCGGTAGGAATTTTGATGCTCGGTCCATTCGCAAAAATAGGGAGTGGGGAACCCTATACACATTGATCTAAATACATTCAGAGGGAATGAACCCATACATGCAATTTATTTAGAAATGGACAAGAGAGAAAAGAATCATAGGGAAAAACCTATACATCAATTCTAAAATGTCATTAAAGGGGGAATTTGAGATAAACTTCTTCTGAACTCTTTTACTTCATCTTCGAGCTTTTGATTGACCACTAATTCACATTCTAGCTCCTAAGTGAATGCTCGCTAGTCTTCGGGCTTCTGATTGACTGCTCGATTGTCTTCAGGCTCAAGCAGAAAAGTGATACTATGATCAAGCGACTGAGGCTGGTACTTTTCTGATTCTCAGCAAATTTGAGCTTGAACAGTGTTGTTAGTCTTCATGTCACTCGACTCGGGTTGGTGCAGCTCTGATCTTCGGTTCAAACTGCTGTTGTCGATCTTCATGCGCTTCACATGCTCCGATGAGGAAATTAGGGGCATTTTTGAGAAAGGAAAGGTGATTGACCGAGCGTAAAATCTTTGTGAAAATCCACCACTTTTGTGAAAACACGAAATGACTAGTGCGCTCCACGGTACTGACCGCTGCTCTTGAAGGTGGGTTGAACTTCAAAAATAGCTGGTCACAACATGGGGACTAAATCATTTATTTTGTAATACATTTGAGAAAACCGACTTTGAAAACTGTTTTCGAAACTATTTTAAAATAAAATCCGTGAAAATTGTTGTTTGAAATTCATTTGTAACAATAGGGTTTTGAAATCTGTTGTTGAAAATAGTTTTTAAAATAGCATTTGTGAGAAGTGATGTTTGAAAATCATTTATAAACAGTAGATTTTTTAAATCCGTTCTTTGCAAACTGTTTAACAAAGCTTATTTTTTTAAAGACTTTGATTGAAACCGTTTTGAAAACTATTTTGGAAATAACAATTTTGAAAATCATTATTTTTTGAAATCATTCAAGGACGACTTTGAAGATATTTCATTAGAGTGCTTGACATGATTCATTTTCTGATTTTGCCAATTTTGAAACGTGATCACACATAGATATAAGTGCAAAATAAAAATCGTGGCTGAATTTATGTGGAGCTGAGTGTGCATGATTGGGATAATCACCTTCCAGGTCAATCAATGCTTCCATACCACCGGGGGAACCATCGTTCCTTCACTGTTCATCTCTCGGGATTTATCTCTGTTATGCCTTGTGGGGCGCGTCATCAAGAAAGTCCGGAGTGCTTAAGTTCGAAAGGTTAGGATACCCGAAGTGATACAGTCACACGAGCCACGGCCGGGGATTATCACAACATACTCACTTTTCGGGAAACTCGGGGAAGTACTGCATGGGAACGGGTCTCTCGTCATCTGCACGGTCAGGTGTGTCTAAAGTCCAAATTATTCACTGACTACGTTGTGCCATGTATGGGTATCCGGTAAATACGGGATCCTCTATGGACGTGTAGCGTGACATTGGGCTTTAGAGACACCCGTGGTGCAGATGAACAATGGAGAACTGAGCCCATGCAATCTTCAGGGTAAGACAGAAGGGTCATGGTTCACTATATGCTTGCTTAGACTCGGATAATGGGGGATATATTTGGATCATGAGTATCAAGGCGTAGGTCAATGACATCTCGCCCCGTGGGTATAACCATTCAAATGAATGACCCGACTCATAGGGAATCAATCGTGGACCGATCGGCATCCCGTGACTCGTGAATATAGCGGGTGACACAGAGGAATGCATGTCCTAAGCTACCCAACAAATGCACCCCACAATCATATAACATATAAGTAAAGTAGAGAAGTTAGCACACCTATTTAATAAATGTTTGTCTTGAAGGTGGTACTTCCAATTTGGTTGTTTATTAACCTAAAGGGAAGTTAGCTTCATTCATGCCTAAGTGTCTCTTTCTAATCGTGAGCTAATTATTACCCCAATTGTTGTCATGTTTGTGGAGGATCTATCAAGTCCTATCTGTCCTCATCAGATACACACTCTTAAGTGTGGAGTAGAATAATCCTAAAGGCCTTGAAAAGAATCTCTTGAAGGTTTTGAAAGAAGTGGGGAAATCCTGACAATTTTGAATGGAGTTCAGTCTTCCTTGAGTTTGAGAAAAACTTACTCAAGTTTTCCCCAGCAGAGTCGCCATTCTGTGGAGGGTGATTTTTCGGTATGAGGGGGGTCTATGCAAATACGATCTGACTAAGAAGCCTAGAGCCTATGAAATGCCATTCTGTGGAGGGTGAAAACCCGTTATTCATGGCAGCCCTCAAATACCTACTCTATCGTCCGTCTTTCCCAGAAAGCATAAAGGGGGAGTGTTAGTGAACACTACACCCGCTCTCAATGGGCTCCACGCGGACTTATGCCTCTATAAGGCGGAATTGACTAGAGTCGTCACCTAGTTTGACCTAAGGAACTAGGAAGGGAGGAGAAGGGTTCTAAGAACCGTTAATTGACTCTGATGATTTATTGCCTATGGATAGGGACTATCTGGTCATTTGCAGAGATTCTGTTGTGGGTTCGCACTGGGTTACACCCCTCAGAAGTGGCAACGACCACGACTTCGGATTGGTGCCCGAGGAAAACCTCGGTCTCCAATTGTCGGGATTGTCTTCTTTTAAAACCTATTAAAGAGATTCAATTAAAAGCCAAGGATAGGATTAGGATGGGAAGAGAGTAAACGAGGTGGATGAGGCAAGCTTTCTGCCAGCTAGTGCCAAGAAGAAGAATTGACGAATTCGGATGAGTATAGAATGAAGATTTGGAAAGAGTCGGAGGTTGAGTGAATAGACAAGACTTGAAGTCTGATGGTTTAAAGTTTGTGGGAGCCGAAGAAGGTTTGAGTGTTTGAGAGATATGAAAGCCACCTTAGAGGGGGAAAATAGTTTTTGTTTGGAATGGGGTCACACCCTAGATGGGCTGCCTACGTACTCAACTCCCTGTCGAGATCAGACCTTACATAGTTCAGGATTTTTGGAGATGTTTGAAGTTTCGGGTTTGAGGGGTAGTCTGTGAGACGCTCGGGTCTATGAGACGTTTGAAACCTTGAGATGTCGAAGTCTGTGAGACGCTCGAATCTGTGAGACGCTCGGGTCTGTGAGATGTTCGGGTCTGTGAGAACATTCAAGTCATTGGGATGACAAAGTCTGTGAGACGCTCGGGTCTATGAGACAATACGGGGTTGTTCGGAGGTGAGATGGCCGAGTGAAAATGGAATTTTGATTGATGTGGGGTCGCACCCTGTGTGGGTTGCCTACGTACTCAACTCCCTGTTGAGATCAGACCTTACGTAGTTCACTCTTTTGGGTTTTGAAAGTTTTGATGTTTGTGGGGTTTGACAATATTTGAGCTTTTTGAAATTTAGAAGGGTTTGGAGTTTTGAGAAGTTTCAGGTTTTAGATGCTAGTCTGTGAGACGCTCGGGTCTATGAGACGTTTGAAACCTTGAGATGTCGAAGTCTGTGAGACGCTTGGGTCTGTGAGACGCTCGGGTCTGTGAGACACTCAGGTCTGTGAGACGTTCGAATCATTGAAATCGAAGTTGAACCAGGTTGAATGAATATTGATTTTAATTGGAATTGAAATAAATTTAGATTTGAATGAGTTTGGAATTGAATTGAAATTGAATGAAGTTTTGAATTGAATTGAATTTGGCTGAATGAATTGGGTTTGAATTGAATTTGGATTTGAATTGAACTGGGTTAGGGTTGAAAAACGGGTCGGGTCAAAGTTAGACCGAGTCAAAGTGGGATCAAGTCAAAATTGGGTCAAGGTCAAACTTGGGATTGGTCAAAGTTAGACCAAGGTCAAAGTTCGGATTGGTCAAAATTGGACCGAGGTCAAAGTTTGGATTGGTCAAAGTTGGACCAAGTCAAAGAGTTGGTTTTTTGGACCTGAAGGGCCTTTTGGACGGAATTGGGCCTTAGGTTGAAATGGGCTTGGGCCGAAGTGGGTCTTTTGAATTTGGGCTGAAGTGGGATTTACCATTAGACTGATTTTTGGAAGTAAAGATAGACTGATTTGTTATTCGAGTTGAAATAATTTATGGGGATGTTTTGAGCTTGTGAGGACTTGTTGGGCTAAAACTTGTTTTTGGGCCTATAGGATTTTGGGCCTGATAGGCTTTTGGGCTTGATGGGCTTTTGTCAAGATTGGCCAAATTGAATTAATGGGCTAGGTTGATGGGTTTTTGGGCCGAATGGCTTTTGGCCCTGTTTGTGATCAGGCTAAAAGTGGGCCTTATTTGAGGTGGGCTGATGGGCCAATGGGCTTGGGCAATTTTTGGACTTGATCAATTTTTGTTTGATGAATTCCAAAGCCATTTGTTGGTTTCTTTTATTCAGAAATCTGAGGACAGATTTTGGAAGAGGTTGAGATTTTTTTTTTATTTATATACATGTTTTTAGATGTGTGTTTTAGGGTTTAGGGTGTCACCTTGACCAAGAAGGACACATGACCTACTAAGTGCCAAGGGACACCCACTATCCTAATGGCTAGGATCTAAAGGATAATAACTAGGCTTAAGTGTAACATTAGCATAGAAGTAACAGTTTGAAGCATCTATCCAGATAAGTCTGGAGGATCCTTTTCGTTAAACCAAAAACATTTATATCACCAAACCAGTCAAGAACACAAAACATGACCGAGTTGACCATAAAGAAGCTTGATTGTGTCGGCATTTCAACCAAGCAGTCGCTAGCCTTAACATCGATGAGTGATCAGTCAGCTACATATTACCGATTAAATAAAAGTCTTTTGTCATATCCTTCCAAACATGGAACATCCATCACATAACAGACAGAAATAATCCTTTTTTTAAGTTGCATGAGGTGAAGCACATGGCATGTATCTAACCCGTGAAAATTTAATTAAGCAAGCTCCAAGCAGATGTCTAAAAATTGAAGACGGAACTACAGAGGCATAGCATGCACATTACGCAAGCCATCAAGATAAGCCAGCCATTAGAGGAAATCGAGGCCAAACTGGATTAGGAGCACATACCGAAATGAAATTAACAGAGCCACCTACAAAGGATTTTAGAAAAATGGAACAAAAAAGACAATGTCAGACCATGAATCAATCGTATGGACAAGATGAAATATAAAATGTAAACTGAAGGTTAGTCTGGAGAAGACTCAAATCTGTGACCTCTGAAACCTGGAAACACATGTTAGTCTAGCATTAAGTTCGTGGTAACGTATATATACAAAACAACAGATTCTCACACCCAGAGTGGGTCATCAGCCTTAAAACTGTGGTAATAAACTAGTAAGGATCCATGGGAAATCAACATGAAGGCATACAGAAGGATATCAAACTGATGAAATACAAAATCACAAACAAGATTGATTGCTTCAAAGCAAAGGGCCAGAGCTTTCGTTTTTTTTTACAATAACCGCCAACTACTCCTGGTTAGCTTGACAAGGATAAAGATTCGGGAACTAGTTGTCGTGAAGGCACGCACAGAGATTACTCAGATGAAACGAGGAATTTTTCACAGACGATAAAATATGAACAAACCAGTACGACGATCATAAACTGAACTTTGGCTGACCGTATATCTCAAAGCAAAAAGAAAACGATTCCGCTCTGGAGCTCTTCAAAGAACAAAATGAGCAGGGGATTAAAGAACCGGTCATTCCACTTCCTCATTATCTTTATGAACGAAACAAGCAAAGTAACAAAGTAAAGAAGTAAATGCGATGTAGAAATAAAGATGATTAAGAACAAATGGGATGATCACTGGCACTCAGTAACTGTTGGGCATAAGCTAGCGTCAGACTCGATCTTCACAATCGAGGCAAGAACGGTGATCATTCCCTGCAAAGATCAGAAGCTAAACGAAATCCCAAGTGAAATAGCCAAAACGTTAATTCTCACGCATAATCACCGGAAGGTTTAAAGGATGGCGAGGTGAGTATAAACAGCAGCAGATACATGTCTGTCATACATAAAATTGGATTTCTATGCAGTCGACGATAGTATAACGTGTTCACACAAAGAGTACGCCACTATCTCGATATGGATGAGACTAATTCCAAACCCATAACTGATAGGGTCTAATGCAAGCATGTCGCACACATAGGTGGTCAATACGAACAAGAAACAAATGGAGTATCGCTAAGTATGTGATATTGTACATGAGCATAAACACTTACAAAAAAAAAATGAGGAGGAATCCAACTTTCTCTCAGATTAAGCCAAAAGGGACAGAGGTGAAATGAACAATAACACAACGTAAGAGTGACTAAAAAATACTTTCGCGTTTTCAAGGGATCCGAGACTATGATGAACTCAATACCCGCTAGCAATCATCGTGCATAGCGAGGACATCGAAACATACACAAAGTGAAGAAGGAGATACAAATAACAAGTTCGAGATCGGTTTTAACAGAGGGTAAAATGAAACATTACATAAGCTGTTGCTGAACGAACAAAATGAAGATTAAACAGAAGAAAAGCACGACACCAGCATCGAACAGTTTTCGATGAATCCGTTCCATAGACCATTCCCCCTGTCGGGTTCCTCTGGTGTGAAGAATTGAAGAAGATTGAGAGAGCAAGGAAAAGGGGATGTTCGAAATCCAATTTCAGAGAAAGAGGAGAGAGAAAAAAAACTAGGCATCACTCACTCTGTCGATGAGCACCATAAAATGAAATCGACTGAGGAAATCTCCGATGGAAACTCCGATGAACTGTCACTAGCACTCAGTGATCCGGGACTGGATTCGAGGGTTTTAGTGGGATGCAAAGGTTTTTTTGTTTTGAGGAGCAAATTCTGGTATAGGTATTCTTCTGGGTTTTATTGAAAATCGCATGAGCCAGAGAACTTTCGTGAAGAACTGGTTACGGGTTCAAACTTCAATGGAAATGTGGCCCTCGGGATCGAAAAACGTCTCTCTGTAGCGTTTTTAAGATGTCTTTTATAATTAGAAATTAGGGTTTTTGGAGAAGAAAAGGCAGCTGATTTACAAATGGGCCAGAATTTACAAATCTAGTCACGGGCTCTGTTTGGGCGGTGAAATAAGAAGGTCATAGGTGGGCCACGTTTGGGCTAATAGCAAGGCTTCGGCCGCTCCTAAAAAAAATAGAATAGGAGTCAAGACCTCCGGCCTAATCTTTATATGCCTCAACCAGCTGAGCCGTAACATAATTCAGTATATAATGTGAAAAATAAAACAAGATTTCTATTGCGAGCTGAAGCAATAATAAAATACATGCACAACTCCATGCTAGGAATTGAACCCGAGATCAATGGGTTTTATGTCAAGTGCTTTGACCAGTTGTGATGACTGAACTAATAATAGAGTTCTAATTCAAACAGGGTGAATTTTCTAAAATCGCTTTTAATTGGGAATTTACAAATTGATATTTAATAAAAGAATGGGTTCTTATTGAAGGTCATGGAATAAAGTAATGTATATACAAAATATGATAAAAACATAAAGCAAACGAAATACCAAAAACAAATACATGAAATAATGAGATAATACTAGCATGACGATTGCAAAAATATAAACAAACGCAATAATAATAAAAAAAAGAAATTGAATTAGATATGTACGAGCGATAAAGTAAGATAGAATAAACAAGTAAAAATGAAATGAGATGAAGTTGATAAACTAGCAACGAAACGAAATGTACTAACATGAATGGATAATAATAGTAGTAAAAGGGTGCATAAGACGATGGAAATAAAAATGAAAATAACGATGATAAAATAATGAGTAAATGCTAAAAGATAATTAAAAATGGTCGTAGATACGATAAAATTGATAAAAACACACGAGTTACAAAAGTATGAAAATAAGGGTGAAAAAGCAAAAACCAAGTACGTAAAATAATTAGAGGTATTAAAAAAATAGAACGGCTAAAAAAAGTGAATGTAACAAAACAAGTGTACATAGTAGACACATAGATTACAATGAAAAAGAAGGCTCGTGCTCCATTTCGCAGGTGAGATGAGGTTTAAAGACTCGGGAAAAAATAAGTTCCTTTGATCAAAAACTGGGATGACAGTCTTATTCTAGGGGACATTCTTACATTCTTACTTTTGTATTTTTTTGTTTTTATATATAAAAAGGGTGTGAATTTTTGGTGTCTACAATAGGCACGTAAACATACAACAACAATAACGACTGTAAAACTCGTTTCATGATTATCTTATAACGTGGCAAACACACAGAAAAACACATTGGCATACAAGCCGGTGAGATCCGGTAGGACACAGGTTGCAAGAAAACAATACCTGTCACTGGAGTCCACTTTATCATGTCAGTTATGTTCCTCGAGCAATTCTCGAACAACTGATAACATTACATGTACTTTTATTAACATCGGTGGTAGTAGCATTATTTAATGTCTAATGCTTATAACTTTTCCCCGTAACTTAGTTACATAGCTTCACTTTTTAGCTTGTTTTACTTTACATTTTAATACGACCTTTCCCCCACTAAATTGTCATTATAACTCACTTAACATGTCCTTAACATTCTTATAACATCATTACTTAGTAATCACCATTTTAGGCAACTTTTCCCACCTTAAAACAAGGTTTTGGTCCATACAGTGGCCTGTCCGAACTTGTGTCCGAACCTCCAAGTTGGACGCAAGCTGTGACTTGAACTGAAAAGACACACGTCCGAACTTGTGTCCGGACTTCAGAAGTTCGGACGTGAGTCGAGAATCTCTTAATGCGGAAAAATCCATGCCGTCCATGTGTCCGGACTTCCAAAGTTCGGACACAGTTCTAGTGTAATACTCCGTATTTTTCGTTTCAGATTTCATGACATTTCGGTTTATATCATTGCTTATGGTATGTGTACTTTGGATAGCTGATGGGACACCGAGTCTTTGAGTTAAAAGACGGGGGCAAGGAGGTCATTCCCCTCCCTTTTATTTGGTAAGACTTATTAAGAGGGATAAGTCAATTTTATTTCATTACAATTCACGATCATTTGCAAACCGCTCGTTAGTCTCTCGACAGTTTTGAGCGCTTCTTCTCCCTCTACTTCCTGCTCATCCATTGGTGTTGGTTCTGGAATCTGTGTTGTTGCTGCTGCATTTGGTTCGATTCTTGATCTGTCGTCGTTGTCTTGTCTCTGCGGGTAATTCAGGTTTGGTTTCTCCTTTGGTTCCGGTGGGTTTCACTTCTGTTTTGAGAAGGATAGTTTCTGATTGTTGAACTGCCTGGTTGTGAATTCAGCGTTGATCTGGGCTTCCCCTCTACTGCTGTTCTGGGTCTGTTGCGTGTGGGCAGTGTCTGGTCTGAATCTTCTCTGCAATTCGAAGTAAGTGGGGGATGGAATCGGGGTTGTTTGCTCACCCTCGGGGAACTGTTTTATTCTAGCACTTTGGTTTGAAATTGTGTTGTGATTGTGTGCTTTCTCATCGGTTTTGTGTTGTTGATCGATGGCTAAACCCCCGAGGGTACTAATTTACAATCTATGAGTTTTGTGTGAGTTTCTGATGATTTTGGCTGTTTTCTGCGCGTCTGCTCTTTCTAGAATTCGACAGTTTTGTCATTGCTGTCGAACGTCTGTCCGAACTTGTAAGTTCGGATAGGTCATCGGGCGCGTTTGTTTTTTGAAGATTTTGGAGTGTCCGAACATCGGTCCGAACATGTAAGTTCGGACCTGACGCGAGGCGAGGCCGTAAAAGTTTCGAGGTGTGTCCGAACTTGCAAGGTCGGACGCAAGTTCGGACACGAGGATTGTTTTGGTTTATGAGTCTCGACTTACGTCCGAACTTCGACGTTCGGATGCAAGTTCGGACTTTGGCATTTTGTGACTTCTGATTTCGGCCTCTGTCCGAACTTGCAGGTCGGACGCAAGTTCGGACATGCCACTGTTTGAGCATAACTCCTCGTTTTAGCTCCGTTTTGAGTTCCGTTGCGGGGTGGATTCCCCTATCTGTGTACAAGTCTTATGCTGCTTATATGCATTTCCATGCACTTAAGATCTGTTTTGTGAGCTTTTGGTTTTGGGACCTAGTTACTTTGCTTCTGAGCCTTGGATAGTCGGTCGGGCTGTCCCGTAGCATGCTGCGCAGGAATTCCTTCTGTTTACACTCCTTAGGGTCTCCCTTAGGATGTTATTAGACCGACGGGTCTGTTAGCCGTCTCTACGGCTTCTGTGTGGGATCTTCGGATCCAGAGGACATTATGTGAGTCCTCTGTTGTGTTAGCTTGTTTCTAGTGTCCCACTCTTTGTTTCTGATCTGAAAGTCCGACTGTGTTTTGAAGTGATATTCCGTTCTGCTCTGCCTCTGTTTTGTGGTTTCATTCTATCTATTTATACTGACTCCGCTATCCTCTCTGTTTATAAGTATTCTTCTGCTTCTGGTTTGAGTGGGCTTCCTTGAGGAAGTCTTCTTGCTTGCTGGGCTATTTAGCTCACCCCTTTACTTTGTGCAGATTGAGCTCGTGGGATTTCTCTTCTCGTTCCTTCTGGAGCTTGTTATTTTATGTGTCTTTAGACTTTGTTTACCTGCGCTTTGGACGCTTTAGTACTTATGTGTAGCCTTCGGGGCCTCTCTTTGTATTTGACTTATAAGCATTTGGATCTTGTAAACTCCTTTGGTTGTTATACAAGTTTCTTATTTGGTTTTGGGTTTCGTTTGCTTAGAGCCTTGCGACGTTAGGGTAGTAGACCGCGGCGGCGTGTAACGCCCTAACTCCCTAGGCCGGGTTTGGGGTCGTTACATTTAGTGGTATTAGAGCCAGGGTGCTCGTCCTTTGGTGTCTGGTGGGGTTTGTCGCATGTGGGTGCCTGAAAGGTCTGCTGTTTGATGCTGATGTGGTTCTGATAAATTTGATGTTGTATCTCAGTTATGCCTCCCCGACGTTCAGGACGTGGTGCAGCTACAGCGATGCTCCCACCGGGGGACATTGCAGAGATTGTGCAGTAGGTGGTGACCCAGTGGTGCAGACTGTAGGGGCCATTGCTGGTCAGGCGGCAGGAGCCGGTAACGTGGGGGGCAACAACGTGAAGGCGCTTCAGGAGTTCCTGAAGCTGAAGCCGCCTTCTTTTGATGCTAGTGGTGCGACCCACAGGAGGCGAGCCACTGGATCATCTGCCATTGAGGACCTTCTGCGGGTCATGGATGTGAGGAGGATCAGAAAGTCGGATTTGCTACCTAATGTTTCAGTAGAGGCGCGAAGGATGGTGGGAAGTCGGTTGAAGGGAAGTACCCCCATCCATGGACATGGGAGCAGTTCAGGGGCTGCTTCAATCAGCAGTTCTATCCCGACGTCTTTCGTGGTCAGAAGATTGTAGAGTATGGGAGACTTCGCCAGACGAAGGAGATGTCGGTGGATGAGTACGTGTGTAAGTTATTTTCTCTCCAAGTTTGTGCCTTGAGCCGGATGATAACCGGAAGGCTAGGAAGTTTGAGGCTGGGTTGAGGGGTGACATTCAGCTGCTGTGGCACCTTTTCGCCACAAGACCTTCAGGGATGTGGCCGATGTGGCGTTGGTGGTGGAGTCTGAGCTGCAGGCTAGGCAGCGGTATGAGAAGAGGGACCAGAGGCCCGATAAGGGCAAGGACCAGAAGAGGAAGGGTCGTGTGGAGGAGCCCGAGAGGCGTGAGCAGACTTCTTCTCAGAAGAAGAAGTATAGAGGAGACCGGGGTTCTTCTTCTTCAGCATCCCTGCTGTGGAGAAGTGTGCGGAGTGTGACCGTTTCCATCCTGGGCGGGAGTGCTACAGGAAGTCCGGGGCGTGCTTCAAGTGTGGTTCGCTAGACCATCGCATCGCCCAGTGTCCACAGGCCAGAGGTGGAGGTAGCAGTGGCGGTTCTGAGGGCCGAGGTGCTGGTTCAGGGTCCGGGCAGAAGACTGACCAGAAGAAGCCCCAGACCCAGGCTCGTGTGTACGCTCTAGCTGGTGAGCGAGACCGTGACTCAGGCCGAGTAGTGTCAGGTATTCTTCAGATCTCTTCTCAGCCAGTTTTCTGCTTGTTTGATTCAGGAGCTACCCACTCCTTTGTGTCTACTGATTTAGTGGGTAGTCTCGGGTTGTCTGCTGTGCCCTGTGATGTGGATTTGTGTATTTCTAGCCCGCTGAGCGGCGTACCTGCTTGTGTACTTGATTCTGTGTGTAAGTCGGTTCCGGTAGTGATTATGGATAGGAACTTGTCTGCTGATTTGATTCCTATGAGTATGTCCTGTTTGATGTGATTTTGGGCATGGACTGGCTAGCAGAGCACCATGCCCATATAGATTGTGCGGCTAGGAGGGTGGTGTTTGATAGACCGGGTGAGACCCGTTTTGCTTTTGTGGGGAACTCCATTCCTTGTGCTCCGTGTTGGTGTCTGCTATGCAGGCAGTCCGTTCCTTGAGGAAGGGCTGCCAGGGTTTTCTCTGCTTTGTACCTGAGGTTAAGGAGGGATCCCGGTTGGAGGATATACCCATTGTGTGTGAGTTTCCTGAGGTGTTCCAGGACGATGTGCCAGGACTACCACCTGATCGTGAGGTGGAGTTTTCTATTGAGTTAGCGCCAGGGACTCAGCCTATCTCTAAGGCTCCCTATCGCATGAGTCCGGCAGAGCTTAAGGAGCTGAAGGTGCAGCTGCAGGATCTTCTGGATAAGGGCTTCATTCGCCCTAGTGTGTCTCCATGGGGAGCACCTGTGTTGTTGTGAAAAGAAGGATGGCTCCTTCAGATTGTGTATCGACTTTAGGGAATTGAATAAGGTTACCATCAAGAATCGGTATCCTCTTCCCCGCATTGATGATCTCTTTGACCAGTTAGCAGGGGCGACAGTCTTCTCGAAGATCGACTTGCGTTCTGGATATCATCAGCTGAAGATTAAGGCCGAGGATGTGTCTAAGTCTGCATTTAGGACCCGATATGGGCATTATGAGTTCTTGGTCATGCCTTTTGGTTTGACCAATGCCCCGTCGTTCTTCATGGATATGATGAACAGAGTCTTCAAACCTTTCTTGGATTCTTTTGTAGTTGTGTTTATTGACGACATCTTGGTGTACTCCAAGAGTGCTGAGGAGCATGAGGAGCATCTGAGGATGGTTCTACAGACGTTGAAGGAGAAGGAGTTGTATGCTAAATTGAAGAAGTGTGAGTTCTGGTTGGATAGAGTGGTGTTCCTTGGCCACGTGGTTTCGAAGGATGGCATTTCAGTGGACCCAGAAGATTAAGGCAGTTATGGAGTGGGCGAAGCCCACTAGTGTGTCTGAGGTGCGCAGTTTTCTGGGATTGGCTGGGTATTATAGGAAGTTCGTGGAGGGCTTTTCTAAGATCGTATCTCCCTTGACTCGTCTTCTTAGGAAGGATGTCAAGTTTGATTGGAGTGAGGCGTGCCAGGAGAGCTTCCAGGAGTTGAAGAAGAGGTTGACTTCGGCTCCGATTTTGACGTTGCCTTCTGGGACAGAGGGCTTTGAGGTGTTCTGTGACGCTTCCCACAGAGGGCTGGGTGTGTTCTGATGCAGCAGGGAAAGGTGGTACGTATGGGTCACGACAGTTGAAGCCGTATGAGAAGAATTATCCTACCCATGACTTGGAGCTAGCTGCTGTGGTCTTCGCCTTGAAGATCTGGCGGCACTATTTGTATGGGGTGACGTGTAAGGTCTACACGGATCACAAGAGTCTCAAATATCTGTTCACGCAGAAGGAATTGAATTTGAGACAGCGGCGCTGGTTGGAGCTGTTACATGACTACGACCTGGAGATCCTCTACCATCCGGGTAGAGCGAATGTGGTGGCTGATGCCTTGAGCCGTAGGGGTGCTCCTGGTCTTGCTTGTTCGTTGTCAGGAGTTCAGAGGTCTGCTATTGAGCTTCAGCGTATGGGGTTTGGGTTGTTCGGTCTGACCGTGCTGGGATGATTGCTCGATTCAGGTCCAGTCTACTTTGATTGAGCGGATCAGAGAGGGTCAGAAGGCTGATGCTGAGTTGTGTAAGATCAGGGAGAAGCTGTCAGATGAGCAGGAGTCAGAGTTTTCTGTGTCCAGCGATGATTGTCTACGCTTCAGGGGCAGAGTTTGTGTGCCTAGTGGAGGCGACCTTAGGCGGGAGATTATGCAGGAGGCTCATGGAGCTCCTTATTCTGTGCACCCAGGAGGGGTGAAGATGTACCGGGACCTCAGAGTCCTTTTGGTGGGCGAATATGAAGAGGGAGATTTCTGATTTTGTGGCTCGTTGCCAAACCTGTCAGCAGGTGAAGGCTGAGCATCAGCGACCTGCGGGTCTTCTGCAGCCTCTTCCCGTTCCTGAGTGGAAATGGGAGAGCGTAGGTATGGATTTCATTGTGGGGTTGCCTAGGACATCTTCGGGTACGATGCGTTGTGGGTATTGTGGACCGGTTGACGAAGTCAGCTCATTTCTTGCCTGTGAGGAAGACCTTCAGCCTTGAGCGCTGGCTCGGCTGTATGATGAGATTGTGAGGTTGCACGGTGTGCCGGCGACGATCGTTTCGGACAGAGATCCGAGATTTGTATCTCGCTTCTGGCGGAGCCTGCATAAGGCGTTAGGGACGAATTTGGCTTTCAGTTCGGCTTATCATCCTCAGACCGATGGGCAGACGGAGAGGACGAATCAGATTTTGGAGGACATGTTGAGGGCTTGTGTGCTCGACTTCGGGGGCAGCTGGGATCAGCATGTGACATTGATTGAGTTCGCCTACAACAATAGTTTCCAATCGAGCATTGGGATGGCTCCTATGAGGCGTTGTATGGTAGGCGCTGTAGATCTCCTATTTGTTGGGACCTGCGAAGAGGGCGATTGTGGGTCCTGAGTTGGTGCAGGGCTGTGGACAAAGTCAAGACTATCAGGGAGCGTTTGTTGGTTGCCCAGAGCCGGCAGAAGAGTTATGCAGATCAGAGGCGCCGTCCGCTTGAGTTTCAGGTGGGAGACCACGTGTATCTGAAGATCTCTCCAGTTCGGGGTGTTTCGTTTTGGGAAGCGAGGCAAGCTGAGTCCTCGGTTCGTAGGGCCTTTTGAGGTGCTTGGGAAGGTTGGGCCGGTGGCTTACAGATTGGCATTGCCACCAGCTCTAGCAGTGCATGACGTGTTCCATGTGTCGATGCTCAGGAAGTATCTACATGATCCTTCGCATGTGATTGACTATGGTCAGCTTCGACTCAGAGATGATTTCACTTATGAGGCAGTTCCGGTTCGTATTAGCAGATGTCGTCGGCTTCGTAGCAAGACACTGCCTATGGTTAAGGTGCAGTGGTCTGATCAGTCCGAGCGTGAGGCGACGTGGGAACTCGAAGGAGTTGCGTGCTAAGTTCCCTTCCCTTTTCGAGCAGTGAGGTATGTTGAATTTCGAGGACGAAATTCCTTTTAAGGGGGAGTGATGTAATACTCCGTATTTTTCGTTTCAGATTTCATGACATTTCGGTTTATATCATTGCTTATGTTATGTGTTACTTTGGATAGCTGATGGGACACCGGAGTCTTTAAGTTAAAAGACGGGGGCAAGGAGGTCATTTCCCTCCCTTTTATTTGGTAAGACTTATTAAGAGGGATAAGTCATATTTTATTTCATTACAATTCACGATCATTTGCAAACCGCTCGTTAGTTCTCTCGACAGTTTCTTGAGCGCTTCTTCTCCCTCTACTTCCTGCTCATCCATTGGTGTTGGTTCTGGAATCTGTGTGTTGCTGCTGCATTTGGTTCGATTCTTGATCTGTCGTCGTTGTCTTGTCTCTGCGGTAATTCAGGTTTGGTTTCTCCTTTGGTTCGGTGGGTTTCGCTTCTGTTTTGAGAAGGATAGTTTTCTGATTGTTGAACTGCCTGGTTGTGAATTCAGCGTTGATCTGGGCTTCCCCTCTACTGCTGTTCGTCTGGTTGCGTGTGGGCAGTGTCTGGTCTGAATCTTCTCTGCAATTCGAGTAAGTGGGGGATGGAATCGGGGTTGTTTGCTCACCCTCGGGGACTGTTTTATTCTAGCACTTCTGGTTTGCAATTGTGTTTGATTGTGTGCTTTCTCATCGGTTTTGTGTTGTTGATCGATTGGCTAAACCCCCGAGGGTACTGATTTACAATTCTATGAGTTTTGTGTGAGTTTCTGATGATTTTGGCTGTTTTCTGCGCGTCTGTCTTTCTGGAATTCGACAGTTTTGCACTGTCCGAACGTCTGTCCGAACTTGTAAGTTCGGACAGGTCATCGGGCGCGTTTTGTTTTTGAAGATTTTGGAGTGTCCGAACATCGGTCCGAACTGTAAGTTCGGACCTGACGCGAGGACGAGGCTCCGTAAAAGTTTCGAGTGTGTCCGAACTTGCAAGGTCGGACGCAAGTTCGGACACGAGGATTGTTTTGGTTTCTGAGTCTCGACTTACGTCCGAACTTCGACGTTCGGACGTAAGTTCGGACTTTGGCATTTCTGTGACTTCTGATTCTCGGCCTCTGTCCGAACTTGCAAGGTCGGACGCAAGTTCGGACATGCCACTGTTTTGAGCATAACTCCTTCGTTTTAGCTCCGTTTTGAGTTCCGTTTGCGGGGTTGGATTCCCCTATCTGTGTACAAGCTTCTTATGCTGTTATATGCATTTCCATGCACTTAAGATCTGTTTTGTGAGCTTTTGGTTTTGGGACCTAGTTACTTTGCTTCTGAGCCTTGGATAGTCGGGTCGGGCTGTCCCGTAGCATGCTGCGCAGGAATTCCTTCTGTTTACTCCTTAGGGTCTCCCTTAGGATTTATTAACCGACGGGTCTGTTAGCTGTCTCTACGGCTTCTGTTGTGGGATCTTCGGATCCATAGGACCTTATGTGAGTCCTTCTGTTGTGTTAGCTTGTTTCTAGTGTCCCATTCTTTTGTTTCTGATCTGAAAGGCCGACTGTGTTTTGAAGTGATATTCCGTTCTGCTCTGCCTCTGTTTTGTGGTTTCATTCTATCTATTTATGACTCCGCTATCCTCTCTGTTTATAAGTATTCTTCTGCTTCTGTTTTGAGTGGGCTTCCTTGAGGAAGTCTTCTGCTTGCTGGGCTGTTTAGCTCACCCCTTTACTTTGTTGCAGATTGAGCTCGTGGGATCTTCTCTTCTCGTCCCCTTCTGGAGCTTCGTTATTTTATGTGTCTTTAGACTTTGTTTCTGCGCTTTGGACGCTTTAGTACTTTGTGTAGCCTTCGGGCCTCTCTCTTTGTATTTGACTTATAAGCATTTGGATCTTGTAAACTCTTTGGTTTTATACAAGTTTCTTATTTGGTTTTGGGTTCGTTTGCTTAGAGCCTTGCGACGTTAGGTAGTAGACTCGCGGCGTGTAACGGCCCTAACTCCTAGGCCGGTTTTGGGGTCGTTACATCGAGTGTGCAAAATTCTTACCCAACAGAGCCTGTCCGAACTTCCATGTCCGGACGGAAGTTCGGACAAGACAAAATGCTCAATTTCCAAGCCTTTAAACTCTTAGCCAAATTCCTCAAAGCCTCCACACTTATAGTATCTACTCCCTAGGTTCCTAAGTGATGTTTTATGCCTGTTCTAACCATTATACCAAGACATATCTTCCACACAAACATCATCATCCAAACATCCTTTCTTACTAATCAAAACTCCTTATGTCATTCTTACAATTCCTTTTTCCAAGCTTACACTTTCTCCTCAAATAACCTAATATGTTCTAACATCATTTGGCACCTTTAATCCTTCATATAACATCCATAAAACTTATTTTATAACTCATTAAACACTTACTCCCTTCTTACCATTTTCATACCTACCTTAAACAACATTTTTAGAGT
Source organism: Limonium bicolor (assembly GCA_023374045.1). Lineage (NCBI taxonomy): Eukaryota > Viridiplantae > Streptophyta > Magnoliopsida > Caryophyllales > Plumbaginaceae > Limonium > Limonium bicolor. The sequence continues at coordinate 235,452,242 of CM041776.1, forward strand.
GGTCCGGGACTTGGTCCTTACCTTAAGTCCCGGACCAATACTTACAGAGACTCTCGGCTGTTTTTAATAGGGTGGTCCGGGACCTTGTACTCACCCCAAGTCCCGGACCAAGACAGTTTTCCAACTCTCGGCCTGTTTTTCATGTATGGCCCGGGACATCTTCCAATACCTAAGTCCCGGACCTCTGTAACAGAATCCCAAATTTGACAATTTCAAGTCTTGTTTCTTCTATTCTCTTCATCCACAGATTACCCAAACTTCATACATGAACTTAGGCATATTCTAATACCCAAAGTATCACTTTGATTCACCTTTAAACATTGTCCAATTTGTCACTCATTTATCTTATAAATCTCCTAACACTTCCTAGTTCACCAAAACTCATTTAAAACACTTTGAACTCCTTATACATTTTCCAAATTTTGCCATAACTTCTCTTGTATATTCTCACATCCAAACACTTAGGTTTTTTCCTTACTTCATTCAAGAACACCTAAAATCCATCAAACACATTTTATACACAAACTTCACACATTTAGCACTACATCACAATATAGTGCATAACTTAAATTGCTTGGCACTTAGGCCCTTAAATAACTTGGCTCTTAGGCCCATAAATTGCATAAACCATAAACACTGAATTTCCCACATAAATAATGCCTTTGACCTGCAATTACACCCAACAATACATATGCCCTTAATAAACTCCTTGAGAGCATTTCACTAGGTCATTCACCTTTGGCTCCTTAGATCATTTTAACAAGCAATATAAGCTCACTTCTCCTAAGGCATTATACCACATTAGGTTAGTATATTTACCTCTTTTCCACTCAAAATTCTTTCTTGTTTCCTTATAAAACCGGTAAGGTATTTGATTCCTTGTCAACTAATAAACAATATACAAGCAATGAAATGAGTATACAAGCTTCAAGCTTAAACTCATTGTAAACCCTAGGTTTACATTGTTTCAAAAACATTAATGTAGTTGTTTTACCTTGATCTTTGAAGAGAGTTTGAATATCTATGAAGAGAGGACTCCACCTAGTCCATGAAAGGTTGGAATGAAGCTAGAACAAAGTCACACATAGAGCACCATTAATGTGCATTTTCGGTCAAGGTAAAAACATGGAAGAAACTTGATTTTTCTTTGAGATTCCTTACCTAGGAGCAAAGGAGAGTAATAATATGTAGAAATACAAGCTCAAGCTCCTTCAATGGTGGAACTCCATGGCACCGAAATGGTGGTCTTGGAATTTTAAGAAGATAGAAATGAAGAGCTTGATGAGAGGAAGAGATTGGTGGTGTTTGTTTTTGATTTGGTTAAGTGAGCTTGGATTTACAAGAGGTCAAAGCTAGAGTTTAATGGTGGTGGTGAGTATTACCGTGAGAGAACAGCAAGAAGGGAGGTAGAAGAAGACTTGGAACCGTGTGAAATGAGAAGGAAATGAGAGAATGAGATAAACTTGCTTTTTAGAAGATATTTGTGCTTATAAAGCAAATAGTACATTTATTAGTCATCTTTATTTACTTTTCATAGTAACAAGAGAGTGGTGAGTCACCACACTTAGAAAACCGGCCCCCTTTTATTACATAAGGGTATTTTAGTCTTTATTTGTCAATTGTCTCACTTATAATAACATATGTTACAAAATAGCTTATAAAAATCACTATTCACAAAAATAAGGCACATAGAAGTGAAATTTTTGATTTCCCATTGATATAGACTTCCAAATGTGATACTATATAGTACACATGTTAATTAAAGAGTAATGATGGACATTTAGCCATTCAAAACTCACTTACAAGACAATTTTTCAAAAATGTGCTTTAAGACTCCTTAAAGCACATTTTATGTTTTAACTTGTTTTCAAGCTTGGTTTTCTTTGTAATTGATTTAATATGTTCATTAACATATTTATAAGGTATAGGTATGACCATTAGGTCTTATACAAATTTATCCCAAGCTTAGAGCACATTTTTGCTCATATTGACTTTAAGGTATTTTCTTGTTTTTGTTTGGTTCCAATGTCTACCAAGGTTTCCTAAGGACTTAATTAGCCCTATTAAATCATAATTGAATATTATTAAGTCTTGGTAGGCTCTTTGGGTCCTAACCAAGTTCACTCATTGCTTAGAGCATGTTTTCGCTCAAACTGTATCTTAGTGCTTTACTACATTTACTATGGTTTAAATTGTTCACTGATGTTTCTAAGGCACTTTTTAGCCTTTATATACCATAGTTTGATATTTAAACCACATATCAAGGTTTGGGGTATTTCAATCTACCCCCTTAAAAGAACTTCGTCCTCGAAGTTTACACTTCCCTCACATCTTGGATTAGAATACGGGGATTACTTATAGAGATAAAACTTCCATAACCAAACACACCTTACATCACAACCTCGGACTTAATAGTCCGGGTAACACATTCACATCCATACATAACATATCATAACATAACATACTTACATGATAACCTCGGACTCAATGGTCCGGGTTTCTTAACAATATTTGCACATACATAACAACCCTTAGACTCTCCGGTCCTGGGTAACATAACAACCTTTAGACACATAGGTCTATGTAACACAACACATTTAGACTCATAGGTCTTAATAGCATACACTTTAGGAACTCAAGGTCAAAATAATATTTATTACACATACCACACAACATGTCATAGCATGTATAACAATCAAAAATATCCTTTATATACACTGTGATCCCGCAGAACCCGGTCGCGATGGACACCTTCCGTCCCCGTGCCTTTGGGAGATCAAAACAATCACTTAAATTTAAAATTTCCTTGTGAGGTTAAGTAAGAGAACTTTAATTATGTAAAGTATCTATCAACGTTTTATAAATACCAATTGAAAATCCTTTTGAAAACACACACAACTCCAAGTCCAACTTAAGCTCTTTGCTTCTTTTCTTAGCATGGTTATTTGTGACCACTTATAGGGAGCTTCAAGAGTCATCCAACCCTGATGTGATCAGCATCAGTGTTGAACTATCCTTCCACCCCAATTTGTTTCGGCTTCCCTTGATCGCATGCAAATCATGTTCCACTTCCCACTTCATTTTCAAGCATCAAATAAATCACTCATTTCCAATTTTCTATCTTTTAAATCATTCTAGTCATGATCATAACATCTCCAAGGGATAGGACTCCGCCTATCAGTTACCTCCATTTACTTTAATGTTGTTACCTAGGGAATCTTATTCTCACTAGGTTCTATGTCGGTTTCATACCCTTTCGTGAATCACTATATAGTATATATACACATATATTTTATCAAAATACAACACATGGTTTCACATTTATACACTGTCGGGGCTTTTGTTCCCCGGGGGTTTCTCTACTCCCACACTTGTACTATCACACACAATTGTTAACAAATCAACACACTTATCACAATGGTATTCGCAACTTCTGTGCGCAATTACCACAATTAAACGATGAATGAATGCGTATGTTTACATAACACACACACCAATCATCAAAACAAATTATTTTGTGCTATGCACAACATAAATCACGTACACTTGTACGGTAATACACACTAAGTGGTTTTGCGCTCTACCCCCCTTAAAAGGGATTACGCCCACGTAATCAATCACTAAACATTAGCTTAAAATGTTCTGCCGTCGTGAAGTGTTTTAACTTCCACGCGGTCTATTACACAATGGATTCTGATTAGAGGATCTTAACCATATTGGCGGTTTAGTTCCTAAACCAAGAATTCTCATTGGAGTTTGTTTAAACTCTTAGTTGGTTTCGATTCTGGCCTGTTAGGCTTCTAGGCGTTAATAATTAGCCATTCACTCGTGTTCACCATGTACATTCAACACTTGAATCACTGGCTCACTAGTTTCTGTTGCGAAACTCTAATAACTGTAGAGCTTAATTGTCCCATTTGTTATCCGTACTGTATTGTACATCCCCAATTGTCACCTTCATCTTGGTAACAATGGTTTCTCAACCGACGCGTGGTATCCCTTACCGTTAGCGAATTCGGTGAGTTATAAACTTTCTATCCACTTCCATAACATTTTACTGTGTATACAGCTATGTATTTCACAATGATTGACTTGTTGCCTTCCGACTTACTGTCAGCTGAGATTGAGCTACTACCTAGTGTGTAGTGCTCTCTCAGCTATTCACAACATTTGGGGTATATTCCATACCGATATTTGGCAGTTAGTGCTACTGTAGTCACTTACTGTTAATCATGTCTCCACATTTGGTTTTGTACAAGTACTCTTTCATTGGTGCGGCCTTGCATTTCCTATGCATCGGCCATTATTCCTCTACAATTAACATGTTTCCAATTCCTAGCTATCCCACTCGATCATCACTGCGCAAGTGCAATACCAAAACACTCAGTCATACAGAGTGCAGAGGCGTAAACTCTTGATAGTAAACCCCTTATGCGATTCGCCATGGAATTCACACTGAGTTCCTCATCACACAGTACCTACCACTGGCTTATTGCCCAGTCTGTTTAACATCGCTTATCTTGCATCTCTACTAAGTTTAACTCATAACTGGTCTTATCTGCCACATCATTATTCAACAACACTTATACGACGGTCGCTTACTGCACACCGTGCTTATTGTATAACACTAACTTACATGGTATTTACTGTCACATTAACTTCCACACATATACTTACATCATTTGTATTATGGTTCATCACTCATTTGGATGACTACTAAATGCTCCTCGAGCGTTGCTCACTCGAGTCACAAACCGGCGTTATTCAGCTCGGTGTTTCACTTAATACACATACTACTAAGCTAACTGCTCTCTTTCAATAATAACATCGTCCATCCTTAACATATTTCTTGAACTTGATTTACATAACTACCACTCCTGCGATCTCACAATATCGAGAGGTATGCCCACTCTAAATGCAGTGGTTCGTTCTCCACTCTATTCATTTATATAACATAAACTTTTGCAGTCAATCTAATTTTCATAAGCCTTACTGCCTTGAGCTGCGCTCATTGTAGGCTGTCCACACATATGTACTTCTCTGTACAACATTACATGGTTTGGATATTATATTGAGCTCCATGATAAGGTCGTTGCATTCCGTTTCCTCTCATGGGATGCCCCTCAGGTTTGTCAGTCCGTCTCCTGACAACTTATGTCTAAACTGGGTGTTAGTTTCAACCCTTGTGTTTCTGTCACGCCATTTCGTGCAACAATTACTGATGCGAACACCCTTTAAGGATTGCTCCTGGGTGTTACTAAGTTATGCCTTTACATTTAGTTCACACTTATTGGTACATTCAGTTAGCCACACCTTTTTGCGTTCTTAACTGGTTATTATCTTCTTCTGTGAAGGTCAACATTTCCTGATAGTGTAGGTACTCATTCTGGGAGTTTCATCCCATTCATTGCACATTAATGTGTCCACATTAGGCATCTGCTTGCCATGTACAGGTTGGGTCACCGTTCCAGCTAACATGTTTATCCTTGAGGATCCTTAAGACGTATAAGATGTCTTTACATTACAGTTAGTGCACTTCACACCTCCTGACTCTTAAACATTTCCTTAAAAATAAATTCACTAATTCCTTGTCTAGTTATCTTAACTGAGTTTCTTAACTTCAACCATTCATGGTAGTCCTTAGCTCTCGTTTGACTTATACTGCTGACCGTAGTACGGAGTCGACTACTTCCCGTGTTCCGGACTCTACTCGTATACATATGTGGGGTACCATACTGGTACATTACTACTTACCCAACTAACCCATAAGTAGGTCTGTCAGGCCCACAAGCTCCTATCGGAGTGCGGTCGTCCCACATTTCAGTTGGTACACTCGTAGTGTCCGTCACACGCCTAGGTGAAGTATTCTGTTGTCAACTCCCTTATATTGTCCCTTGAAAGTTTATCCACTGTTGTATCCTTGTCGACTGTCTTTGGTTTTACTGGTTCGGTTCTTAAAAGAAGGTAGAAAGAAGTGTTGGTTTGAAAGAAAATTTTGGTTTTGAAAAGAAAAGAGTTTGAATAAATCTGGGTTTGAAAGAAAATTTTCATGGTTTCACAACATCTTCTTACCATAGCCAAGTCTAGCTTCTTGCTGACTGGTGTACTTCCAATTACAAAGGTCAGGCTGTTACGCCCTTCCATGGTTATAATGATCACATTTAACTTCGTGGTACTTTACTAAGTACTTTGTATTTGTTAAAACTTCCCCGAACAACCCTGTTATAGCAGCACTTGCCATGGCAAGTGCGCCATGCTAACTGGCTATCGGTTCAACACATACTGGTTGTGGTATTGTTTTTACCCGCACTGTCATCAGTGGCCTTGTTGGCCCTCACTTGATCTTACAGTCTTGATAATAACTCCTCTAGGTGACTTCTCACTGTCTTCACATGACGATCATCAACTAGGGTGTTTCCCATTCCGGGAGACCCCTTTTTCTTTTGTATTGTTTCGTCTTCGTAGCCCGTCCCACGTATTTGTCGTGGTTACTGAGACTTGTCTCTTGTTTGGGCACTACGTTGTAGTTCCTTTGTCGGTTGGTATACCGTTGGTGTATTATTTATCAACTGTGGTCCCGTAGACACTCGTCTCGGGTTATACTAATCCACTTCTTGCCTGTTGCACGGTTGGTGCGTTGCAAACTGGTTATTCTCGACTGCTCGGCATGTCGACCCAGGTTGCCGGAAATTCAATTCTCTTATACACAAGATTCTTCATTCTTCGCTATTAAATGCGGTTAACATTGTTCAGATGGAAACCGTCTCCGGGATTCCCAGTTTTCGGGATCTACCGTATGACAGGTTCTCCGTACCTTTAAAGGTATTTAATAACAGCCAGATCGGGTATTCCCGAGTAAGAGTGGACTTCCATCTCTCTGGCGTTGTTTCCCCAAGTTATACAGGGATTGTGGAGGGCGGGATGGATATTGTAGGTTTCCAGTACACACTGGTAATACCTAACTGGCGTATTTCTCACGCTATCACTCAACCCTTAACCCAGAGCACTAAAATCCTAACTCGGTACTTCCTAAGCTCGGTAATTCAGTCATCAGAGCGATACTTTGCTCTGATACCACTTTTTGTAACACCCCATCCAACAACAAACACATAACGGCAATCTGCAGCGGAATACACACCTCATCAAATAACTTAACTCGTTGGTGTTACACGCCGTTAACCACCCACGTGGCTAACAAGGCTATTACGTAAACATTGTACCGGTCTGATAGACTAGATTCCCGAGCGACTACACATTATCCCTTTCCATTAACAACAAAAATACACACACTTCCCAACAGTACCGAGTATTTACAAACTGATGCCGATAACAACTTCGGTCTTACTACACCTACTGTATATATTTAACTTACATGATTACCCATGTACAATGTCTACCCCGTCCTACTCTCGACGGCTTCCAGCTCTCTGTACCTGAAACAGGAAAAGAAGAGAAAGGGTGGTGGCCCCCAAGGGGCTCAGCACCTTTGCTGGTATGGTAATCCCGCAGCCCACATGCTACCGGGCCACGCACAACTAATTGTCGCCTTAGCATGCGATTGATTATATTTAAATCATGCATGCAACTGTAAACACACAACACATAATCATTTCGCCTCAACGGGCTCAACAAACGGATAATATATCCTTACTTGATAAGTCACTCATGGTATTCATTATCCCTAGAGTGTTCATCCTCTAATGGAGCTACTTCCTTAATAGACGACACTTACCCTTAAATCGGGTTATCCTTAAACGCCTCTTATCACAAACTGGGATTCATATCCATGATCCACATACTCCACATTTTACAACATATAACATACACTACATAACAACACATAACAACACTTTGCACGTTTCAACGTGCACATCATAACATCGTAATAGATATTGCATCACAACAAAAATACATAACATAACGGGAATGGTTCTCTTAGGAACCGACCCAAACATTGTTTATACACTGGTGAGCCTAGAGAATGTTGCCAGTCTCATGATAAGCTCGTTACATAACTCGTTACCGTCTCGTTAAATGAACGGATAACTTAACACAAGGTGTCTCAGATATAGTGATCCAAGCACACCGAACAAACATAACATAGTATGCCCCTGTGGCCCGACGTGAGTCAGTAATAGCCTTGGTTAAGCTAAAGGGAAGGTTGGAAACCAAATTGGAAAACAACCATAACATACAGAGCAGATCGAACCTGATATGACAACGACCCCCATACTCACACGCGTGGCCGGAACAGACCGGACTCCTCACTTCCCCCGTTAGCACTTGTCAGTAGTTCATCATTGAACTTAGTTAAACAATCACAACATTGGGTTAAGTCTTGTTAGACACACACAAGGGAAGGGAGAGTCATACATTCACACACAAACATCACACACAAACATCACATAACTAACTCACGCATAACCGTGGTTAGAACGTTCCTTAGGTCGGAAACGTAATCACTGGATACCGTTCTCTTACGTTTACCTAATAGTGGTTAACTAGCCCTTCAAGCGCACTTGAGGTTACCGGTATCGGTACGTAAACATACAACAACAATAACGACTGTAAACTCGTTTCATGATTTATCTTATAACGTGGCAAACACACAGAAAAACACATTGGCATACAAGACGGTGTAATCCGGTAGGACACAGGTTGCAAGAAAACCATACATGTCACCGGAGTCCACTTTATCATGTCCAGTTATGTTCCTCGAGCAAATTCTCGAACAACTGATAACATTACATGTACTTTTATTAACATCGGGGTAGAATGATTATTTAATGTCTAATGCTTATAACTTTTCCCCGTTAACTTAGTTACATAGCTTCACTTTTTAGCTTGTTTTACTTTACATTTTAATACGACCTTTCCCCCACTAAATTGTCATTATAACTCACTTAACATGTCTTTAACATTCTTATAACATCATTACTTAGTAATCACCATTTTTAGGCAACTTTTTCCCACCTTAAAACAAGGGTTTTGGTCCATACAGTGGCCTGTCCGAACTTGTGTCCGAACCTCCAAGTTCGGACGCAAGCCGTGACTTTGAACTGAAAACAGACACGTCCGAACTTGTGTCCGAACTTCGGAAGTTCGGACGTGAGTCGAGAATCTCTTAATGCGGAAATCCATGCGTCCGAACATGTGTCCGGACTTCCAAAGTTTGGACACAGTTCGAGTGTGCAAAATTCTTACCCAACAGAGCCTGTCCGAACTTCCATGTCCGGAAGGAAGTTCGGACAAGGCAAAATGCTCAATTTCCAAGCCTTTAAACTCTTAGCCAAATTCCTCCAAAGCCTCCAACACTTATAGTATCTACTCCCTAGGTTCCTAAGTGATGTTTCATGCCTGTTCTAACCATTATACCAAGACATATCTTCCACACAAACATCATCATCCAAACATCCTTTCTTACTAATCAAAACTCCTTATGTCATTCTTACAATTCCTTTTTCCAAGCTTACACTTTCTCCTCAAATAACCTAATATGTTCTAACATCATTTGGCACCTTTAATCCTTCGTATAACATCCATAAAAACTTATTTTATAACTCCTTAAACACTTACTCCCTTCTTACCATTTTCATACCTTAAACAACATTTTTAGAGTGGTCCGGGACTTGGTCCTTACCTTAAGTCCCGGACCAATACTTACAGAGACTCTCGGCTGTTTTTAATAGGGTGGTCCGGGACCTTGTACTCACCCCAAGTCCCGGACCAAGATAGTTTTCCAACTCTCGGCCTGTTTTTCATGTATGGTCCGGTACATCTTCCAATACCTAAGTCCCGGACCTCTGTAACAGAATCCCAAATTTGACAATTTCAAGTCTTGTTCTTCTATTCTCTTCATCACAGATTACCCAAACTTCATACATGAACTTAGGCATATTCTAATACCCAAAGTATCACTTTGATTCACCTTTAAACATTGTCCAATTTGTCACTCATTTATCTTATAAATCTCCTAACACTTCCTAGTTCACCAAAACTCATTTAAAACACTTTGAACTCCTTATACATTTTCCAAATTTTGCCATAACTTCTCTTGTATATTCTCACATCCAAACACTTAGGTTTTTTCCTTACTTCATTCAAGAACACCTAAAATCCATCAAACACATTTTATACACAAACTTCACACATTTAGCACTACATCACAATATAGTGCATAACTTAAATTGCTTGGCACTTAGGCCCTTAAATAACTTGGCTCTTAGGCCCTTAAATTGCATAAACCATAAACACTGAATTTCCCACATAAATAATGCCTTTGACCTGCAATTACACCCAACAATACATATGCCCTTAATAAACTCCTTGAGAGCATTTCACTAGGTCATTCACCTTTGGCTCCTTAGATCATTTTAACAAGCAATATAAGCTCACTTCTCCTAAGGCATTATACCACATTAGGTTAGTATATTTACCTCTTTTCCACTCAAACTTCTTTCTTGTTTCCTTATAAAACCGGTAAGGTATTTGATTCCTTGTCAACTACTAAACAATATACAAGCAATGAAATGAGTATACAAGCTTCAAGCTTAAACACATTGTAAACCCTAGGTTTCATTGTTTCAAAAACATTAATGTAGTTGTTTTACCTTGATCTTTGAAGAGAGTTTGAATATCTATGAAGAGGACTCCACCTAGTCCATGAAAGGTTGGAATGAAGCTAGAACAAAGTCACACATAGAGCACCATTAATGTGCATTTTCGGTCAAGGTAAAAAATGGAAGAAACTTGATTTTTCTTTGAGATTCCTTACCTAGGAGCAAAGGAGAGTAATAATATGTAGAAATACAAGCTCAAGCTCCTTCAATGGTGGAACTCCATGGCACCGAAATGGTGGTCTTGGAATTTTAAGAAGATAGAAATGAAGAGCTTGATGAGAGGAAGAGATTGGTGGTGTTTGTTTTTGATTTGGTTAAGTGAGCTTGGATTTACAAGAGTCAAGCTAGAGTTTAATGGTGGTGGTGAGTATTACCATGAGAGAACAGCAAGAAGGGAGGTAGAAGAAGACTTGGAACCGTGTGAAATGAGAAGGAAATGAGAGAATGAGATAAACTTGCTTTTTAGAAGATATTTGTGCTTATAAAGCAATAGTACATTTATTAGTCATCTTTATTTACTTTTCATAGTAACAAGAGAGTGGTGAGTCACCACACTTAGAAAACCGGCCCCCTTTTATTACATAAGGGTATTTTAGTCTTTATTTGTCAATTGTCTCACTTATAATACATATGTTACAAAATAGCTTATAAAAATCACTATTCACAAAAACAAGGCACATAGAAGTGAAATTTTTGATTTAACATTGATATAGACTTCCAAATGTGATACTATATAGTACACATGTTAATTAAAGAGTAATGATGGACATTTAGCCATTCAAAACTCACTTACAAGACAATTTTTCAAAAATGTGCTTTAAGACTCCTTAAAGCACATTTTATGTTTAACTTGTTTTCAAGCTTGGTTTTCTTTGGTAATTGATTTAATATGTTCATTAACATATTTATAAGGTATAGGTATGACCATTAGGTCTTATACAAATTTATCCCAAGCTTAGAGCACATTTTTGCTCATATTGACTTTAAGGTATTTTCTTGTGTTTTGTTTGGTTCCAATGTCTACCAAGGTTTCCTAAGGACTTAATTAGCCCTATTAAATCATAATTGAATATTATTAAGTCTTGGTAGGATCTTTGGGTCCTAACCAAGTTCACTCATAGCTTAGAGCATGTTTTCGCTCAAACTGTATCTTAGTGCTTTACTACATTTACTATGGTTTAAATTGTTCACTGATGTTTCTAAGGCACTTTTTAGCCTTTACATACCATAGTTTGATATTTAAACCACATATCAAGGTTTGGGGTATTTCAGGCCAGGCTTAGCGCAATGGGTGTAGGTGCCAAAGTAGTTGTGGATTACTGGTTAGATGGGATTGTTGGCTCTATGAATGGCTCTACATTGAGAAATTTCCTTGTTCGTTGTTGAGCTATTTGGTGGGCGCACAATGATGTGTAGCACCGGCCGTGTACAATTTTCTCAGCCTACTATTAGAGAGTTGTAACACCTGATATAAACAAGTCTCCAACAACCTAGTTTCCAAGCCATCCGGGCTTAAAAACTAGCCCCTCCAATTCTTTTGTCCTCACTTATGCTTTAAAGTGAAAAGTCTTGTTGTTGAAGTCAACCCATGTGTATCCTTATAAATGATTCACATTACTACTCATATCTAGATGTGGGATGGGGGTTTCATATACTCCCCCGCTGAAAGAACATGGTGTCCTCGTCATAAGCCTCACATCCAAGTCCGATGGACCTCCTCGGTAGGTTTTGTGTAGCCCATTCCAACACGGACCCAAGTCAGCTTTAATACCATTTGTAACATCTCATATGGCCAACTGTTCAACAACCTAGCTCCCAAGACATTGAGGCTTGAAAACTAGCCTTTTTAACCATTTTGGTCCTCACTTGTGCTTAAAAGTGGAAGTTATTGTTGTTGTAGTCAACTATGTTTCCTTATAAACCATTCACATTACTACTCATATCAATATGATTGATGGGGGTATCACAAGAGCTTTAGAGTATGTTCGTCATTTTTAAGAGATGTGGGGTGTGTAAAAGTGTGTTGAAAGATGGTTCTCGGTCTGGTCCGCCCCTCGGGGTGGGCAAAGGTCAACGGATGCGAGCCAATCAGAAGATGGGTCAGGGTGGCTAGGGGTTGTGGTGTGGGATGAGTGAGGCTCTTCTAGGGGCAGGGCTGTGGCGAGGTGATGCTTCTTTTCTCCTCAATTTTGGTGAAGGCTCGTGTAGTGGTGTGTGGGGTGGACCTTGGAAGGCGGCTAGGGTGTGGCTTGTTGGTAGTATAGTATGACTGTCTCCCAGTGATCTGTTATCTTTGGTCGGGCTCCTTTGTTAACCAAGTGGTAAACGCTTTCCGTCACCAATTGGCTAGTGACAGTATAGGGGTAGAAGTTGTTATGTGATCTTTTGTTAGGAGGATAGTGACTCTATAGCTCAGTCTATTTTATTCTATTCAACTCTTTGACTGTCTGATTTTGCTATTTATCTTGTGAGCTCGTTTAAATCTGATTTAAAATCTATATAATATTTTTTTGTTCCAATAAAAAAGGAATTAAAACTATTTCGCCTTGAATGCCTTTTTTTTTAAAAAAATGATAAAACATTATCCTTGACTTGAGCATATATTGTAAGTGGTGAGTTGAGGGATCACAATCAGTCCAACACTGCCATTACATGGAAACATTGTGAAATGGGCATAATCATAAAAAATAAATACTATAGAATATGGAGCTTGTCAATTATCGATCGTTCATGCCCAATCTCTATTTATATGTTTGTATATTGTATGTATCCATGTATGAGAAGCATATATAATACACAGGTAAATAGCTAGCTATCTATCGATAGCAGCAATTTTCCAAAACTCCGTTGGTCTAACATGGAGTTGCTCCTCTTATCATCTCTCATTGTCATCCTAGCCGCTTCTATCGCATACTTGCTATTCCCTCCTCACCTCTATCGCCGCCCTAAACAACTTTCTTCAAACCTTCCAGGTAATATGGTTTACCTTTCATTGGCGAGTCACACAAGTTTGCATTCCTTATTGCTAAGGGGAAATTAGAGAATTTTGTGCTTGATTCTGTTTCATAATACTCCTCTCCTATATTCCAAATCCTTATTCGGTGACCGTGTGATAGTCATGCATGGACAAGAAACGAACAAATTCTTATTCACAAGGGGAGCAGTTTTATGCGGCTGTGGTTCCCTAGACCAGTTCGAAAGATCTTTCCCACTTTTAATGGAGATGTTATTAAACCAATTAATACAACAAGTTTATCATCCGGTATTACATAGCCATACCACTCTTCAGCATCATGTCAAGTTTATTGACCACATGGTGCAGATGCACTTACAGAATGACTGGGTTGGAAAACACCAGGTTAGATATTAATGGTGGCCATCGGGTCCGGTTCTACCCGGAACCGATTGGAACCGGAACCGGCCGGGAACCGGTGGGAACCGGAACCGGAACCGAACCGCCTCAGCCGGTTCCGAATACGAATACATGTTTTGAGATTTGGGCCCGAACCGGGCCCGGAACCGGAACCGCTTGGAACCGGCGTCGGATTCGGAACCGGGAACCGGAACCGGAACCGCTCCGGAACCGGTTGAAGTTACCGTTGGAATCGGGCCAAAATGACGTCGTTTTGGGTCTCTCGGGCGCGCGCTCCTCTGAAGAAAATAGTCGTTAGATCCCAAGCACGCGCATTGCAATATGAAGGCCAACATCATGATTGGTATGAGATGAATGGGGATAACACCACTTAGGACTTCTATCATCTAATATTTTAGAATGTATTAGTAATTTAGTATTACTTGCTTTCCATGTAATCTTTTTTTTAAGACTTGCAAATTGAAATCATGTAACCTCTTAGTAGTTGTACTCTTTTTCCTTATTAAGGTTTTCTCAAAGGGTTTTACCTAATAAGCTTTTAATGAGGCAGTGAATCATATAATAAAATTCTCTTTGTTCCTTATTTTTTGTAAATTCAATAAAATTTCCTAAGTCTTTGTTTCTTACACATTTAAGATTATAAACTTGAAGAATAACCTATCTTGGAGTAAAGTGGATGAAAAGAGCAACGTGTGCGCTCAAACGGATCTCAAATCGGAGCTAAAACGAAGCAACTGGAGCCGATCGAATCTTTCCGGAACCGCTTGGAACCGGTCGGAACCGATCAGAACCGGAACCGAAACCGGAACCGGCCGGAACCGGTTTTTTTACCGATCCGAAGCGAATCCAGATTTCAGAGTCGGAACCGGAACCGGAACCAGAACCGCCCAGACCGGTTCCGAATACGAATACACATTTTCTGGAACCGGAACCGGTGGAACCGGACCCGTGGCCACCATTATTAGATATTATATGTATAATTGTTATTAATTGATGACATAGATTATTAATTGTTTCTTATCTATATTATCCATTATTTGTTTCAAATAATTAATTAACATGACTTTCCGATTGATTTCCTTACAATAATATTTTCAATTTTTAGGTTTGTATATACCCACTGGCCAAAAGATTTGCTCTCTCAATAGCGTGCAACATAATGCTATCAGTGCAAGACGAAGAACTTATTTCCGAACTGCTAGTTAACTTAGATGCCATAGAACGCGGCCTTACATCTATTCCCCTCAATCTCCTTTTCACTAATTTTTGTGGAGCCATTAAAGCATCGAATGCGCTACTGAATCAACTAAAGCTCATAGTACATGAAAGAATATTAAGAGGGAAAACGTCTACTGATGACAAGGAATTAGGTGATGATGATGATGATCTTCTGTCTCATCTGCTTCAAGGGGTTGATAAGAATGGCAAAAAGATGACTGAAACCAAGGTTGCTAAAGTGGTTTTAGTAAGTATTGCTGCCAGTTACACAATAACTGCTTCTTTGATTTCAGTTATATGTAGCTCGCTTGCTGATCATCCTGATATCTACCGTCGGGTTTATGAAGGTAATAAAAAAATCTAATAATCCTCGTACGACTGGTTCTATAATGTTTCTTATGCATGACGACCGCTAATTGCACATTGACTATTGTTTATTCTTGTAAATTGATTTAATTTCTAATAAATTATGCAGAGCAAAAGGATGTGAGTGCGATTAAGACAGCAGGAGAGATGTTGGATTTAAATGACATTTATATAATGAAATATACGTGGAACGTAGCTCGTGAAGCAATGCGGATACATAGTCCATACCCTTTTTTCTACAGGGAAGTTATGTCAGATTTCACCATATCTGATTTTCACATCTCAAAGGGTTCTAAGGTAGTAAGCATACTCTTTGTTTATAATAATAGATAATCAATTGTGTTTATCTTCAAATTAAAAGTTTACCCTTTCTCATTACTATATATGCAAATTTTTCTTATATATTTCGAGCAGATAATGGTTTACATCCCCGCAATACACAAGGATCCTCAGTACTTTACAGAACCAAAAAGTTTGATCCATCAAGATTTGAGGGCAAAGGACCATCACCATATACTTACATAGCGTTTGGAGGAGGATCAATGGAGTGCCCAGCAAGGAAATATGCTCAGTTGTTGGTCTTAGTTTATATTCACAACATCATTAACAAGTTCAGATGGGAAAAAGTTTGTCCAGATGAAAAGATAGTCTTCACAATAGTACCTGAACCTACCCAAGGATTACCTGTTTTCCTCTATCCTCTTTGAAAATGTATATCATTTTTAGTGATCAGTTCAAAGCGGGTTGTTAATTACGTATGTTGAAGTTTGTGTGTGATGACATACTTTAATTACATATGTTGAAGTTGGGAATAGAAAATAAATCATATTATACAGTCCATATGTCTGTAATATAAAATGTACTACCATAGAGTACAAAATGCAAGAATCCTGAGACATTATTTCCACCGTCTCATTGATCCCATCTATCTCCATTTCCTTACTCAACTATGGTATCAGAGTATCTCTAATGGCGATAGCCTGAAATATATCTATTTTTTCTCTTTTGCTCTTGACATGATAGACATACTGTAACCTCCCATTTCTTAACCTTCAAATTAGCCCTGAATCATTTATTATGCAGCGTAAGTGTTATACCCAAAATTTTGACCCCCTGGTTAGGGTCTACGTGGTACTGGTTGTGAGAGGCATTTTAATCAAGCGGTGAGGGATCCCGGCCCGATCGGCACGTTCCATGGCATGGGGAGCAGCTTCGTCACTTTCAGGGGCGTTTTGGTAATCTTTAAAGGCTCCTAAGACCTCTTGTAAGCTTTCTCTCCTCCAAAGGATGCCCAAATCAGCTTGAAACGCTTTGATATTTTAACCCATGATAGAGGATGACATTTTAAGCATAATGGCGTTGGAATTTTGATTTTTCGAATTTCCAATAATTTTCTAGCAATTTCTGACTGAATCTGACGAGAAATTCAATTTAAAAATATTCCAATATTCAAAAATTCGGTTCCACCTCAGAAAATTCATAATATCCATCCTTGACATGTGGTTAAAATTTCACAGCAAAATTCCTTTGGGAAGTCACTTAACTAAAATATCGAAAAATCTTACTTTTACTAGATTTCTTATCTTAAGAAAGTCTATATAAGGGGATAGGTTTTTGGATATAAAATCAGAACCTCACATACTCAAGAACCCTAGAGAGTCAGAAAGGTAGCCCCCTCTCTCTCTCACGTTTTCCAACACCCGGCCACCCAAATCATACCGAAAATCCCCCGAAATCATCATCTAAACACGTTTTCCAATTCCCAAAGCACCAATAATCATCAAAACCCCATAAAAACACCACCAAAACGTGAAGAACAGCAAGAACAACCAACAACCAGAAGCTTGGTACGAAGTCCTTTCGGGTCTGCCATCAACGGAGCACTCGACGAATCCCGGTGTGAAGAAACGTTGTGAATCCGAAGGTAAAATAGGTAGAAACTCAGCTTCCCTAATTCTCCACGGTATTGTCTGTCTGCCTTGAAATTTGGGCTCAAACTAACCTTCGTAGGCTTCTGTATTGCTGTTTATTCAAGCTTCTGTCCAATAACTTGTTTACCAAGTTTCGTGCTTAATTCGATTTCAAATTGAAAACTTTCGATCACTAACGACTTGTAAACCTTTCAGGCTACACACCCATAAAATTTGAGCTCAAAACACCCTCGGGAA
Source organism: Limonium bicolor (assembly GCA_023374045.1). Taxonomy (NCBI): domain Eukaryota; kingdom Viridiplantae; phylum Streptophyta; class Magnoliopsida; order Caryophyllales; family Plumbaginaceae; genus Limonium; species Limonium bicolor. The sequence goes on from CM041776.1 coordinate 235,469,986, forward strand.
CCTTCTGAAAACCCCTGTCCGTGGGTGGTCCGTGACTCGGACCTATGGTCCGGGACCTCGGACGCGTTGTCCGAGACCACGGACACCCACGGACGGCGGCGGGATTTTAAAAAAATTCAAAATTTAGGTTTTCTGATAATGTCCGGGCCCACGGACAGCCTGTCCGAGGCCCCGGACCCAGCAAATTTTTGTTTTTTCTTTATTTTCGACTTTTCTGTATAGTAGTTTAGGTTAACTGGGGTCCGTGGTCTCGGACATGGGGTCCGTGGCTACGGACGTAAGCAAAATTTGACCTAATTCTGCTCCGAAACACTAGTTTAGGTAGCTTTCAATTTCACTTTAATTTTCTGTCAAAAAATGCTAAAAACACAAAAAAACAGAAGCTTGCGCACTTAGGTTAAAACGACTCGTAATAAGCCGTAATTAAACTAAGTAGAGGAAAAACGACTTCTAGGGGTAATGAAAGTAATTGAACCCTAAATAAGTCGAATACCAAGCCCCCGAACCCGAACTCTCCTTTCTAATTTGATCTAGGTTAAAATTAGGTGGCGACTCATAATAGGTTCCAGTGAGCTAGCTTAGGTTTTGATAATTATTGTTATATGACATAGTTATTAATCTTAGGTTATAAGTGGACCTAAAACCCGTTTAGATCCTAATCAGCTTTAATCAACATAGGATAGGGTTAAAATCGAGGCTCACAGTAAGTGTGAGCCCCGGTCTTTGAACTTGTCTTTGAGAAGCTCATACGAAGTCAATCTAAGGAGTGGGTGAATAAAGGCTCGATTTAAAACATAGCAAGCAGTGTTGACTGCCTCTGCCCAAAATGAGGATGGTAAAGAAGAGTCAAGCAGCATAGTCCTCGCCATTTCAACCAATTGTTCGATTCTTGCGCTCAACAACACCGTTCTGTTGGGGATTTCTGGTAGAGGAAGTCTGGTGCTCAATACCGTTTGTTCTACAAAACTCATCAAAATATTGATTACAGAATTCAGTTCCCTGATCTGATCTTAGGGTTTTTACCACACGAGAGAACTTATTAACCTGCAGTTGAAACAAAGACATGAATTCAAGGAAGGGCGAATCTTTAGTGCAAAGAAAGATTACCAAAGTTCAACAAGAATTGTCATCTACTATGACTAGGTCATATCTTTCTCCACTTTTACTTTGAACATGCATGGGTCCACATAAGTCCATGTGCAACAATTCAAGAGGAGTTGAGGTAGACATTTCAGATTTGCTATAAAAGCTAGCCCGAGTATTCTTACCTTTTACACATGCATCACACAATGTATCTGTTTGAAAATTTATTAGTGGCAGTCCTATTACTAGTTCTTCATTTTTTAGTCTATTTAAGAGCTTTCCATGAACATGCCCCAAGCGAGAGTGCCACAGGGATTGATTTTTGTCAGTGACAGTCAAGCATAGAGTTCCCCTAGAACAAGGAGTATTCAAATCTATTTCATAGAGATTATTGACACACTTACCAACTATTTTAAAGTCGCCTGTCATAGCATCAAAGATTTTACAATCATTAGGAAAGAATATATCAGATTTGAGAGGTCACAAATTTGAGAGAAACACTTAACAAACTATGTCCTAAACCACTAAATTAACATTATCAACTTTAAACTTAGTAGGATTACCCACAGAGCCAATGCCGATGATTTCACCTTGCTTTTTGTCTCCAAAAGTAACCTTTCCCTTTGATTGATTAGAGAGAGTCGTGAACTTATTCGGGTGTCTTATCATATGTCTCGAACAACTACTATCCAGAAACCAGGAGTTGTGGTTCCCAAGTCCCTCTGCCTGCAAGAGAATTACTAGTTAGTTTTAGGAACCCATGCATTACTTGGGTCCCTTTCTTGATGAAGAATAATAATGTTCTCGTGCATGAGCAATTTTAGTAATTCCTGAAATTTAAAAGATAGATTCAATCGTTTTCCTTATTCATTGACAGGAGGTTTGGTCTGACCATCATAACCACAAAACCATAAATCAGCATGTGAGGAAGTCGAGCATACTTCTTTGCTATTGGTTTAGTAGCCATTTGACAATTGATTAACCTTGTTTTTCCCAAAGTAACCACGAAGGTGTAGAAATGGATTTGAGAGCGTCACCACGCGCCTTCTTGAGAGCAATAGTGAGAGTTTCAACTTCTTTTTCAAGTTTGTTTTGAATAGATTTTGATTCAACAAGTTTTTCTTCACACCACTTGGAATTTTCAACAGCATCAATCTCACAGACAAAAGTGAGAGGGTTAAAAAGAGCTTTTGGAATAGGCTTGGTCTTTCTTATCTTAAGCTTTTGGTGTAGAGAAACATTTTGAGAATATAAGATTCCAATGAGGGTTCTAGAGTCACTTAGCTCTTTCTGGAGATTTTGAATGGTAACAATAGATTCTTGAAGTTTAAGTCTATCCTTAGTGATATGTTCCTTTAAAATATGAATTGCCTCAAAAGTAAGAGCAATTTGCTCTTGTTCTTCAGTAAGTTTACACACAAGGTGGTTAGGATCTATGAAATAGGTAGAAAGATCTAAAGATAGAACTAAATTTGCGTTATTAGCAAGATTTGACAAGACAAATGAAGAGAGAGTCTTGCTTACCTTTTTCTGTATAGGCCGTGTATATTCATGTGCCATTAAGCATATAAGACTTGCAGTTCCAGACTCTGTTTCTTTAGAGTCAGACTCTCCCCATGTGCCAACAGTAAGGACTGAAAGTTCTGTCACTAGCTATCCTTTCTCTTGATAGGACTGTTGTTGGCGTAGTGACTAGGTTTTAAACACTTAAAGCACACTCGATCAGATGATCCTGAATGCCTTTGGTAATTACGCCTAGTAGACTGATATGAACGAATTTGACTACACTTATTGATATTTTAAAGATTTTTGTCAGGTCTATTTCTCAGGAATTATTTTAAAATTTCTAAATATCAGAGTCATATCTTCAAACGGGGACACAAACCCTCTTTAATGATACCGTCAATTAGTCTATCACGAAGTTGTGGGATTGAATCTTGAGTTATAGGAGCAGTATCATAGTAGGGGGAGTCATTCTGAGATAATTGTTGCTGACTTAGAGATTGGACCTGCAGAGCTTGGTTAGGATTCGAATAAGTAACCAATTGACCAAAAAAAATTCCTCTGTTCTTGATGTTCTTCTTACTTGTTAATGGACTGTAAGTATGATCCCAGATCAGTGAGAGTTCATATGTCAAGACTCTTGGAAGCTCTTGTTGAGATCACACTTTCAGACCATTCCTCACCCATCCTGTCCAGAAATATGTTGATCATGTTTTCATTTGATTCGCCAATTAGCATCTCCTCCATAGTGGCAGTGAGTTCAACAAATCTTAACAGCATAACATCAAAGACTTCCTAGGTGATAAGTGTGAAATATGTATGGTTTTAGTGGTTTTAAATGCTTAATTTTCATACTTTCATCGATAAGATTCCACACTTATCTTACGTTTTCCTTTGGTTTCTTATTCAATAAGAATTGATACCCTTTGTGTGTAAAATGTAGATAAAATCCAAGGAAATAGTACATTATCTCATGAGGGTGATGGTGCAATAAACGGGGATCAAATCGGAGCCAGAACAAAGATTTTAGAGGCTTTTAAAGTTGTGTCCGAACATCCATGTTCGGACACAAGCCGAGAGTTCCAGTATTATTCCTGATGAATTGTCTGAACTTGTGTCCGAACTTGTATGTACGGACACAATGCGAGACTTACACAATCGAAGTCAGAACTGCGTCGTAGAACGAGGTATCCGAATATTGATGTTCGGACACATGTTCGGACGCGGCGTATACTACAGCAATAAGTGTTGTGTTTTGAAGAAAGGAAGGGGAAATAAGTTATTTAAGTGACCTAATCTGGAGATGAAGGGATCACGACATTTATCACGACACTCTTGACCCAAAAATACGCTCCTCAACGACACTCATATTCTCATCTCCTTCATCATCATCAGCATCATTCTCAATCACATTCATCACACAAATCACGTTACCATCATGGAGCATTGTCAAAAGTGAGTCAACCACCATCTTCAACCTCACGCCAACAAATCTTCAAATCTGGATAACAAGTGGATTTGGGAGTTTTCTTTCTCTTGATGAATTCTCTTCCAATTGTATTTATTTGTTTCGTTAGTATGTCTGGCTAGTGAGGAATTGCTCTGGGGGAGGGTTGCTTGTAATGGATACGAATTAGCATAGTATTTCTGCAATTTGGATATGAGATTTTCATCGGATTGTTTCTAGATTAATGTATAACATTCACCTTCTCTTTTAATATCATGAGTTTCTAGAGTTATATTGCGAATCTTGTTAAGAACAGATCAGGTGATTAACTAGAAGTTCGAATTAATCTGAAAATTTATGGAAAATTAGTTGAATAGATAAGTTTTCTCTACAATTGCTAATAATTCTTCACTTTTAATCCGCCTATATGTGTTTTGTCTGTTTACAGATTAGAACTGACATGTTCTGATAGGTGAGCTCCTCTTTAACTGGGATTTAGAATTGAAGAGACTATAAAGAATTGGCCAATCCATTTCTCATAATAAAACTCTAAGAATTGCTAATTTTATCTACTAAAAGAACAACCCAAACCCGGAGTTCCATTCATTTGATCAACTTTATCCTTTATTTTCATTAATTGTTTATTTTAATTTTGATTTTTCTTTAGTCAATTCAACCACAAAAACAATATAAAACCCCATGAATTTCCAATTTTCTTAGGAGTAGACTTATTTTCTTTCAATTTCCGTGGATTCGATAACTGGTTACATTATTTCTATACTATAGTGACCGGGATTTTCGCAACCCAATAGACTTTTTGATTTATTAATTTTTAGAATAATTTCAAAGTTTTTAGTATATCAATTTCACCTGTTTGTAAAATGGCGCCGTTGCCGGGGACTTGACTTTGTCTAGTCCTTAGCCTAGGTTGTCAATTGTTTTTATTTTATTTATTTTTTCTTTCCTTCATTTTATTTTCTTTTTCGTTTCGTTTGTTTAGTTTATTTTTTTACTTATTTTTGTTAATTTATTTATTTCTTGTATAATTTAGTTATAACTTTAATATGGTGATTCTTTGTTGTTTATATTTTATTTTATACTGCTTTGTTTTAGTTGTTTTCTTAATTTATATTACTTTCTTTTACTCTTAGTTTATTTTGTTTTTAGTTATTATTATTATTATTTATATTATATTTCAGTTGATTTTATTTATATTATATTGTTTAGTTTATTTGTTTTAGATATTTCATTAATTTTTATTTATTTTATTTATTTTTTATTGTTTTTTTTTATTTTTAGCTATTTTGCCATTTTTTATAGTTTATTTCTTCTTGTTTTATTTTCGTTCCAATTTGATTTGTGTGGATGCTCAATTGTTTATGTTTCATTTATTTTCACTTTTCAGTTTACTTTGTTTTAATTTTCTAACTACTTTTGATAATGGCACAGTGGAGCCCCAGCGATGGTCGTGTTAATTCCGTTGGTGCTAGTTCTTCCCGTACTTTGGTTCCCATGATTGAGTACATAGTTGCTGACCAGGCACGATTGAAAACTACAATGAGTAGTATCATGAAGATGCTAGAGCAGCTAACTATGGGAGAGACACCTGTTCAGACATTGGAGCAGGTGTCTTCTGGTTCATTTGTTCCATTTTCCTTTGATTTGTGCTGCTCGCAGTGTGGGGGTAATCACGAGTTCGAAGATTGCCCTGAAATTGAAGAGATGAGGCAAATTGAGGAGCAATTCAAACGGGAATCATCTTATTCAGGATATATATTGCTCGTATTGTGGGGGACCTCATGAGTTGTATGGTTGTTTTGAATTTCAAGAGCAGTTGTGGTTAGAGAATCAACCAAACTACCTGCAAAAATCGCTCTTCAGTAGCAGGCTTCAATCTTGAACAATGTAGAGGAGCAGCCTATTGAATTCTCAAGTTGCCCTCCCTCTCCACCCTTAGTTCCAGACAAAGAGGATGTCCACATCCTAGATTTTGTAAGGGAGGAGCCACCACTGCTCTGCCATTATCACAGTTTCTTTGAGCCTCACCCATAGAAGGAGAATGTTTACATCCTCCAATTTGAGGAAAACATCAATCAGCACCTGGTCTTTTGCTCGAGACCCATTACCATCGTTACCTCCGCAAGCAACAGGTTTTGTGGAGTCTTTTTTTCCTATTCTCTTGTTGAGGTAACATTTTGTTTTGATCCAGGTGGTTTAACAATAGTTGTTGTCCACCTCTTATACCTGTTGACGTCATTGTCAACTTTTATTTTTGATCCGGGATAACGAAGCGAGAGCCTAGCCAAAGACTATAAAGTCGGGCAGCTAACTGGGAGGCAACCTAGTGGTAATTTTTTTTGGCTTGTTGGTTTCTTTTTCTAGTTTTATTTTGTTTCTAGATTTATTTTAGTTTTATTTCAATCAGACGTGGCGGTAATGCACGTCCTACTAATGCAACACTTGTAGCGTTATTTGGTGTTTTATTAAGTGTGGTAGGTGCAATTTGTTTTTGGTATTCATATCTCCAAGGTTGGACACTTGCGTTACGTTTCTACCCCACTGTTCAAGCTTAAGTGTGAGGAAGGAAACCTTCTTCAATCTAAGTATATCAGGGGAGTCTTAGTTTCTAAAATTTGTTGCTTTTGTTTAGCCTATCATGCTTTAAATGTTTATTTGATTTGTTAGTATGTGTTGTCCTGAATGAAATTTTTTTATTCTGGCATATTTGAAAGGCCTTTATCTTGATTTTATTTTGTGAACAATGAGGTCATTGCTCCTCTTAAGTGTGAAGAAGTGGAAACCTTTCCCTGAAAATATGCCAGTTGTACTTAATGCCACACTAGTTTTTTTATTGTTCTCTTGCTACGAAGGATAAGTTTCTTTTAGTGCCAATAAATGTTGAATTTACGGGTGATTTTTGTGGAAGTTTTTAAAATCGAGTCTGCTGACAACCTCAAGAATCTTTTTTTAAAGTTGTTTGTATGTATTGTTTTCTTCAAATTAATTCTATTTTCACTGAAATCTGATGGATTAGCTGATTACTCAAACTAAATTAGTTTGGCTTGGTAACTTTGGGAATGATATGAAAGTTTGGTATGAAGGATAAGGCAAGGTACTCCTCTGATCATGAATTTTTTGAATCAAAATAGGCCTCATTTATCCGGTTATTAAGTCCTTAGGGTGCTTCATCACCCAACACCCGATGGATAAAGAGAAAAGTCTGGGGAATGAAAACAATTGTGTGGAAAATAACAAAATAATAATGCAAAGATAGGAAAGCCCTTAAAAGCTAAATGTTATTGCAATTTTCCTATTTTGATCATGAGTGTGTGGTGTTGAAAAGTATTACGGAATAGGGCATTACTTCACACCCCTTGTCATCCAGAGGTTGAGGAATGAAATTGGTGGATGATCCTGAGCTATTCTATGTTTAGTTTTTGCAATCTAACTTCGACATGCTTTTATAAATTTTTCTTTTTCACTATTTGCAAAAACTTACAACTGAGAGCAGGATTATTCTTTTGATTGTCATTTTGCTTGATTTCCTTCTGCACTTGTTTAATCCTGAGGTTTGATACTACGACCTTGGAGTGAGTTTTGTTCTTTATTTGCTTGAGGACAAGTAAAAGCTAAGTGTGATGAAGTTTGATAAGTGTGAAATATAGAGCCTTTAAAGGGTTTAATTTGCCTATTATTCGTAGTGGTTTGGCTAATATTTCTCACTTATCATGTGTTTTTTCAATTATTTGTGTTTAGATAAGAATTGATGCATTTTATGTATCGAATGTAGGTAAAAGTCATGGATTTCATTCTTCACTTCATAAGCTTTGCAAGCAACAAACGGGGAGCAAAACGGAGTCCAAACGAAGAATATAGGAGCAAAACAAGTTTCACTCGTCAGGATACTGACATGTCCGAACATACGTCCAAACTTTTATGTTCGGATATAGGTCAAAACTTCCTGAAAATTTGTCCTAACATGCGTCTGAACTTCTAAGTTTGGACGCCGCGTACAGAATTCGAAAATATGCGTTTTTAAGAGTTAAAATGCCTATTTTTGTTATAAAAAGTCACATACGGATGGGGAACATAACCATTCACGCCGGACCTCAAACGAGGCTTGCACCTCTCAATCTAACCACACTATCGCCACCTCTTCATCATCTTCAACCTCCAGCCGACGAGTATCCAGATCTGACAAGCACAGCAAGAACAAGAGTCTTCTCTACCAGATGATTTCTCTTCTATCTCTGTTTGTTATTTCTTGAAACATGTTAGGCTATGAAGGATTTACTCTGGGAGATGGTTATTTGTAGCTAGTCGATTCTACAATCTTCTATTGATTTGATAAGGATTTTATTTCTGGATTGTTCATATTAAAGTTCATAATAAATTTCATGGATTTGTTATTTAACTTTTGAATCTTGTTATGATCAGATCGGTGATTAATGTGACAGCCCAGCCTAATTAGCCCACATGTGTGATATTGTCCGTTTTGGCACGCGGGCCGCACGGATTTGTTCCTGGGGTTTCCTAGCCCTAAAACGCGTCACACAAGGAAGAGGTATCCATGCACCTATAAGGCACACTTCGTTCTCCTCTCCAACCAATGTGGGAGTAAACCTCAAGGGTATTACAATTAAAACTGATAAAATGATATGGGTGAGCGGAACCCTGGGTTCAGGCTATTCTTTGCTAATCAGATTATGCAAACTTCTATAATTTAACACGAGATATTGATTGGCTAATTCTTTAATATCTTACCTGCATTAAATCCTAATCATAGGAAGCTCATCTAGCAGAACACGCAAGATCTAATCAAGATTGTAGCGAAGCACACTTAGATGGATTAAGCACAAAGAATGATTCTAACTTGAAGGAAAACCTAATTAATCCAATTCAATTCTCCACAAGAAATAAAGCACCTGAAGGACAACGTAATCAATCAGGTCTAGTTTTCATAGACAACAGATGTGAGCCTCGATTTTAAACCCTATCCTATATTGATTAAAGTTGATTAGGATCTAACCGGGTTTTAGGTCCACTTATAACCTAAGATTAATAACTATGTCATATAACAAAAATTATTAAAACCTAAGCTAGCTCACTGGAACCTATTAAGAGTCGCCACCTAATTTTAACCTAGATCAAATTAGGAAAGGAGAGTTCGGGTTCGGGGGCTTGATATTCGACTTAATTAGGGTTCAATTACTTTCATTACCCCTAGAAGTCGTTTTTCCTCTACTTAGTTTAATTACGGCTTATTACGAGTCGTTTTTAACCTAAGTGCGCGCTTCTGTTTTTTATTTTTTAACATTTTTTGACAGAAAATTAAAGTGGAAATTAAAATACTTAAACTAGGGTTCGGAGGCAGAATTAGGTCAAGTTTTGTTTTCGTCCGTGGCTACGGACCTAATGTCCGAACCTACGGACCCTAGTTAACTTAATTACACAGTAAAGTCAAATTTAAACATAAACGAGATTTTGAAAAGTCCGGGGCCACGGACAGGACGTCCGTGGGCCCGGACATGTTTATAAAACCCTAAATTTTGAAAATAAAAATATCCCGCCACCGTCCGGGGGCGTCCGGCTTTGGACAGGGCGTCCGGGACCCCGGACATAGCGTCCGTGGGTGCGAACCGCCCTCGGACAGCGGCGTTTGGGTGGCTCCCGGCGGTGTTTCTGGCTCAAATTTTATGGGTAGGTAGCCTGAAAGATTCTAAACATGTTAGTGATTGGAAGTTTACAATTTGAATTCGAATTAAACACGAAACTTAGCAAACAAGTTATTGAGCAGAAGCGAAACAAACGCTAATTCAGAAGCGATAAAAAGTCAATTCGACTCCAAATTTAACACGAGTAGTTTAAAGTTGAACAAGTCAGAAAACATGACTTCAACCTGTTTACCTTCAGATTTGATGAGACTCTTCACAACGGGGATCTTTTGGTGCCTCGTTGATGCCGATTTTGGATTGACTTCGAATTGTGCTTCTGACTCCTTCTTTTTATGCTGTTAAGGACGTTTCTCTTCTGTTTTTGTGGTGGTTTTATGTGTTTTTGGTACTTGGAAGTTCAATAGGAGAAGAAAGGATGAGTTTTTGGTGATTTCGGGGTGATTTCTGCAGTGTTTCGGTATTGATTTGAGGCTTGGAAGTGTTAAAACGTGGGGAGAAAGTTTGTGGCTGTGTTTTCTGACTTTAGAAGTGTTCTCCTCTGCCCTAGTTCGTTCTTGGGGGGTCCTTTTATAGAAAGAGCATGGTCAAATTGATAGAGCAAGATCTTTATCTAAAAGACTGATTTTGTGCTCTAAGGGAATCTGATTTTTTAGAATATGTTGCAAGCCGATAAAAATTATGAAAATTTAACTGAAGGTAAAGAATGATTTTAGGAATTTTGAGAGTTGGAATCGGATTATTTTGATAAATAATCGATTAGATAAAAATCGCACAATATGGAATCTCCCATAATTCATAACTAATTATTGGAAAGTCGAAATAACGAAATTCCAACGGCATTAGTCTCTAAAAATCATCCTCTATCTTGTGTTAAAATTGCATGACATTTTGTTTTGATTTCGGTATTTTCCGGAGGAGAGAGAAAATTGCAAAAATGATTGAATTTCTCTTTTAAATTTTGGGATAAGGTTCCCAATAAAATAATTTCAGGTTTATGACTGTATGTAGTCATGGTAACCATGTGACAATTTTATTTCAATTTTGGAAACCTTTTAATTTCTATTTTGAGGCTATTTCATGTGTTAATTATTAAAGAAATTAGCTTATAATATGAATTAAAAGCTAAATTTCCAGAATAAATATTATCAGAAAATCATGAAATACCTTTCATAATGACTATGATATTTAGAAGTGTTTGGAGATAATGAACAAGTCATATGAAAATAGAAAACCCCGATAATGTCCTTTGGAAATCCTGCATTGGTGCATTTTGACCACTTTGCCCTTTGTAACACGTATGCCTTAGAGACCACTCCAGGGGGGGGGGGGTTGAAATTTTGGGTATAACAGATTGCCCCCCGTCAACTAGGCTTTGTAATGAAGATGAAAAGACTAGTTGATGCCTGAGTGATACCCCAAAATTTTGGATCTTAAAAGGCCCTATATGCAGATTGCGTCGAGCTATTCTAAGGCGCCGACTACCTATGAGTGAGAATGAGAAGATGTCAAGCGATTCTAAGGCGTTGACTACCTATAAGATGAAGTAATGTCAAGCGATTCTAAGGCGTTGACTACCTAGACGATGAAAATGATGTCAAGCTATTCTAAGGCGTTGACTACCTATAATGAGTGAAATGTGCTTAATGTGATGATGAATTGTATGACCTAGGTGCATCTAGGGACCGCAACCTATTCCGAAGTGTGTGAAAAGGTTAAGGACTGAGAGTGCCAAACGTGGCAGGTGCTAAGGAAGTGGGTAAGACTTATGACAAACTTGAGGGTGAGTTCTTCTACTCAGGTGAGAATTTGTATCTGTGAAGAATCTGCATCTTCGTGGTGAGAATCTGTATCTGAATCTACGGGTGAGAATCTGTATCCCTGAAGAGTCTGTATCTATGGATGAGAATCTGTATCTCTGAAGAATCTATATCTTCGTGGTGAGAATCTGTATCTCTGAAGAATCTGTATCTCCAGGGCGAGAATCTGTATCTCTGAAGAATCTGTATCTTCGGGGTGAGAATCTGTATCTCTGAAGAATCTGTATCTCCGGGGCGAGAATCTGTATCTCTGAAGAATCTGTATCTCCGGGGTGAGAATCTGTATCTCTGAAGAATCTGTATCTCCGGGGCGAGAATCTGTATCTTTGAAGAATCTGTATCTTCGGGGTGAGAATCTGTATCTCTGATCGGGTGAGAATCTGTATCTCTGAAGAATCTGTATCTTTGGGGCGAGAATCTGTATCTCTGAAGAATCTGTACCTTCGGCTGAGAATCTGTATCTCTGGTTTATGATAAGGAGTTTCGTACGGACGGATGCAAGGTAAACGTGGCAAAGATGATGTGCATGTCAAAATACAATCAAAGTGTATGTAGGAAACTTGTCCAAAACAAGAAATCGTTGGAAAATGTGCCAAACATGACAATGTTAAGGATCAAAAATTGTCCAAAGCAAGACATTGCTAGAAAGTGTGCCAAATGTGGCCATGATGAGGTTTATGAAACCGAAGTGGTTAGAGGAAAGTTGTTCAAGACAAGAAATTGTTGAAAGAGGTGCCAAACGTGGCAGTGTTTGAAGAAAATTCTGTTTAGTGAAAAGGAAAGTGAATTATCATTTCCTAACTATAGACTTCGGACTTGAAATTTATCTCCTACGAGATGAACATGCCGCCGGTGGGGTATGGTGTATGATGTGAAGGTAAGGGCTTACGTGGGCCTGTGGTGTTTGATGTGCAGGTAAGGGCTTATGTGGGCCTGTGTAGTGGAGGTGTGGAGGTAAGGGCTTATGTGGACCTGAGGTGCTTGATGTGGTGGTAAGGGCTTGTGTGTGCCTGTGGTGGGATGATGGTGGTGATGTTTGAGCTTTGGGTTCCAATTGGTGTTGTCATAGCAATTGTTGGAGCCAACAATTGCCCCCAGTATTTTTCCCTTAAGACAATCTGAGCTAGAGTTCATGGCGATCGATCGGAACGATCGATTGCCCCCAGTATTTTCTTTGGCCAAACGTGCGAACAAGTCTCGCCCTCACATGGTCAAGGATTATGTTTTGATGTGGTGCTTCTTAACCTACACTCGACGTGTTTGGTGTTTGCACTCGTTTCTCACTTACGGTCATAACTTCTCAACCATTGAATTTGACATTTGTTAGATTTACGTGTTCAACCTGTTACTTTCACTCGATTGGATACACAACTACTAAGTCGGAAGTCTTTTGAGCTTATAACGTGGCCATGGGGTGTGATGACAATAGGATAATGGCGGAATGTTTAGGATATGTGGAGCTTTAAGGGTGACCAAAGCTGCAACTTGCACCGCCTCTCGGACTTATCTTCCTTGCCTTGAAGTCGTTTGGCTGCTTCATGATGGCTTCGCTTATGAACTTGGGGCTTGGAACTTTTGGATTGTTCCTTGCATCTTCTTCTTTTTTCCGATTTTGGATTTCTTCGAGGCTTTTCAGGTTCGCCTTTCTTTGGATTTCCTTTCCTTCGGGGTTCTTGTGTTTCCCGGCTTTGAACTTTGAGAGCTATTTTTGATATTAGCTCATTTGGATCCTGTGTCACTTTGGGACCATTTGCGGATCGTTTCGTCATGCTGGTAGCGGTTTTGCTTCTTTGGACTTGTGAAGTTGTTGCTCAAAAGACGGGCTCCTTGCTTCCTTTGGTCACCGGGTCGGTTATTCATCATTGGTTGGCTTGTTTGTGGAGCTTGTAGTGTTATAAAAGGGGTCATACATGAAAAGCCCAGCGGGGGTGCCTAGGGTGTAATGTCAGGGTTCACAAGCTTTTTGGCTGTGTGGTGTTGTACCTAGGTGCTTCGTCATCCCTAATAGTTGTGTATCCGTTCTTTGTTACTTTTTACAGGTTTAAACGTAAATTTACAAATTATCTCCTTCGGTCGGAGTTATGCCGTTTACCTCACCTTTGAATGTGGTCTCACCAGAGTCGTGTAAAAATGACATGCTCGATCACTCATGGTTTTTCCACTCAAGACACTCTCGCGAGATTTTCACTCAGAAACTCGTTCGCACAATTAAACAAAAGAAATAATCGTGGTTGGTCTTTAAACTCAGATTGCCCCTAGTATTAGTCCAGGGTTTATGACAACAATTTGTATGTGGTTTGTTTGGATGCTTAGGGGTGGACTGTGGCATTTGGTTGGACATGTTCATCCTTTTGGAAACAAAAAGACAAATCATTTTATTCAATTGCCAGAAGATGAACATTAGTTTTGAAAGATGATTTGGTTGAAGGTGCAAAATGAACAAACATTTTTTCATTTTCTTGAGATTGTAAATCGAAAAGACAAGAGACTGAAATTCGAACATCTAAGCCTCATTAAAATGGAAATATCATAAACCCCCTACAAAATAGAAAAAAAAAAATTAAGAAAGCAAAATGCAACTAGACACTAGCCTACTCGACAAACTGGAGTCCTTGCTCGATAAGGTCCTCAATCTTGTGCTTCAATGCTCTGCAGTCGTCAGTACTATGTCCTGGTAGTTGATGAAACTGGCAGAACTGATGGAGATGTTCCCCGGCTTGGGTGATCCCAGGGCTAGGTGTGAGAGGTTGTAGTAGGTCTAGCTCTTGTAGCTTCACGAGTGCTTGACTGAGAGGCCGGCCAATGTCGGTAAACTGTCTCGGTGCAGAGAACCTCTTGGATCGGGGTGAGGCCTTGATGTTCTGCTTTACAGCACTAGGTTTTTGTATGGTGCTCACTTGGTATGAAACTTGAGCTGCTTTGGCCGGTCCTGACTTAAAGGTCTCGATACTCACACCCTGGGCTTTGGGTTGTTCCAGCTTTAGCTCACCTTTGTGAATCTTTTCTTCCATGATTCTTACCTGTCCCATCAGCATGTCGAAATTAGGGAAGTATGTGCAACTCAGCTCGTTATTGTATTGTCTCTGCATATTGTCCACAATCATTCGAATCTGTTCTTGCTCATCCATTTTTGTAGGCATAGCAGCGGCCTTCATCCTCCACCGTTTGATGAAGTCGGACATTGATTCACTGTCTCTCTGCCGAGTGCTGGCAAGGTCGGACCTGGTGACTTCGAGATTCTTAGCATACTCGAAATGGTGCAAGAAAGCCTCACAAACCTCCTCGTAGGTTTTAGTGTTCATCCTCTGAGTCAAATACCAACGTTGAGGTGTTTCATCGAGGTAACGGGCAAAGACCTTGGCCTTTTGCATGTCATTTAACCTGAGGATGGACATCTCCCTATCGAACATCGCCAGATGGACCTGCGGGTCTGAGGAACCCTTGTATAGAGCAAGTGTGGGCAACTTCAACTTTGGGGGGAGATCAACCTCGGGGTACGATGCCATAGAGGAGTAATCAAAACCAGCCGGCTTGCTAGCCTTTTCCATGCGCTCGATCCTTTTCAGAACCTTCTCGAGTTCTGCAGTTAGCTGGTGATCTGGGGCGGCTTCCCCTACGAATCCTCGCACCCTGGGCCCCAATAGAGTTAGCTTCGACGTGGTCATGCTCGTTCCCAGAGTCAGCAATCTTTCCTGAAATATTTTCCTGATGACCAACCTCAAGGGAATTGATTTTGCTTTTCAGCTCTTCGATGATGGTGACATACTTAGCCTCCATGGCATCAAAGGCGGCTCTGTACCTCTGCTCTAAGGCTGCAAACTGGGCCTCCATGCTGACTGGGTTTCCTCCCTCTGCCATACTTGGGATTCGGGCTTATCTGTTGGAAAACAGAAATGGATTGAGCTAAAATTCTGGACCGTGAAGAAGTTGTAGGTTAAAACTTGTTTGGGCTGCAAGAAAAGCACATGAGCTGGAATGTTTTGAAGATTGTGGGTAAGCACTGAGGCCCGAAATGTGTTGGAAGAGAGGCACATGGGCCGGAATGATTCATGAGCTGTGAACTGGCTCCTGGGACGAAATGTTTGAAGATCGTGGCTCTTGGGCTGGAATGTTTTGAGAATTGGGCACTTGGGCCAGAATGTGTTTGGGCTAGAAGTAAAGCGCATGAGCCAAAATGATTTCTAAACCATGATCTTGATGTGAATTGGATTTTGGGCCAAGTAATTCTGATTGGGCCTAAAAGATGATACCCATGTCTAGGATTTTGGGTCAAAGCCCGAGTGAAAAGTCTTCCTAGACTAGAATGAGCCTTGAAATGGAAAGGCCTGATGGATTTTCATGGGTTGCTTTAGGTGGATTTGTTTTTCATGGGCCTAGAACTAAATTGATAATTAAAATTGGGCTGAAAGATAAATCACCTAAATCTAAACTTTTGGGCCGAAGCCCGAACAAATAACTCACACATTCAAATCAAGCAGGGCCTTTGGGCCGCAAACAATTAAGCCGCGATATCGGGTTGGGCTGAGTTGATGTAGGAAAAGTTCCTATCAATCTCTAGACTGGGTAGTGGGCCGATCATACAGGCAAACAGGGCCCACACAAATTCAACATGTCCTTACTTGACGGTTTAATCAATTTGGGTATGGATCGATCCGGAGAGGTGCTTGGGGCTTGGGCCCAGGTCACCACAAAGGAATAGGGCTTGCACGCTATTCTCTTTGGGCTTCCCCACTTTATCACATCACCTGAAGGTGTGCGTCTACGGTCGGGTCTTTGACTGACCAAACAATAGGCTAGGTAAGGACACTGCCAGGAAAACGCTTGGGGCTAAAGCCCAGGTATTAAGGGGATGTGGTTAGACGACATCCTCCTCTTTTCCCCCGCTTATTCACATCACCTAAAAGGTGTGAGTCCCTGACAGGGGACCCTAGATGGGTCCCGGGGTGAAACTGGTTTGTGTGGACCCTCGCTCTCATATGATGCAAGGGTGCAAAAATTTAAGGTGCGCACGAAAGTAAACAAACAAAGTAATAAAGCCATAAACAATTTTTCGAGTTAAGCCCTCTTTCTTAAAATTAAACAAGTTAAAATTAAGAATTTATCCCCAGCAGAGTCGCCAGTCTGTGAGCCTCGATTTTAAACCCTATCCTATGTTGATTAAAGTTGATTAGGATCTAACCGGGTTTTAGGTCCACTTATAACCTAAGATTAATAACTATGTCATATAACAAAAATTATTAAAACCTAAGCTAGCTCACTGGAACCTATTAAGAGTCGCCACCTAATTTTAACCTAGATCAAATTAGGAAAGGAGAGTTCGGGTTCGGGGGCTTGATATTCGACTTAATTAGGGTTCAATTACTTTCATTACCCCTAGAAGTCGTTTTTCCTCTACTTAGTTTAATTACGGCTTATTACGAGTCGTTTTTAACCTAAGTGCGCGCTTCTGTTTTTTTTATTTTTTAACATTTTTTGACAGAAAATTAAAGTGGAAATTAAAATACTTAAACTAGGGTTTCGGAGGCAGAATTAGGTCAAGTTTTGTTTTCGTCCGTGGCTACGGACCTAATGTCCGAACCTACGGACCCTAGTTAACTTAATTACACAGTAAAGTCAAATTTAAACATAAACGAGATTTTGAAAAGTCCGGGGCCACGGACAGGACGTCCGTGGGCCCGGACATGTTTTATAAAACCCTAAATTTTGAAAATAAAAATATCCCGCCACCGTCCGGGGGCGTCCGGCTTTCGGACAGGGCGTCCGGGACCCCGGACATAGCGTCCGTGGGTGCGAACCGCCCTCGGACAGCGGCGTTTGGGTGGCTCCCGGCGGTGTTTCTGGCTCAAATTTTATGGGTAGGTAGCCTGAAAGATTCTAAACATGTTAGTGATTGAAAGTTTACAATTTGAATTCGAATTAAACACGAAACTTAGCAAACAAGTTATTGAGCAGAAGCGAAAACAAACGCTAATTCAGAAGCGATAAAAAGTCAATTCGACTCCAAATTTTAACACAGAGTAGTTAAAGTTGAACAAAGTCAGAAAAACATGACTTCAACCTGTTTTACCTTCAGATTTGATGAGACTCTTCACAACGGGGATCTTTTGGTGCCTCGTTGATGCCGATTTTGGATTGACTTCGAATTGTGCTTCTGACTCCTTCTTCTTTATGCTGTTAAGGACGTTTCTCTTCTGTTTTTGTGGTGGTTTTATGTGTTTTTGGTACTTGGAAGTTCAATAGGAGAAGAAAGGATGAGTTTTTGGTGATTTCGGGGTGATTTCTGCAGTGTTTCGGTATTGATTTGAGGCTTGGAAGTGTTAAAACGTGGGGAGAAAGTTTGTGGCTGTGTTTTCTGACTTTAGAAGTGTTCTCCTCTGCCCTAGTTCGTTCTTGGGGGGTCCTTTTATAGAAAGAGCATGGTCAAATTGATAGAGCAAGATCTTTATCTAAAAGACTGATTTTGTGCTCTAAGGGAATCTGATTTTTTAGAATATGTTGCAAGCCGATAAAAATTATGAAAATTTAACTGAAGGTAAAGAATGATTTTTAGGAATTTTGAGAGTTGGAATCGGATTATTTTGATAAATAATCGATTAGATAAAAATCGCACAATATGGAATCTCCCATAATTCATAACTAATTATTGGAAAGTCGAAATAACGAAATTCCAACGGAATTAGTCTCTAAAAATCATCCTCTATCTTGTGTTAAAATTGCATGACATTTTGTTTTGATTTCGGTATTTTCCGGAGGAGAGAGAAAATTGCAAAAATGATTGAATTTCTCTTTTAAATTTTGGGATAAGGTTCCCAATAAAATAATTTCAGGTTTATGACTGTATGTAGTCATGGTAACCATGTGACAATTTTATTTCAATTTTGGAAACCTTTTAATTTCTATTTTGAGGCTATTTCATGTGTTAATTATTAAAGAAATTAGCTTATAATATGAATTAAAAGCTAAATTTCCAGAATAAATATTATCAGAAAATCATGAAATACCTTTCATAATGACTATGATATTTAGAAGTGTTTGGAGATAATGAACAAGTCATATGAAAATAGAAAACCCCGATAATGTCCTTTGGAAATCCTGCATTGGTGCATTTTGACCACTTTGCCCTTTGTAACACGTATGCCTTAGAGACCACTCCAGGGGGGGGGGGTTGAAATTTTGGGTATAACAAAGATTAATATGACCATCTTGTTAATGTAATACCCTTGAGGTTTACCTCCCACATCGGTTGGAGAGGAGAACGAAGTGTGCCTTATAGGTGCATGGAACCTCTTCCTTGTGTGACGTGTTTTGGGGCTAGGAAACCCCAGAAACAAATCCGTGCGGCCTGCGTGCCAAAACGGACAATATCACACATGTGGGCTGATTAGGCTAGGCTGTCACAGATGGTATCAGAGCCAGACCCAGGTCGGTGTGCTAGTGGGCCTGCGAGGGCGCTGGGTTCCCAAGGGGGGTGGAGTGTAATACCCTTGAGGTTTACCTCCCACATCGGTTGGAGAGGAGAACGAAGTGTGCCTTATAGGTGCATGGATACCTCTTCCTTATGTGACGCGTTTTGGGGCTAGGAAACCCCAGGAACAAATCCGTGCGGCCTGCGTGCCAAAATAGACAATATCACACATGTGGGCTGATTAGGCTGGGCTGTCACATTAATATATTTGTTAGTTTATTTTCATATTATTTATTTAATCTTCAAAACAACAAACAACCCCTTGATTTCCAGTTTTCTTAGGATTAGGCTTATTTTCTTCAAGTCCCATGGATTGATACCCGGTTGCTTCTATTTACTATACTACTGCGATCGGGATTTTTGCAACCGACGGACTTAGGGCATTCACAATAAGGGAAGTGGATTCCACCCACTAAAATATATTATTATAATCTCTTCTCTCACATTCTCTCTCCTTGTGTCAGCAAGAACCTTCTCTCTGCAGGTGACTCATAATAGGTTCTAGTGGGCTAACACTAGTTGTGATAATTATAGTTTTATAGCATAGTTATTAAGCTTAGGCTATAAGTAAACCTAGAACTTAAACAGATCCTAATCAACTCGGATCAACATAGGATAAGGTTTGATAAAACCGGAGCTCACACATGTGTCCGGACTTAAAACCTTGACCATGTGATGTGGCATGCCTTTATTTTTCTGTTCCCTCGGGTACAATTATGTGCACGAGAAGAACATCTGGACCAAGGTGCTAACTACCTAAAACACACTACAACTTTTTGGTATAGGAATACTTCTAGGTGAAACACCTGGACCATGTCTCAAAAGCAACAATAGCTTCATCACGGTGTGGTTTGGGAATGTTTCCAAGGGTATAAACCTGGACCACACCCAAAATTAGGCAGAAAAACGTCTCGAGGTTGGTTCGGGCCTATATATCCAGACAAAGGTCTGGACTCGCTCTAAATTGCACCGCCAAAGAGCGGTTTTGACTCCCGTTTGGTCTTGTTGGTCCGTAGCCACTTGCAACACACTTCTAAACCTTTCCTGGAGCATTTTTACCTGTTTAAGCATAAAAATCACACGTGAGGGGAGTTCTTTACATTTAGCATAAATGAGCATTGTTATACCCAAAATTTCAACCCCCCCGGAAGAGTGTCTCTACTAATAGGCTGGTAGCGAGGGTTCCCAGTTCGATCGGCGCATTTCAGAGTACTAGGGACAGCTTAGTCTTCTCCAGGGGTATTTTCGTAATTTTTCAAGGCTCCTAAGCCCTCTATAGGCTTCCTCTCTCTCCAAAGAAGGGTCAAATCAATTCAAAATTCTTTGAAATTTTAACCCTGATAGAGGATGACATTTTAAGCATAATGGCGTTGGAATTTTGATTTTTCGAATTTCCAATAATATTCTAACAATTTCTGATGAATCTGACGAGAAATTGAATTTAAAAATATTCCAATATCCAAAAAATTCGATTCCACTTTAGAAAATTCAGAAATATCATCCTTTACCCATGTGTAAAAGTTCATAATCAAATTCCTTTTGGAAGCCCTTGAGCTAAAACGTCGGTAAATCTCGGTTTTACCGGTTTTTCTATCTTTAAGGAAGCCTATATAAGGAACCTTATCCCATGATCAAATCAGAACCTCAAGAACCCTAGACTCTCAAAGAAGGCAGCCGTCTCTCTCTCTCTCCACGTTTTGAACTCCAGAGCCCCAATCAAACACCGAAATCTCACCAAAATTAACACCAAAACATATTTTTCAACTCCACAACGTCATCAATCATCAAAAATAACCAAACCACCTCCAAAACGTGAAGAACACCTTCAACAATCAACAACCAGAAGCTCGGGTCGAACACAATCCAGAACCGGCACCATCGGATCCTCCGAAGATCCCGACGTGAAGAACCCTCTTGAATTCGAAGGTAAAACAGGTTACATTCTACTTTTCTAATTCCCCACGACCTTATTAACTCTTTATCAAATTTTGGGTTCAAACTAACCTTTTTACGCTTCTATATTGCTGTTTGTTTAAGCTTTTGTCCGATAACTTGTTTACCAAGTTTTGTGCTTAATTCGAATTCAAATTGAAAACTTTCAATCACTAACGTCTTGTACATCTTTCAGGCTACACACCCATAAAATTTGAGCCAAAAACACCTTCGGGAACAGCCTCAACGCCACCGTCCGAGGGCAGTCCGCACCCACGGATGTCATGTCCGGGTCCCGGACTCCATGTCCGTAATCCCGGACGCCCACGGACGGCGGCGGGATTTTTAAAAATTCAAAATTTAGGTTTTCTAATAATGTTCGGGCCCACGGACAGCCTGTCCGTGGCCCCGGACTTTGCAATTTTCTGTTTTCCTTTAATTTCGACTCTTCTGTATAATTAGGTTAACTGGGGTCCGTGGTCTCGGACATGGAGTCCGTGGATACGGACGTAAGCAAAATTCGACCTAATTCTACCTCCGAAACCCTAGTTTAGATAGCTTTTAATTTCACTTTAATTTCCTGTCAAAAAATGCTAAAAAACACAAAAAAACAGAAGCTCGCGCACTTAGGTTAAAACGACTGTAATAAGCCGTAAAAAACCAAGTAGAGGAAAAACGACTTAGGAAGGGTAATGAAGTAATTGAACCCTAATTAAGTCGAATATCAAGCCCCCGAACCCGAACTCTCCTTTCCTAATTTGATCTAGGCAAAAATTAGGTGGCGACTCATAATAGGTTCGAGTGAGCTAGCTTAGGTTTTAATGATTATTGTTTTATGACATAGTTATTAATCTTAGGTTATAAGTGGACCTAAAACCCGACTAGATCCCAATCAATTTAATCAACATAGGATAGGGTTTAAAATCGAGGCTCATAGACTGGCAACTCTGCTGGGGACAAACTCTTAATATTAACTTGTTTAACTTTAAGAAGAGGGCTTAACTCGAAAAATGTTTTATGGCTTTATTACTTTGTTTGTTTACTTTTGTGCGCACTTTAATTTTCTGCACCTTTGCATCATATGAGAGTGAGGGTCCATCTAAACCGATTTCACCCCGGGACCCGTTTGAGGGTCCCTTGTCAGGGACTCACACCTTTTAGGTGATGTGAATAAGCGGGGAAAAAGAGGAGGATGTCGTCTAACCACATCCCCTTAATACCTGGGCCTTAGCCCAAGCGTTTTCCTGGCAGTGTCCTTACCAAGCCCATTGTTTGGTCAGTCAAAAGACCGGCCGTAGACGCACCTTCAGGTGATGTGAAAAAAAGTGGGGGAAGCCCAAAGAGATAGCGTGCAAGCCCTATTCCTTTGTGGTGACCTGGGCCCAGGCCCCAAGCACTTCCGGATCGATCCATACCCGGTTGAATTTAAACATCTAGTGAGGACATGTTGAATTGTGTGAGCCTTGTTTGCTTGTATGATCGGTCCATTACCTAGCCTAGAGGTTGATAGGAATTCTCCTATATTAACCTAGCCCAACCCGAATTGGCGGCTCTTCTTGTTTGCGGCCCAGAAGTCCTGTTTGGTTAATATGTGAGTCGTTCGGGATTCAGCCCAAAAGCTTAGACTTAGGTGATTTCTCTTCTGGCCAATTTGAATTATCCAATTAGTTCAGGCCCCAAAAAAAAGAAATCCACATGAACTTGAAATACTCACAAGGCCTGGAAAATAAAATCTTTTTCGGCTTAGCAACCATCTTCTCTGGCCCAAAGAAAGTTAGGCTCATTTGTGATTTAGGGACCACTCCAGCCCATGTGCTTTGCTCTAGGCCCAAACACATTCCGGCCCAAGGGCTCATTCTAGTCTAGGCAGACTCTTATTCGGGCCCTGGCCCAAAACCCTAGATCTAGGTGTCACCTCTCAGGCCCAATCAAAGCCATCTGTTTACATTTCAGTCCAAATTCCAGTTCATAGCCTGAGAGATACTTTAGCCCAAGCACCTCATTTTCTGGGTATCTTGGCCCACTTGCTTTCAGCCTAAGCTTGTTTCGATCTACCTTGTGAAGTGTCATTCTCACCTTAGTGTCTTTCAACCCACCTCCTCTTGTTAGCTAATAATGGACTTCTTGGAAACAGGCAAGCCCAAATCCAGATATGGCAGAAGGAGGAAATCCGATCAACACCGAGGCCCAGTTGGCCGCTGTGCTGCAAAGGTGCAAGGTCTTGGAGTCCATTGTCGAGGAATTGAGGAGTAAGGCTAATCTCCAGGAGACAAATCAGCACACTCTGGAAAAGCTTGTGGATGAAAATCTTAACCGTAGTTACGTCGAGATTGACTCCGTTAGAGCCCAAGATCCTCAAACACGTGTGGGGAAGGATGTTCCTGACAATCAGCTAGCTGCAGAGGTCAAAAGGGTTTTTAAAAGGATTGAGCGCATAGAGAAAACCAACAAACCAGCTGGCTTCGATTATTTCTCCACGGCGTCGTATCCCGAAGTTGATCTTCCCCTAAAGCTGAAGCTGCCTACACTCGCTTTGTACAAGGGTTCCTCGGATCCACAGATTCACTTGGCTATGTTCGACCGAGAAATGTCCATCTTGGGGCTCAACGACATGCAAAAAGCCAAAGTTTGCACGCTATCTAGACGAGACTCCTCAGCGTTGGTATCTCACTCAGAAGATGAATACCAAAACCTACGAGGAGGTTTGCGAGGCTTTCCTAAATCATTTCGAGTATGCTAAGAACCTCGAGGTCACCAGCAAAATCTGGCAGGAAACTCGACAGAAAGACGGTGAGTCCATGTCTGACTTCATCAAGCGTTGGAGGAGAAAGGCTGCAGCCATGCCTACCAGAATGGACGAGCAGGAGCAAATTCGCATGATAATTGAGAACATGCGAAAACAACACAACCATGAGCTAAAATTTATGTATTTTCCGAGTTTGGACATGTTGATGGGACAAGTCGGTATTCTAGAGGAAAGGATTCATAAGGAAGGGTTGGAGCTCGAATGCTCAAGAAACTCCGGCAGTGGCTCCAAATCATTTAAGCCAGGACCAGAAAAGGCTTATCTTCAGCCAGTAGCTTGCACTCAAAGCAGTTTCCCAGAAGTGAATATGGTTCAACAACCTAGAGCTCCGCATCAAAACTTTAGGACGGTACCCTTACCACGCGAGACTCATCGCAAAGGGAATTCACCAACATTGGCCGAGCACCAAGTCAGGCGTTTGAAGAGCTTCAGAAGAGAAACCTGCTACAGCCCCTGGCCCCTCGGCCAGGAACCACTCATTTGGGAAGGCATCTTAATCAATTCTGCCACTACCATCAGTTGCCTGGCCATTATGCTGACAATTGCCGAGCATTGAAGCACAAGATTCAAGACCTCCTCGAGCAAGGAGTCCAATTTTTCTAAGTATGCAGATCGTTTTATTTATGTTTCGTGTATCTTCAAGTTTTTCTTAGTCAGTTTTTAGTCACCTCAGATTGTAATCTTTACGTTTCTTTCACGAGTCATAAAGAAAATCATAGTTCCATTTCACAATTCCTGTACAAACCATTTTCATTCATTGAAAAAAGAAAGAAAGAAAAAAAAAAAAAATTTGTTTTTAAAGAAAAGGATCACGGAGTAATCATTTCCCGACTATGGAACAGAATGACTTGTCTTTTGTTTCTAAAAGGGTGAACATGCGTTGCCAAGCACCACAACCTATCTCAAAGCATCCAAAATAACCCACGAAGCGGTTCCAAATCCACATCCGTTTAAGTGTTGTCATAAACCCCAGGTCAATGCTGGGGGCAATCTGAGTTCAGGATCATCATCTTTAATCTTTCATTTAAGCGTGTGAACTAGTCTCTAAGTGAAATTCACGAGAGTGTCTTGAGCGGAAAAACCATGAGTGAACGAGCGTGTCATTTTTACACGACTCCGGTGAGACCACATACAAAAGAAAAGGTAAATGGCATAACTCCGACCGAAGGAGATAATTTGCAAATTTACTCTTAAACCTGCGAAAAGTAACAAAGAACAGATACACAACTATCAGGGATGACGAAGCACCTAGGTACAGCACCACATAGCCAAAAGCTTGCAAACCCTGTCATTAAACCCTAGGCACCCCCGCTAAGCCTGTCATATATCCCTTTTCGATATTATGAGCTCCACAAAATAACCCAGCCAATGATGAATGTCCGACCCGGTGACCAAAGGAAGTGAAGAGCCCGACTCTCAGATAACATTCTCATCAGTCCGAAGAAGCAATGCCGCTATCAGCATGACAAAGCGATCCGCAAATGGTCCCAGAGTGACACAGGATTAAAGAGCTCACATCAAAACAGCTCTCGAAGCCCAAAACTGGGAAACACAAGAACCCCAAAGGCAAAGTCAAGAAAGGATAAAACAAAAAGGCAAACCCGAAATGCCTCGAAGAAATCCAAATGACGAAAAGAGAAATGGTGTAAAGGACAACTTCAAAAGTCCAAGTCCAGAAGCTCAAAAACAACGTCAACATGAAGCAGTTAGACGACTTCTAGACAAGGAAGATGAATCTGAGAGAAGACGCAAGTTGCAGCCTTGGTCACCCATTTAAGCTCCACATACCTCAAATATCCCTCCATGATCCCATCGTCTTTCATCACACCCTATGGCCACGTTATAAGCTTTAAAGACTTCCGACTTGATAGTTGTGTGTCTAAGCACGTGCAAGTAACAGATAGATCAAATGCGTAAATCCATCAAATATCGAATTCAATGGTCTAGAAGTTATGATCATGAGCGAGAAATGAGTGCAAACACCAACCACGTCAAGTGTAGGTTAGGGAGCACCACATCAAAGCATAAGCCTCGACCCTGTGAGGGTGAGACTTGTTCGTATGTTTAATCAAAGAAAAATACTGGGGGCAATTGTTGATCGATTGCCATGAACTCTTGCTCAGATTTCAACACTCCAATGTTAAACACCAATTAAACCAAGCTCGAGCACCACCATCCCACCACAGGCACACATAAGTCCTTACCACCACCACACACTCTCAAGCCGTCATTGGCCTTACCTCCACAAAAACATCAGGCCCGTCATAACCCTGACCTCCATCCAAAATCACAACCCAATCCCAGGTCTGTCACAAATCCTGAACACCGGCAAAAGCCTTCAGCACCACAACAAACACCACACACTTCCACCAATGGCATGTTCATTTTTCAAGAAACAAGTTGCTGATATGGAATTTTTAGTCAGGAAATGATCATTTCACTTTCCTTTTTCAGCAGAGTCTTTCTCAAGCATTGCCAGTTTGTTTGACATATTTTTCAACAGTTTCTTGTTTTGGCAAGCTTCCAACAAACACTTTAGTTGCATTTTACAATTTTGCATAACACCTCAACAATGCCAAGTTTGGCACCTTTTCCAACAGTTTCCTGTTTTGAACGAGTATCTTTCATTGCATACATGCCATGTTTGGCACTCCCGTAATTTTTCATCATTTGCACGAGACCATTATCTTTCTAACTCATTTTTAGCTCGAGACCCAAAATCAGTGCGAGACCCATCATTTTCAAGACTTTAGTACGAAACATCTTCATTCAGTGCGCGACCCAGAATCAGTGCGAAAATCCAGCTTTTTTTTTCATCCGTTTAGTACGAGACCATCAGTGCGAGACCATGCATCTTCATCAGTGCGATACCATCACTTTCGTCAGTGCGAGGCCCATCATCTTCATCAGTGCGAGACCTATCACCTTCATCAGTGCGAGACCGAGCATCATCGTCCAGTGCGAGACCAGTACGAGACCTAGTTATCTTCAGTGCGAGACAAGTACGAGACAGAGCGTGATCTAAGTTGGCGGGGGGCAGAGGCAATAAGTCCCCATCTTAATGTCAACTTCTCGGGAGAAACAACTAGTGGCAGTGGCAATAAGTCCCCGTAATCTAGAAGTTATCCCAGTACCCCAGTTGGTGGGCAGAGGCAATAAGTCCCCATAGTATACCAACCAGGAGCATTGGAACGGGTTTCAGTCCCCAGAAGCATCCGAGCATCATCAGCATCACTAGCATTTCAGCATTCTTGCATTTGCATACCACCCAATTTTCACTTGTTAGGTTGTCAACGCCTTAGAATCGCTTGACATTATCTCATTTTCACATTTTAGGTAGTCAACGCCTTGGAATGGCTTGACATCATTTCATTCATTATAGGTAGTCAACGCCTTAGAATAGCTTGACATCGTATCATCCTTGTAGGTAGTCGGCGCCTTAGAATAGTCTGACGTTACTTCATTTTTTACCTATAGGTGGTCGACGCCTTAGAATCGCTCGACATCCTTCCACTTTACTCATAGGTAGTCAGCGCCTTAGAACAGCTCGACACAACTTATCGGATTTCAATTGCATGTGGGGTCTTTTAAGATCAAAAATTTTGGGGTATCACTCAAGCCAACTAGCCTTTTCATTTCCATTACAAAAACTAGTTGACGGGGGGCAATCTGTTATACCCAAAATTTCAACCCCCCGGAAGAGAGTCTCTACTAATGGCTGGTAGCGAGGGTTCCCAGTTCGATCGGCGCATTTCAGAGTACTAGGGACAGCTTAGTCTTCTCCAGGGGTATTTTCGTAATTTTTCAAGGCTCCTAAGCCCTCTATAGGCTTCCTCTCTCCTCCAAAGAAGGGTCAAATCAATTCAAAATTCTTTGAAATTTTAACCCATGATAGAGGATGACATTTTAAGCATAATGGCGTGGGAATTTTGATTTTTCGAATTTCCAAAAATATTCTAGCAATTTCTGACTGAATCTGATGAGAAATTGAATTTAAAAATATTCCAATATCCAAAAATTCGATTCCACTTTAGAAAATTCAGAAATATCATCCTTTACCCATGTGTAAAAGTTCATAATCAAATTCCTTTGGAAGCCCTTGAGCTAAAACGTCGGTAAATCTCGTTTTTACCGGATTTTTCTATCTTTAAGGAAGCCTATATAAGGAACCTTATCCCATGATCAAATCAGAACCTCAAGAACCCTAGACTCTCAAAGAAGGCAGCCGTCTCTCTCTCTCCACGTTTGAACTCCAGAGCCCCAATCAAACACCGAAATCTCACCAAAATTAACACCAAAACATATTTTTCAACTCCCACAATGTCATCAATCATCAAACATCAACCAAACCACCTCCAAAACGTGAAGAACACCTTCAACAATCAACAACCAGAAGCTCGGGTCGAACACAATCCAGAACCGGCACCATCGGAGCCTCCGAAGAATCCCGACGTGAAGAACCCTCTTGAATTCGAAGGAAATAGGTTACAATTCTACTTTTCTAATTCCCCACAACCTTATTAACTCTTTGTCAAATTTTGGGTTCAAACTAACCTTTTTACGCTTCTGTATTGCTGTTTGTTTAAGCTTTTGTCCGATAACTTGTTTACCAAGTTTCGTGCTTAATTCGAATTCAAATTGAAAACTTTCAATCACTAACGTTTTGTACATCTTTCAGGCTACACACCCATAAAATTTGAGCCAAAACACCTTCGGGAACAGCCTCAACGCCACCGTCCAAGGGCGGTCCGCACCCACGGACGTCATGTCCGGGGTCCCGGACTCCATGTCCGTAAGCCCGGACGCCCACGGACGGCGGCGGGATTTTTAAAAATTCAAAATTTAGGTTTTCTAATAATGTCCGGGCCCACGGACAGCCTGTCTGTGGCCCCGGACTTTGCAATTTTCTGTTTTCCTTTAATTTCGACTCTTCTGTATAATTAGGTAACTGGGGTCCGTGGTCTCGGACATGGAGTCCGTGGCTACGGACGTAAGCAAAATTCGACCTAATTCTGCCTCCGAAACCCTAGTTTAGATAGCTTTTAATTTCACTTTAATTTCCTGTCAAAAATGCTAAAAAACAAAAAAAACAGAAGCTCGCACACTTAGGTTAAAACGACTCGTAATAAGCCGTAAATAACCAAGTAGAGGAAAAACGACCTAGGAAGGGTAATGAAAGTAATTGAACCCTAATTAAGTCGAATATCAAGCCCCCGAACCCGAACTCTCCTTTTCTAATTTGATCTAGGTAAAAATTAGGTGGCGACTCATAGGTTCCAGTGAGCTAGCTTAGGTTTTAATGATTATTGTTTTATGACATAGTTATTAATCTTAGGTTATAAGTGGACCTAAAACCCGACTAGATCCCAATCAATTTAATCAACATAGGATAGGGTTTAAAATCGAGGCTCACAAGCACATAAGTGGGGAAACTTATAACAATATATCTTATATTAATATAAAAATAAAGCACATAAATTCCCAACTTATCAGTGATGGATCTTATGCTCTTAGCGGGGCCTGGGAGGATTGGTTTCACGCTTTTTTCTTCTGTCCAGTGGGGCTGCATAGTTCTGGGAGGATCACTGGCCAGGTTTAGCGCAATGGGGTGTAGGTGCCAAAGTAGTTTGGATTGCTGGTTGGATGGGCTTGTTGGCTATATGGATGGCTTTGCGTTGGGTAATTTCCTTGTTCATTGTTGGGCTATTTGGTGGGTGCACAATGATGTGTTACACCTGCAGGGTGCAATTTTCTCAGCCTGCTATTGGAGAGCTGTAACACTTGATATAAACAAGTGTCCAACAACCTTGCTTCCAAACCATTCGGGCTTAAACTTGCCTTTTTAAGCCTTTTGTCCTCACTTGTTTAAAAGTGGAAGGTCTTGTTGTTATAGTTAACCCATGTGTATCCTTTAAACCATTCATATTACTACTCATATCCTCATGATGGAGGGGGTATCACAAGAGCTTTAGAGTATGTTCGTCATTTTAGAGAGATGGGGTGGGGGTGTAGAAGTGTGTTGGAAGATGGTTCTCGGGCTTGGTGTCTGCCCCTCGGGGTGGGGTGATGGTCAACACGAATGTGAGCCGATCAGAAGATGGGTCAGGGTGGCTAGGGTGTGGTGTAGGATGAGGATGAAGCTCTCCTGGGCAGAGTTGTGGCGAGATGATGCTTCTTTTCTCCTCAATTTTGGTGAAGGCTCGTGCAATGGTGTGTGGGGTGGACCTTGGAAGGCGGCTAGGGTATGGTTTGTTGGTAGTATAGTATGATTGTCTCCCAGTGATCTGTTATCATTGGTCAGGTTCCTTTGTTAACCCGGTGGTAAACGCTTTCCGTCACCAATTGGCTAGTGACAGTAAAGAGGTTAAAGTTGTTCTATAGTCTTTTGCTAGGATGGAGGGTAACTTTGTAGCCCAGTCTATGTTTTACCCTATTCAAATTGAGGCTCTTTGACTGATTTATCTTGTGATCTGGTTTAAAGTCCGATTTAAAATCTAAATAATAATTTTTGATGCGTTAAATAATGAATTAAAACTATTTCACCTTCAATGCCTTTTTTTAAAAAAATGATATAAAAATTATCCTTGACTTGTGCGTATATTGTATGTATATGTGTAAGCAGTGAGTTGAGGGTCACAATCAGTCCAACATCGCAATTACATGGAAACTTCATGAAATAGGCATAATCATAAAATATAAATACTATAGAATATAGAGCTTGTCAATTATCGATCTTTCATGCCCAATCTCTATTTATATGTTTGTCTATTGTATGTATATGCATGTATGAGAACCATATATAATACAATACAAGCAGGTAAATAGCTAGCTATCTATCGCCAGCAGCAAATTTTCCAAAACTCCGTTGGTGTAACATGGAGTTGCTCCTCTTATCATCTCTCATCGTCATCCTAGCCGCTTCTATCGTATACTTGCTATTCCCTCCTCACCTCTATCGCCGCCCTAAACTACTTTCTTCAAACCTTCCAGGTAATTTGGGTTTACCTTTCATTGGCGAGTCACACAAGTTTGCATTCCTTACTGCTAAGGGGAAATTAGAGAATTTTGTGCTTGATTCTGTTTCAAAATACTCCTCCCCGATATTCCAAACATCCTTATTTGGCGACCGTGTGATAGTCATGCATGGACAAGAAACGAACAAATTCTTATTCACAAAGGGGAGCAGTTTTATGCGGTTGTGGTTCCCTAGACCAGTTTGAAAGATCTTTCCCACTTTTAATTGAGATGTTATTAAACCAATTAATATACAAGAAGTTTATCGTCCGGTATTACATAGCCATACCGCTCTTCAGCATCATGTAAAGTTTATTGACCGCATGGTGCAGATGAACTTACAGAATGACTGGGTTGGAAAACACCTGGTTAGATATTAAATGTATAATTGTTATCAGTGGCGGATCCAGGAATTTTGTTTAGGGGGGCTAAAAAACTTTTTGACACTGTTATTCTTTAAAAATTATATTATGTTACATTTTTCTAAAAATACATAAAAGCATTTTACAAATTTTAAAAATTTCAGGGTGCTAGAGCCCCTAGCCCCCTTTGCGTCCGCCTCTGATTGTTATTAAATGATGACATAGATTATTAATTGTTTCTTATCTATATTATTCTTTCTTTTTTTCAAATAATTACTTAACATGACTTTCCGATTGATTTCCATACAATAATTTTTTCTATTTATAGGTTTGTATATACCCACTGGCCAAACGATTTGCTCTCTCAATAGCGTGCAACATAATGCTATCAGTGCAAGACGAAGAACTTATTTCCAAACTGCTAGTTAACTTAGATGCCATAGAACGCGGCCTTACATCTATTCCCCTTAAATCTCCCTTTCACTAGTTTTCGTGGAGCCATTAAAGCATCGAATCGCTACTGAATCAAATAAATCTCATAGTACATGAAAGAATATTAAGAGGGACAACCCCTACTGATGACAAGGAATTAGGTGATGATGATGATCTTCTGTCTGATCTGCTTCAAGGGTTGATAAGAATGGCATAAATATGACTGAAACTGAGGTTGCTGAAGTGGTTTTAGTAAGTATTGCTGCCAGTTACAAAACAGTTGCCTCTTTGATTTCAGTTATATGTAGCTCGCTTGCGGATCATCCTGATATCCACCGCAAGGTGCATCAAGGTAATAAAAAGATCTGATCCACGACTGGTTCTAATTATGTAACAAGCTAAATGACATAATTTCTTAATTTGTGATTATTTTGGGCAAGTTGTCTATAATATTTCCTCTGAAGACTACTAATTGCATGTTGAATATTGTTTCTTCTTGTCAATTGATTTAATTTCTAATAACTTATGCAGAGCAAAAGGATGTGAGTGCGATTAAGACACCAGGAGAGATGTTGGATTTAAATGACATTTATAAAATGAAATATACGTGGAACGTAGCTCGTGAAGCAATGCGGATACTGTTGGAATGTAATACTAGGTCCACATGTTGTACGCTTATAGTTTGTATTTTAGGCCTATCATTATGTAACTTTCCTCTGCTATACTAATTCTGTCCTACACAGAATTAGCCGTTACTAGTCACTATATATATACATCACAGCTAGCCTCTGTAATACACATCATATACTACACAGAATATATCCCCTTTTGGGATACGTTAATAAATCGGGTTCCTTGGTTCTTTCATGGTATCAAGAGCAAGAAACAGACCAAGAACCCGTAAAATCAATATCCTCATTTTCTTTTTCGTCGTCTCCCAAAGAAAACACTCCGCCCAACACTCTTCTTCTCGATCCTCTTCTTGAGATACGCCAACAATGGCAGATGATGAAGAAACGCCCGAAAAAAACAGCGATACGGTAGATTCACACAAGAAAAAAAGGCTTTGACCGACGGAGAAGAAGCTCAGACAAGCAAAGCAAATGAGAACGCGGCGGCCACCGACGAGCTGTATATTCATGCCTCTGACTACCCAGGCATGCAACTCGCCTACAAATTCACTGGAAAAGGCTTCCTCGACTGGAAGCAAAATTTCCTATCGGACTCATCTCCAAATCCAAACTAGGGTTTGTCGATGGAAGCGTCGGATTGGAAAATTACCAAGGCGCACGAAGAAGTGCTTGGATAAAGGCGAATGGCATGGTGATGGGGTGGCTGTTTACTGCTTTGGACAAATCCATCCGCAAATCCGTATTATATCTTCCGACCGCTGTAGCTATCTAGGCAGATTTATGTCGACGCTTCGACTTATCCACTGGAACACGCCTGTACGCAATCCAACAAGAATCCAGGAGGATTCAACAGAATGAAGACGATTTAAACACTTACTGTAACACCCCAACTACAAACACCATACTTAACAACAATTCGCAGCGGAAATACAACTCAACACCTAACTTGATCCATCGGGTGTTACACGCCGTTAGCCACCCACGTGGCTAACAAGGCTAATACTTACACAATGTACCGGTCTGATGGACTAGATTACCGAGCGCTACACTTTACATACAATCCGTTTCTAAACTGAAAACAAATACAATTACAATCCAACTGTACCGAGTCTATTACATTCCATTACTGATAACAAGTTCGGTCTCACCTTACTAACAAATACGCCTAACACAACATACACTACCCATGCTCCGCCATTCCCGTCCTACTCTCGAACGAAGGGCAGCTTCTTTGTACCTGAAAAGTAATGGGTGGCCCCAAAGGGGCTCAGCACTTTGTTGGTATGGTAATCGTGCAACCCGTATGCTACCAGGCCACGCACAACTAATTGTCGTGTGAGCATGCAGTTGATTTTATTTAGAGCATGCATGAAATACTATAAACACATATCATGCTTATACATCACACATATCCAACTAATAGGATACATCCAATAAAGTTAACCATCAACACTTGTTCGATCAAATTATTGTGTTCCTTGACCCTTGAGGGTTTCTACCTTAATGGAACTAAATTCTTATTAGACAACACTTACCCGTTTAATCAGGTTACAACTAATTACTTCTTATATTAATATGGGGTTGATTTAGGTTATCAACGTACACAACATAACCACACACATCACGTAATAACGTATACTCAACACATTACCCTCCTTCTTAGAGGAAGTACACTTTACTTAAGATGGGTCGGATAAAATATACATCCGAGCACACCATACACATTTACTTTACTTAGATGCATTGGCCTTAATATAGGCCCGATCACACCATACACAATAACTTTACTTAGATGTGTCGGTCTTAATATAGACCCGATCACACCATACACAAATCCCCCTAGCCCCGAATAATAATCAAGGTAGGAAAGTCTCTTATTAGACTTGTGGGTGATTGCAATCCAAGAAGGAAAGTCAAACAAATAGAGAGGGAGTTAAATCAAATATAGATATCAACTCCCAAACACACGTGCACGATCGGGACGCCCCGGATTCCTCACCCCCCATAATATATATTAGTTAGAAGTTCCCTTATGGAACTTACCACATCATGACACCACATTATGTTACAAACTTAGTTAATCACGCACAAGGGAGGTAACATCCCATTCGACAAACTTGGACAACAACATTCGTTAAATAACGACGTACTAACAAGGGCAACACACATTGCACACAACCACATTACACAAATAACGCACGGATAGCCGTAGTTAGAACGTTCCCGTAGGTTGGGACGTTAAATCTGAATACCGATCTCTTATGTGATCCTAAGGTCGGTTAACTACAGTTTAACACATATTCGAGGTTAAACGGTATCGGAACAAAGTGCGCCACATAATTGAATTACTGTAAACTCATTTCATGCTTTATCTTGCAAGGTGGCAAACATTCAGAAAATCAAGTCGGCATACAAGCCGGTGTAACCCGATAGGACACGGGTTGCAAGAAAACCATACCTTACACCAAGGGTTATTCTACCGTGTGTCCCGAGGATTTACTCTTAACGCGTCACCTCACGCTCCTCACGTAGTTTCTGAACAACTGGTATTATTCCAAATGTTTCTATTAACATCAAAATCTTATGGTATGTAAACTTTTATTACTCCCGTACTTAACCCCGTTGTCCCGTTATCCTTAACTTACTTATGTGATCTTAAGTTTACAACTTACACATTCACTCTCACACTTGTTTATACTTCCAATGGCCTTTAAAAGTCACCAAACAAGGCCTAATCATCATCTAAAACCATCCCCAATCAATTCCTCATCATTACAACACTTAAAAACACATTCTGGAGCATTTTTGAGCTGGTCCGGGTTTGTGTCCGGGGTTACAAACCCGGACCAATCCTGGAAATCAGTTTCTGCCCATTTTTACATGTGGTCTGGGTTTGTGTCCGGGGATATAAACCCGGACCAACCCCTGGAATCACTTTCTGGCATGTTTTGGGGTGGTCCGGGTTTGTGTACCGATTTGTAAACCCGGACCAACCCTGGAACTGTCAAATTTTATAGTTTTTGAGGAGTTTTCAACCCCTAATTCACCTCCAATCATTCCCTAAACTTTCCACATGTTTCCTACATGTTTAAACACACTAAAACACTCCTTAAATACTCTTCAAATCATGGGTCAAATTCTTACCCAACTCCTTGCTAAATTCCACAAGTTTCAATTCCACATTTTCATTCCCTACACACTTTGCACATCAGTGCACCCTTAAACCATTCCCATGATAGCTTTAACCTTCTCCTTACCATTTTACCATACCACATTCATTCCTAGTATTTTGCACTCTCGATACCCAAGTCACTCGCCATTTACAAAGTCAAACACACTAAGCTCTTTCCTAGAATTTCAAACCACCAAAACATCAACTTTTGCTACAGATTTCTACACCACTCAATTTACTTCTCCAACTAACACCCCAAGGTGCTTAGCTACTCCAATTGGTCTCTCCAAACACCTAGTTCACCCTAGGTAACATCAACTCACCAATACACCTAAATTCCTTAGGTTTCTACGGAAATTTTGCCATAACTTCGTTACTAAACTAACACATCCAAATTCATCATCTTCATCACCTAAACCAAAATATTCATAATTCAACACAAGCTAACCAAATTTAAGCTCACCTAACCAAATCCATCAAGGATCCTACCAGCACATAAACACTCATCCAAACCTCATTATACACATTATAATGCACTATTCTCAAATGCATGGCACTTAGGCCCTTAAATCACAAGCAATGCACAATGCATTAAACATTATCACAGTTTCCTCTTCTTAACACCAAACACACTTCCAACATGATTTTTGATTCATTCTATTAATTACCCAACCCAAAAATTTTAAAAGCATAGGATAGAACTAAGGTAGATTATTTACCTTGATCCTCCAAGTTATTTTCTTTCTTTTCTCCTCTTCTCTTCCTCATGTCAATTTCGGCCAAGGGGGCAATGCACCCTTACTAACCACTAGCAATATTCAAATGGGGACCTTAAGTACTAATCATCATACTTAAACACATAAACTAATTTAATATATAAGAGGAAGGTGCTTAGAGCACTAAATTTAGGGTATTACTTTGTAACCCTAGAATTGAATTTTTGTCCATTATTAAGGTAAGGCTCTAGCCCCATTTTGGAGATGAAATCGGCTGGAACAAGAGGCAACAATGGGGGTTTAAAAATCTGGAAAATCGGCCATGGAAGGAAATGAAGAAAAATTGAGTTTTTCTTTAAACCTTTTACCTTAGATGAAAGAGGGGATGAACTAGCTCAAGAAAATGAGCTTTTCTTCTCAAATGGTGCTCTAGCCATGGTGGTCAACTTCATCGTTTTGGGATTTTGAAAAGAGAGGAAGGTAGATTTGATGAGGGAATCCAAATATGTGATTTGTTTTGCAGTTGGAGCTTTGTAGGAGCTTGGGCAAGTAAAAGAAAATGGAGGAGGAAGAGTAGCCATGGAAGCTTGCAAAAATCACCAGCAAAGGAAGAAGAAAGAGGGAGGGAAAATGTGGGTGTATAAAGGAGTTCAGATTTTTTGACAAAAGTAGAGAGTATTTTACTCTTATTACAATTTACACCCCAAAATTTCCCGTTTTTACACTATTCACTAATCCGGGCCCGTTTTCCGGATTTTTCTCGTTTCTTTAATTTTAATGGTTCTTAAGCTCCCATTAATGTTTAATTATAGTTATATAATCAACTATAATTTTTACGGGGTCGTTTGACTGTTTAAAGTCACATTTCGGGTTTTCTCGAAAAACGCGCTTTAAAACTCCGTTAGCATTTTAACCCATTATTTGGGTCCGTTTTCTTCGGGAATTTTTCCCACATGTTCTTAGTGTGTAATTAGGGTATAAAAATATATTCATAACCCTATTTAAGTTTATATACCTCCTAATATAATTAAATACACGTTTTCACATTTTGCACGTTTTCTTATTTCTTTTGGTTTCTCTTTCTTCACCAATGTTCTTAAGGACCTTAAGTAGCCTTAGAAAATCATAATTACCAATTAATTAACACATAAAGGTTTGGGGTATTTCAATCTACCCCCCTTAAAAGAACTTTGTCCTCAAAGTTCCACAATTCCTTGCATCACTTAATTAGGATACAGGGATTACTTTTACAATATAAATCTCACATTATCAACATACACCGAATGTAAACTTTCAGACTCAAGGTCTGGATAATATAACAACCTTCAGACTCATAGGTCTGGATAATATAACAACCTTCAGACTCATAGGTCTGGATAATATAACAACCTTCAGACTCATAGGTATGGATAACGTTTATTACACATACCACACAACATGTCTTAGCATGTATAGCAATCAGAAATTCCTTTTACATCTCTTCATGGGCTCGGTCTAAAGACTACAGGACATCACAGCCCTCGAGTCCCATGTCGAGTACATATACACTGTGATCCCGCAGATACCGGTCGCAATGGACACTTTCTGGTCCCGGTCCTTTGGAAGGTCAAAACAATCACTTACTTTTTAACATATACTTCTCATGTAACCGGTCCGAAGACAAAGGCTCATACGTCCTCAGCTCGTGAGCAAGTAATACAAAAATACTCTTTACGAGGTTAACTAGAACGAAAAATCCTTTATTTGAAAATACCAATTGAAAATTCTTTATGAAACCGCAATACAACTCCAAGTCCAATTTATGCTAACTGCATCCTATTCTTAACGTGATTATTTGTGACCACTTATAAGGAGCTTCAAGAATCATCCAACCCTGATGTGATCAGCATCAGTGTTGAACTATCCTTGCACCCCAATTTGTGTTCGGCTTCCCTTGATCGCATGCAAACCAAGTTCCACCTCCCACTTCAATTTCACCCAACAACTAATTCAAACATTTACCATTTTCTATCTTTTTAATCTTTCTAGTCATAATCACACCATCAAATAGCTCAATAATTTCCATTTTCTATTCCTTTTGAACATCCTAGTCATGATCACGCAACAATACATCTCCAAGGGATGGAACTCTGTCCATGAAGTATTTTCAATTTTCTCTAGTCAACTTACCTAAGGAATTGTACCACTTCATACATCACAATACTATATATATATATATAATATATTTTAATCAAATCACAATACTACATTGTCTTAAATAAACATATACTGTCGGGGTTTTAGTTCCCCAAGAGTTTTCTACTCCCTTACACTTGTATTAACGCACCACTTATAACAATGGTATTCGCATCTTCTGTGCGCAATTACCACAATTAAACCACAAATGAATACATATGTTCATGTAACATACGCACCAATCATCAGAACAATTTATTTTGTGCTATGCACACCATCGTAATCACTTATCTTGTGTTATGCACAACATCATTCACGTACACTTGTACGTATACATTCACTAAGCGTTTTGCGCTCTACCCCCCTTAAAAGGGATTACGCCCGCGTAATCGACCATATGTTATTACTTAACATTGGTTTAAGAGTTTCGTCGTCGTAAAGTATTTTAACTTCCGCACGGTTTATTTTACAATGCATTCCGGTCAGAGGACCTTAACCATATTGACGGTTTAGTCCCTGTATCCAAAATTCTCATTGGAGCTTGTTTAACTCGTAACCGATTTCGGTTCTGGCCTGTGAGGCTTCTAGACATAGATTATTAGCCCTTTACTCGTATTCACTATGTATATTAAACCTTTTGAATCATGGGCCCAATAGCTTCTGCTGCGTGACTCTTATAACTCTAGAGCTTAGTTCGCTCGTTTCGTTATTCACCACGTATTGTACATCTCCCTTTTTATCCCTATTATATTGGGAATGAAGGTTTCTCAACCGACGCGTGGTATTTCTTACCGTGGGCGAATTCGATGAGTTATACCTTTCCTATTCAATTATCTGGAACTTATTGTGCATCCCTGTGTTTATTCAATGGTTTTTCTGACTTACTGTCGGTTGAGGTCGAGCTACTACCTAATATATGTAGTGCTCCCTCTATTGTTTTCACACACAAGGTATATTCTATACCTGTATTTGGTATTCAGTGCTTCTTTAGTCACTGACTCATGACTATTTCTCCTGCATCATGATTAACTATGTGACTCTGCACAACTACTCTTTCATTTGTATGACCTCGCATCTTCTATGCATCGGTCCTTATAAAATTATAAGTCTCATCCTCCTTTATTGCGGTGAAATGAAATTTGTTTTTTGTTTCGTTTGCTGGTATGTCCAACATTTTTCGTGTCTCTATGGCTCAAGGCCGCACGGTTGGTTTCTAGCTTTTCACTCAACTGGCTTACGCCATATTACTGGTGTGTTTACCAGTCTTCTGTATCTAGTACGGGTTGGTTATTTAGTAATGGGGTACTATCGAACTGATCCTCTGGGGATATACTTCCAGTTCCGCATGCAATTGCAATAGGAACGAACATTGCCTTATTCGTGAGATTCCTTCGTTACACGGTAAAAGCTACTGGCTTTACTGTCCAGTCTACTTACTATCACTTACCTTCAGTCTTCACTGAGTCTAACTCAGAATTCTGTTTGTTCTCTATATTGTTTGTACATAATGGTCGCTTGATGCGTACCAAGTTCTTATTAGTTATACAACATTGATTCACATGCCATCTGCTGTTACTAGCTTCCGCTCAGGTACTTACGTCATTTATATTATGAGTCGCCACATCCGTGGCTGATTACTGAATATGTTATTCCTTAAGTCCTTATGCTCCTTGAGCATTGTTCCATCTATATTTCATGTTGAACACACGTGGCGTTTGCTACTAGACTGACCACTCTTCCGGTCTTCCACAGTTAAAGCTTCTTCCGCACACTAGTCTAGGAGATTGCTCCATATACTCAAACTTTAATTTATCATATGAACAAACTAAGACGTTCTCTTATTTATTACATATTTAATGGGTATCTTTGGATAATTTCCCGGTATCTGGGTCTTGTTCTACTTACAATTACTGTATTTCAACAGGTGAAGGCCTTTTCCGAAGGGTTCACATTTACACCTCTCCACAGCCTCACAATATTGAGAGGTTTCCCCATTCTTCTAAGGTGTGGTTCGTTCTCCGCTCTTATCACTTACATAACCCAATCCTTTTTATTACTGGTGCCACTTCCGGCAATCACGGTAACTATTTGAATTACACATTGTATTGGTTCACGGCTATAAGCTGCGTTGCCTCGAGCACTGCTCGTTGTCGGTTGTTCACAAGACTCCTACTTGTACTAGGCTCCATAACAAGGTTATTGCATCACACTTCCTATTTGGAGGCCCGTTAGGTAATATCAGTTCACTCCCTGGAAATTTAGGGTATCCCCTATTAGGTGGATTTCCCTTGGTGATTGTCGGGAATTCTATCCCGTTCGTTGGACATTCACGTACCCATGTTGGGCATTTGCCTTACTATGTATAGGCTGGGTGTTCATTCCAGCTATCATGTTTATCCTTCGTGATTCTTGAGACACATGCTATGTCTTTCCTTACTAGTCAATGCACTTCACATTTCCTGACTCTCTAAACATTTCCCTGAAACGAATTCACTAATTCCTTTAGTCTCATTTACCTAATTGAATCCTTTCACTTCAATTGTTCACGGTAATCGGTTGCTCTGGTCTGAATTTGCACTGCTGACCGTAGTATGGAGTCGAATACTCCCCGTGTTCCGTACTCCACTCGTATACATACTTGGGCACCCTACTGATACATTACTACTTACCTGACTAACTTGTAAATAAGTCTGTCAGGCCCGCAAGCTCCTTCGGAGTGCGGTCATCCCACATTTCGTTTTTGTACACTCGTAGTGTTCGTCACACGCCTATGTGGAGTATTCTATTGTCAACTCCTCTTATATCGTCCTATGACAATGCACATTTGGTGCTTCCTAAACTTAATCAAGGGAAATTTGTCCACTGTCTGTATTTAGTACGATCTTGATTCCTTCCCTCGAATTAATTACCCTCGGGTTGTAGGATTGTTCTAAGGTTGTTCGAATTGAAGTAGGTATAACTTACCTACTATGTGGCACTGAGGCCAGTGTAGGTCCTTTGGTTTGGTTTTAAGGAAAATCTGAGGTTTGAGAGAAATTTAGGTTTAAAAGAAGGCTTGAAATAAACATGAGTTTGGAAGAAAATTTGGTTTGAAAGAGGGTTTTAAAACAAATCTGAGTTTAGAAGAAAAGTTAGGTTTAAAGAAAATTCTTCATGGTATTTAAAATGTCTACTTGCCTTTACCGAGTCTAGCTTATCGCTGACTGGTATATCCCTAAATACAAGGGTTAGAGTGTTAAACCTTCCAAGGTTTCAGTATTCAGGTTCTGAAGATTCGTGATCCCATAATTTCTTCGTTCACCATCATGGTAACCTACTAAGTGCTTCACCGTCGTTAAAATCTTCCCGAATAGCCCCGTTATAGCAGCACTTGCCATGGCAAGTGCGCCATGCAGGCTGGCTATCGGTTCAACATGTACTGGTTGCGGTACTACTCTTATCATTTCCGTATTCGGTAGCCTTGTTGGCTCTTCCTTTGATCTTTCATTCTTGATAAAAAATCTTCCGAGCGACTCTCATTGGTCTTGACATGGTAATCATAAATCAGGGTGACTCTCCATTCTCAGAGGCCCTTATTCACTTAACTCTGTGTTTTTCCTTGTTGTTCGTTCCCACACATTTGTCGTGGTACCGAGGTTTGACCCTTGTTTAGATGCTACGTTGTAGTCCTATTAAAGTATGTTTCACTAATACCCCCATAGTTATCTGAACTATGAAAATCAGGTATTACAGCCTCTTTGGCGTTATAGGTTTGGGGTTATCCAATCTTGACTAGTTTCTCAGTCGGTTAGTACACCACTGGCGGTATTATCTAACAATTGTGGTCTCGTAGACATGTGTCTCGGGTCTCATTACTTCACCTTTCTGCTTTGTTGCACGGCTAGTGCGTTCCTTCTTGATGGTCAGTCATGGTTCTCTCGACTGCTAAGCCTGTCGACCCATGCTGCCGGAAATTCCATTCTCATATGCATAGGATTCTTCAATTCTCCGCTATTAAGTGCAGTTAACGTTGTTCAGATGGGGACCGTCTGCGGGATTTCCCATTCTTGGAATCTATCGTACGACCGGTTCCCCATTCTTACAGAAATACTTGATAACAGCCAGATCGGGTTTTCCCGAGTAAGAGAGGACTTTCATCTCTCTGGCGTTCTTTCCCGAGTTATAAAACGGGGGATGTGGAGGGCGGGTATGGATATTGTCGGTATCCCGTACACACGGGGAATGCCTAACTAGCGTATCTCTCACGCTATCACTCAATCCCTAGCCCAAAGTCTTAAACTCCTAACTCGGTGCTTCCTAAGCTCGGTAATTCCAGTCATCAGAGTGATACTTCGCTCTGATACCACTTTTTGAAACACCCCAACTACAAACACCATACTTAACAACAATTCGCAGTGGAAATACAACTCAACACCTAACTTGATCCATCTGGTGTTACACGCCGTTAGCCACCCACGTGGCTAACAAGGCTAATACTTACACAATGTACCAGTATGATGGAATAGATTACCGAGCGCTACACTTTACTTTACAATCCGTTTCTAAACTGAAAACAAATACAATTACAATCCAACTGTACCGAGTCTATTACATTCCATTACCGATAACAAGTTCGGTCTCATCTTACTAACAAATACGCCTAACACAATATACACTACCCATGCTCCGCCATTCCCGTCCTACTCTCGAACGAAGGGAAGCTTCTTTGTACCTGAAAAATAATGGGTGGCCCCAAAGGGGCTCAACACTTTTGATGGTATGGTAATCGTGCAGCCCGCATGCTACCGGGCCACGCACAACTAATTGTCGTGTGAGCATGTAGTTGATTTTATTTAGAGCATGCATGACATACTATAAACACATATCATGCTTATACATCACACATATCCAACTAATAGGATACAACCAATAAAGTTAACCCATCAACACTTGTTCAATCAAATTATTGTGTTCCTTGACCCTTGAGGGTTTCTACCTTAATGGAACTAAATTCTTATTAGACAACACTTACCCGTTTAATCGGGTTACAACTAATTACTTCTTATATTAATATGGGGTTGATTTCGGTTATCAACGTACACAACATAACCACACACATCACGTAATAACGTATACTCTACACATTACCATCCTTCTTGGAGGAAGTACACTTTACTTAAGATGAGTCGGATAAAATATAGGTCCGAGC
The DNA here is from genome assembly GCA_023374045.1 of Limonium bicolor. NCBI lineage: Eukaryota > Viridiplantae > Streptophyta > Magnoliopsida > Caryophyllales > Plumbaginaceae > Limonium > Limonium bicolor. The sequence goes on from CM041776.1 coordinate 235,513,405, forward strand.
ACACCATACACATTTACTTTACTTATATGCGGCGGCCTTAATATAGGCACGATCACACCATACACAATAACTTTACTTAGATGTGTTGGTCTTAATATAGACCCGATCACACCATACACAAATCCCCCTAGCCCCGAATAATAATCAAGGTAGGAAAGTCTCTTATTAGACTTGTGGGTGATTGCAATCCAAGAAGGAAAGTCAACTAAACAGAGAGGGAGTTAAATCAAATATAGATATCAACTCCCAAACACACGTGCACGACCGGGACGCCCCGGATTCCTCACCCCCCATAATATATATTAGTTAGAAGTTCCCTTATGGAACTTACCACATCATGACACCACACGGTGTTACAAACTTATTTAATCACGCACAAGGGAGGTAACATCCACTGCTGGGAAAAAAAAGAATAAACAACACCCTTTTAAAACGGTTATATTTGTAAATCGTTTTTTTAGCATATTATTGAACGATTATAAAGTAAGGCGTTGTATTTATGGTTTAGGCCGGACATTTTAAAAAACGCTTCACTTAAGAAGCGTTCTTTATTGTATCGCGCCCAAAGACAAAACAAACGCTTGGAAAATAAGCGTTCTTTATATGAAACATATAAAGAATGCTTCACATATAAAGCGTTTTTTATGTCTCTGGAACGCTCAGCATAAAGAACGCTTCCGTTTATAAGTGTTCTTTATGTTTTTTACTCTCAGCATAAAAAACGCTTCTTAAGTGAAGCGTTCTTTATGTTGACTGAATAATTCACCCCACTTTCCCGAAAAATTTAATCTCTCCCGCGCTCTCTGTTACAACGTAACCCTCAAGCTACCTCTCTCTCGATTGAGCTCACGAAATATATACGTACGTACCCCAATACCATCCGCTAGCTACTGCGCCATCACCGCCACTATCGTTGCTGCCACTGCCGCCGCCGCCGCTTTCTGGCCGTCTCTCGCGCCTGCTACGCGTTGATTTCTCCCGATATTTGCGCCCGCGCGCATGCATCTTCATTCTCTGATGATCATTGATCGATCGACCCAAATATACATGCATGACTGTCGATTGCCTCTGTTTCGGTAATTCATCAAATCTGTAAACAGGAACATATATATTTCTGCTCTTTCACTCTTATTAATTTTGTAACCTGCGATCGAACAGGAATATACATGCTTGTCGCCTCAGTACGTACGTTCTATTGATATCATCTGTAGTAATTAATTTTACAACCCAACTGGCGTAACATCGATCCATGCTCTATCGCCTATATTCTTGATTCTGGTGGAGGTAATTTTGCTAACCAAACTGATCGATCAGGAACATATAAACATGTTGTGGTTGGGATTAATGTGTATAATTATTAGGATTAAGTGTTTGGGATTAATTAATTTTGCAAACCAATTAAACTGTCGCCTGAGCTGATTTTTGGTACTTGCTGGTTGTGTCCAAATGGACTTGAGATTAATGTGTTTATTAGGCAAAAAAATATAATGTGTTTGGGCATACAAATATAGCCACGTAGTTATGGTGAAATTTTGCAAAACCAAACTGTCGATCAGGAACATACATGCTCTGTTTAAGATTAATGTGTTTATTAGGATTAAGTGTATCTGGGATTAATTTTGCAAACCAAACTGTCGCCTCTTGTACATGCTCTATTGTGGTGAAACGCTATATTTTTAGGGGGGATTCTATCGGATTTCCCAGAAAATTTTGTCAAAGTATTGAATTATTGGATTCGTAATGTAATTATTGTTGTGTACAAACTATCTTCTGCAGGCATTGGTAGTACTTTTAATTGTTTATATAGTGTTTCTCTGAATAGCTATTAAATATACTCGAACATAGTCACCCGTCCGAGATATACCTACTAGAGGTATATCTTGGATAGTCCCCGTCGGGACTGTCCAATCACATTTGATCTCACCTTCTAGGTAGTGAACAAGTTTATAAAAAACAGTTCATTTAAAAATTCGGTAGCTTTTCCCTTTGTTCTTCGTGTGTACTCATATAAATACACTAGAAGAACGGAAGGGAAATGCTGCCGAAATTTTCAATGAATGTTTTTATAATAAACTTGTTCGCATGTGAGATTGAACGTGATTGGATGGGTTTAGGTTGTAAAATTTTTAAAAGTAACTGGACTAATATCTTCCAACATATGAACGATATCGATCAGCTGTAAAGTAATACATCGATCTTATAGAAAGAGATGGAGCGTTCAAAGATGTACAATGACAGACTTGACAACGATTACCTACAAGGGGTCGATAAGTTCTGTAAGATCCTAGTCAACAATCTTCAACCGAGGGATAAGGGATATATTTTGTGTCCATGCAACGACTGCAAAAATGACTTCAAGTATAGAGATATTGAGAAAATTAAGGACCATTTGATTTGCCGTGGGTTTACAAAATATTACGAAGACATAGCATTATGGCATGGTCAGCATGCAGTGAATGTGTTTGACTATGATGTAGAAGCTTCAGTAGAACAATTAGAATTGGACGGCACTGAAAACTTTGGGGATGACACAGAAAACTTTGGGATGATGACAACTGCACGATTAACGACGAGACGGAAGATGCGAACATTGACACACTGTTGGAAGATGTAGAACAATACTTTACCAACAAACCGAGTACACATGAAAACTTTATGCAGTCATGTAAAGAACCATTGTACGCTGGATGTGATGCACTGACGCTGAACAAATTAAGTGTGACCCTGAAACTATTTAATGTCAAATCGAAACACGGATGGAGCGATGTAAGTTTCACGGAACTATTGCAAATTATTAAGAAGATACTACCAGCGGACAATGTCATACCTACAACTACTTATGAGGCGAAGAAGTTAATGTGTCCAATGGGTATGGAGTACAAGAAAATACATGCTTGTCCATCGGGGTGTATTTTGTTCTGGAAGGAGTATGAGCTACATGATTGTTGTCCTAAATGTGGTGAATCACATTGTGTAAAGAAAGATCATAAGGACGGCAACAAGCCAAAGCTTCGTTCCCCAGCGAAGGAGTTATGGTATTTGCCAATAATCCCAAGGTTTAGGCGGTTATTTACAGTTCCGAAGGATGCTGAAAACCTTAGGTGGCATACAACACATAGGGTGGATGATGGTAAATTAAGACATCCTGCTGATTCACCGCAATGGAGAAACATTGACAGAATGTATCCTGAGTTTGGTATAGAATCAAGAAATTTAAGACTTGGCTTATGCACGGATGGAAAGAACCCGTACGTCACTTTGAGTAGTGTACACAATACTTGGCCTGTTATGTTGGCTGTATACAACCTCCCACCATGGTTGTGCATGAAGCCTAGGCATATTATTCTTTCAATGTTGATATCCGGTCCAAAACAGCCGGGGAATAATATTGATGTGTTTCTGCAGCCGCTTGTTGATGACTTGAAACTCTTATGGAATAAGGGAGCAACAGTATATGATTCTTATGCAAAGGAAAACTTCACACTGCGTGCTATGCTGTTTTGTACGATAAATGACTTTCCAGCATACGGAAACCTATCTGGATATACAATCAAAGGAGCATTAGCGTGTCCTGTTTGCGGTGATAACACATGCAATATCCGATTGAAATATAGTGGAAAAAATGTGTACATGGGTCATCAAAAATTCCTTTCAAGACATCATAAGTACCGAAAGATGACAAATGAATTTGATGGGACGACTGATCATGTTGTAGCTCGGCAACCTTTATCAGGTGTCGATGTTTATAACCGGGTGAAAGATATTGTGAACAACTTTGGTCCTCCAACTAAAGCTACATAGAAGAGTGTTTGGAAGAAAAGGTTGATATTTTTTTATCTTGAGTATTGGCAACATTTGCAAGTAAGGCATTGTATTGATGCCATGCACGTCGAGAAAAATGTGGGTGAAAGTCTTGGTGGAACGTTGCTAAACATTAAAGGGAAAACAAAAGATCATTTAAAGGGGAGAAAAGATTTGGTAGAGTCGAGCATACGAAAAGAGCTCCACCCGCAACAAAGAGGAACACTTATCTTCCTGCCTCCCGCATGTCACACTCTATCCAAAGAGGAGAAAAAGAGTTTTTGCAGTGCCGTTTCTGACATCAAAGTACCATCAGGGTACTCTTTCAACGTAAGAAGTTGGGTGTCCATGTCTGAACTCAAGTTAGTAGGGATGAAATCTCATGACTACCATGTTTTGATGCAACATTTGCTTCCCATTGCAATTCGTGGGATTCTCCCACATGATGTCAGGAAAACCATTACAAATTTGTCTGTGTTTTTCAATGGATTTTCTGCCAAAGTTTTAGATGTGCAGATATTGGACAAGTTACAGGCTGAACTAATTGTCACTATGTGCCAGTTGGAGATGTATTTTCCACCTTCATTTTTCGATATTATGGTGCATCTGCTTGTTCATTTAGTAAGGGAGATCAAGGAGTGTGGCCCATTATGTAACACCCCCAAACGCTGGCCTAGGAGTTAGGGGTGTCACACGCCGCGTATTATTACATAATAACGCAAGGCTCTAATAAGCATACTTAAGCAGATAAACAAATAAGGCCCAAACGAAATACTTAAATAAAGTATAATCAAATGATGTCGTAACATCCCAAAAGTATTACACAACCCACCAAAACGAATATCAAAGCAAAAGCTAACAAAAGAGGCCCAAAGGCTCAAATTCAAATACAAAGTCTCAAACAAATCAAATATCAAAATGAACTAAGCTCCAGAGCTGCAAAGTGACCCTCGCTGATCAATCTGCAATGTTAGATAAAGTAGGGGAATGAGCACACAACTATGCCCAGTAGATGACCAACTTCATCAACCAGCATGCTCAAAACATTTTACAGATTATTGACAAATCAGAAGGAGTCAAAGGAATCCATAAATAGGTCAGAAGACAGAACAGAAGTCCATACAATGGAGGACTAAACAGAGTCAGAAGCAGACAGAAGCAGAAAATAGAGTGGGACACTAGCGATCACAGCATACAGACAGAACGAGCAACCAGCTCGTGAACAGAACGAGGAAACCTCACTCGTAAACAGAATAGGTGTAAACACCCGTGAACAGAACGGGGAACATCACCCGTGAACAGAAGGATCCTACATAGCGCGCTACGAGACAGCGAAACCAGCCATCCAAAGGCTCAGACACAGAGATAACTAGGTCCCAAAACAGAAGCTTAAATACAGATAAGCATATGTGCACCAAAGGCACCAGAAAGCACATAGATGGCTTGGAAATCAGAAGGGGAATCCAACCCCGCAAACGGAAGTCAAAACAGAGCTCAAACGAGCAAGTTATGGTCAAAACAGTACCCTGTCCGAACTTGTGTCCGGACATCAATGTTCGGACACAAGTCGAGACTCAGAAGATGAAATCAGACAGATGTCCGAACATGTGTCCGAACTACGAAGTTCGGACACAGGTCGAACTTCAAAACAAAAGAAGAGTCAGAGGTGTCCGAACATCCAAGTTCGGACGGATGTTCGGACGTTCTTCGGAAATCAGGACGTGTAGAGTCCGAACTTGTGTCCGGACATCAGATGTTCGGACACAAGTCGAAGCCAAAACCAGAGAAGGCAGAAGGCTGTGTCCGAACTTCAAAGCTCGGACGGAAGTTCGGACACAGCGAAGACTTTAGAAAATAAACGCGCAACAGGGTATGTCCGAACGTCAAAGCTCGGACAGACGTTCAGACATACCGAAAAACTCAGCAAACAGAAGCGATTTTCACACAGACAGAGGCATCAATACCAACTCAAATCAACACACACATTTCCAAAACAACCTTGGGGGTTTAATCCATTGGAATGGCATTAAAACAGACAAAATCACACACAACCACAAGACAATCATTGAATCAATTTGCAGAATCTGAACTCCCCAAGGCTGAACACACGGATCGAATCCGAAAGCCACCTACCTCGAATTAACAGCAGACGAATCACTAACTGAACAGCAGAATCCAGCCAATGTAAACCCTCAAACGCAGACCGAACGCAAACCAATCCACTGAGCAAAACACAATTGCAAAACTCCCAATTCAGAAAACGGAACCCAAACTCTGAAACTGAAATTACAATCCAAAACTGCACACAATCCTCACCTGAATTCGTCAACAAGGGAACCACGGGAAGAAAACGAGTGCAGCGCGCAGAGGACTGAAGATTCTGGCAATCAGATTGCAGAGACCAGAATTAGAAGGAGGCAAATTCCAAAACCTAAACCTCAAACTGAATTGTGATAACCATATACAATTCGCAAACCTGATCGCGATGAAGAAGAAGAAACGCAGAATCCACCAATAGAACTCGGATTGTAGAAGTCCAACCAGCAGACTTGAACACTTGGATGAACGCAGTAGTTGAGAGAGAGAAAGCACAGAGAAGGAAGGAGCGTCTGAGAATATTCAAAACTGACGGGGTTAGTGGAGTCGTGGAAGCGTGAAGAGAAAAGTGATTTAGGGAGTTATTAATATAACTCATTACTTAATAATTCCTTACCAAGAATCAAAAAGAAGAAAGACCATCTCGTCCTTGTCTTTACTAAGAAAGACTTCCACGTCCTGAATCCAGAGTACATCCACATAAGGCCACTTGTGACGAAATAAAATGTAATAAACTTTGGGTTATAACATCACCTCCCCCTTAAAAGAATTTCGTCCTCGAAATTAAAACATACCTACTGCTCGAAAAGGGTGGGGAACTTGGAACGAACTTCGCTTTCGACCTCCCAGGTCGCCTCTTCCTCGGACTGACCCGACCACTGCACCTTCACCAAGGGCATGGTCTTACTTCTGAGCTTACGAACATCCCGGGCTAAGATCCTCGAAGGAGCTGCTTCGAACGTGAAGTCCTCCCTCAACCGAAGCGGACTGAAGTCGATCACATGAGATGGGTCCGGAATATACTTCCACAGCATAGAAACGTGGAAAACACTGTGCACTGCTGCTAAAGACGGAGGTAGAGCCAAACGATAGGCAACCGGTCCGATCCTCTCTAGGATCTCAAAAGGACCCATAAAACGAGGGCTAAGCTTGCCTCTCTTCCCAAACCGGACGACTCCTCGAACTGGGAACACCTTCAGATACACATGATCGCCCACCTCAAACTCTAGAGGTCATCTCCTCTGATCGGCGTAGCTCTTCTAACGACTCTGAGCCACCAGCAAGCGCTCTCTGATAGACTGGATCTTGCCTACAGCATCCTGAACTAAGTCTGGACCAATCACATCTCTCTCCTTCAGATCATCCCAACAGATGGGTGATCTGCACCTCTTGCCATACAAGGCCTCAAACGGAGCCATCCCGATACTGGTCTGGAAGCTATTATTATACGCAAACTCTATCAGTGCAACATGTTGATCCCAGCTGCCCCCGAAGTCCAACACACATGCCCTGAGCATGTCCTCAAGGACCTGATTCGTCCTCTCTGTCTGACCATCTGACTGAGGATGATAAGCTGAACTGAAAGACAACTTCGTCCCCATAGTCTGATGCAAACTCTGCCAGAATCTGGACACAAATCTCGGATCTCTGTCAGACACAATAGAAGCGGGAACCCCATGTAGACGCACAATCTCATCCACGTACAGCTGAGCCAAGCGATGCAAACTGAAGGTCTTCCTGACAGGTAGGAAGTGAGCGCTCTTCGTGAGCCGGTCCACAATGACCCAAACTGCATCAAAACCCCTCGGAGTCTTAGGCAGTCCCATAACAAAGTCCATACCGACGCTCTCCCACTTCCACTCCGGAACGGGAAGAGGCTGAAGCAAACCAGCTGGTCTCTGATGCTCGGCCTTGACCTGCTGACAGGTCCGACATCTGGATACAAAGTCAGAAATGTCCCTCTTCATGTTGCTCCACCAAAATGTCTCACGTAAGTCCCGGTACATCTTCACACCTCCTGGGTGCACCGAGTAAGGAGCTCCATGAGCCTCCTGCATGATCTCACGTCTCAAAGCATCGTCAGCAGGCACACAGATGCGGTCTTGGAACCTCAGACAGCCATCCTCTGAAACCCTGAACTCAGACTCCTGACCCGCAGCTATCTCATCTCTGATCTTACCCAAACTGACATCAAGCTCCTGACTGGCCTTGATCCTGTCGATCAAGGTAGGCTGAATCTGCAACGCTGCTAACCTCTCTGGACGAACGACCCAGACACCCATACGCTGCAACTCGAGAGCAGACCTCTGCACACCAGACACAGCACAAACTGACCCCGACGGACCCCTCCTACTGAGCGCATCAGCCACAACGTTCGCTCTACCAGGATGGTAGAGGATCTCCAGGTCATAGTCGTGTAGCAACTCAAGCCACTTCCTCTGCCTCAAGTTCAACTCCTTCTGAGTGAACAGATACTTGAGGCTCTTATGGTCCGTATAAACTTTGCACGCTGCTCCATACAGATAGTGCCTCCAAATCTTCAGAGCAAACACCACAGCAGCTAACTCTAGGTCGTGGGTCGGATAGTTTTTCTCATATGGCTTAAGCTGACGCGAGCCATATGCAACCACCTTTCCCTGCTGCATCAGAACACACCCAAGTCCCCTATGGGACGCATCACAGAAAACCTCCAGGCCCTCGGTCCCCTCTGGAAGAATCAAGATCGGCGCAGTAGTCAACCTCTTCTTCAGCTCCAGAAAACACTGCTCACAGGCATCGCTCCACTCGAACTTCACATCCTTCTGAAGCAGACGGGTCAACGGAATCACCAACTTGGAGAAGCCCTCCACAAACTTGCGGTAATAGCCTGCCAATCCAAGGAAGCTATGAATATCCCCAACATTAGTAGGCTTGGCCCACTCAGTAATAGCTCAAATCTTCTCCGGATCCACGGAGATACCATCCTTAGAGACCACATGTCCCAAGAATACCACCTGATCCAACCAGAACTCACACTTCTTCAGCTTCGCGTACAACTCGTTCTCCCTCAGAGTCTGGAGAACGGTCCTCAAATGCTCCTCGTGCTCCTCAGCACTCTTGGAATACACCAAGATGTCATCAATAAATACTACAACGAACTGGTCCAAAAACGGCTTGAACACCCGGTTCATCATGTCCATAAACAGAAGGCGCATTCGTCAGACCGAATGGCATCACTAGGAACTCGTAGTGTCCATAACGAGTCCTGAAAGCGGACTTAGGCACGTCGTCTGCCTTAATCCTCAACTGATGATAACCGGACCTCAGATCGATCTTCGAAAACACCTTAGCTCCTGCTAACTGGTCGAACAAGTCATCAATGCGCGGGAGAGGATACCTATTCTTAATGGTAACCTTGTTGAGCTCCCTGTAGTCAATGCACAACCGCATGCTACCGTCCTTCTTCTTACAAATAGCACTGGCTCTCCCCAAGGCGACACACTCGGGCGAATGAAGCCCTTATCCAGCAGCTCCTGCAACTGGACCTTCAACTCCTTAAGCTCAGCAGGCGCCATCCGGTATGGGGCCTTCGAAATGGGCTGAGTCTCAGGTGCGAGCTCGATCGAGAACTCCACCTCTCTAACAGGGGGAAGCCCAGGTACGTCATCCTGGAACACATCTGGAAAGTCTCTGACCACTGGTATGTCCTCCAGCTTCGCATCCTTGCGAACCTCAGGGATGTAGCACAGATATCCCTGGCATCCTTTCCTCAGAAAGCGGAACGCCTGCATCGCTGATATGACTGGCGGCGAGCACGGGAGTCCATTCCCTGCTACAATCAAACGGGGCTGGCCCGGCTCCTCAAAAGTGACTCTCGAAGCGGCACAATCAATGTGGGCATGGTGCGCAGCAAGCCAATCCATGCCCAGGATCACATCAAAACTAGTCATCTCCATCGGGATGAGGTCAGCACACAGAATCCTATTCTTGACTAACACAGGACTAGCTTTACAGACAGAATTCAACAACATAGAAGAGTCCCTAACCAATGGACTATGCACACACAGCTCAACACCCAGAGGCACAACAGGCAAACCGAGCTCACCCACCAACTCAGCAGAAATAAAAGAGTGGGTGGCTCCAGAGTCAAACAAACAGAAAACAGAACGAGAAGACAGCTGGAGAATACCTGTGACAACTCTGTCAGTCGATCGGTCTCTCTCTCCAGCCATCGCGTACACTCTGGCCTGGCCCTGGGGCTTCTTCTGCTCAGCCCGGTCTCGATCTCTGGACCCTGAAGCAGACTCAACGGCTCTACCTCCAGAACTACCCCTGCTCCTCTCAGCCTGAGGGCAATCAGCAATCCTATGTCCCATGGATCCACACTTGAAAAGGCCCCGGACTTCCTGTAGCAGTCCTGACCTCTGTGAAACTTGCCACAGACCTGGCACTTCGGGGCGGGAGCTGACGAAGACGAACCACCTCTATCTCGTGCGCGGTCTCCAGAGCGGTCTCCAGCTCGGTCTCCAGTAGACTGCTTCTTCTGAGAAGCAGACTGATCCCTCCTGTCGCTCTCATCGGACCTCTGCTTCCTCTTCTGGTCCTTCCCTCCAGACTGGCGACTCAAGTCAGCCTCTACCAACAGGGCGACATCAGCTACGTCCCTGAAGGTCTTGTGACGCAGAGGCGTCACAGCAGAACGGATATCAGGCCTCAGGCCGCTCTCAAACTTCCTGGCCTTCCTATGCTCGTCAGGCTCAGGTGCAAACTTAGACAGACTGATGAATTTGCGGACGTACTCCTCAACGCTCATGTCCCGACCCTGGCGTAGTCGGTTATACTCCAGAATGCGCTGATCCTTGTAGACGTCGGGGTAGAACTGTTTGTTGAACTCCCCAGTGAACTGCTCCCACGTCCAAGGCTGTGGGAACTTCCCCATAACTGACCTCCACCACTCCTTGGCTTCGGCCTTGAACAGAAAGGTGGCGAAGTCCACCTTCTGCTCCTCCTCTGAGCCCATCACACGTAGCAAGTCCTCCACCTCTGACAGCCAATGACTGGCCACCTGGGGGTCTCCTGCCCCATCGAACGACGGCGGCTTCAGCTTCATGAACTCCTGAAGCGCCTTCACGTTCCTCCCTCCAGCATCTGCCCCAGCTGGGCCTGCTCCGCCAGCTGGTCCTCCTCCAGCTGGACCACCCCTGCAGCCATGGTCTGCATGAGCTGCGTCATGAACTGCTGAACAGCATCAGCCACATTCCCTGGAGGGTTATTTGCTCTTCTTGGCGGCATTCTGAAAGTCCAACAGCAAGCAGTTAGACTCAGACACTAACACTGACGTTTCTGACTGACTGGCTAACTTAAAATCCCAGCAGATTAGAACCCAGAGCTCTGATACCACTAAATGTAACACCCCCAAACACTGGCCTAGGAGTTAGGGGTACACGCCGCGTATTATTACATAATAACGCAAGGCTCTAATAAGCAAACTTAAACAGATAAACAAATAAGGCCCAAACGAAATACTTAAATAAAGTATAATCAAAGATGATGTAAACATCCAAAAGTATTACAAACCCACCAAACGAATATCAAAGCGGAAGCTAACAAATAGCCCAAAGGCTCAAATTCAATACAAAGTCTCAAAGAATAAATAACAAATGAACTAAACTCCAGAGCTGCAAAGTGACCCTCGCTGATCAATCTGCAATGTTAGATAAAGTAGGGGAATGAGCACACAACTATGCCCAGTAGATGACCAACTTCATCAACCAGCATGCTCAAAACATTTTACAGAATATTGACAAATCAGAAGGAGTCAAAGGAATCCATAAATAGTCAGACAGAACAGAAGTCCATACATGGAGGACTAAACAGAGTCAGAAGCAGACAGAAGCAGAAAACAGAGTGGGACACTAGCGATCACAGCATACAGACAGAACGAGCAACCAGCTCGTGAACAGAACGAGGAAACCTCACTCGTAAACAGAACAGGTGTAAACACCCGTGAACAGAACGGGGAACATCACCCGTGAACAGAAGGATCCTACATAGCGCGCTACGAGACAGCGAAACCAGCCATCCAAAGGCTCAGACACAGAGATAACTAGGTCCCAAAACAGAAGCTTAAATACAGATAAGCATATGTGCACCAAAGGCACCAGAAAGCACATAGATGGCTTGGAAATCAGAAGGGGAATCCAACCCCGCAAACGGAAGTCAAAACGGAGCTCAAACGAGCAAGTTATGTCAAAACAGAGTGTCCGAACTTGTGTCCGGACATCAATGTTCGGACACAAGTCGAGACTCAGAAGAGAAATCAGACAGATGTCCGAACATGTGTCCGAACTACGAAGTTCGGACACAGGTCAAACGTCAAAATAGAAGAAGAATCAGAGGTGTCCGAACATCCAAGTTCGGACGGATGTTCGGACGTTCTTCGGAAATCAGAACGTGTAGAGTCCGAACTTGTGTCCGGACATCAGATGTTCGGACACAAGTCGAAGCCAAAACGAGAAGCAGAAGGCTGTGTCCGAACTTCAAAGCTCGGACGGAAGTTCGGACACAGCAAAGACTTAGAAAATAAGCGCAACAGGGTATGTCCGAACGTCAAAGCTCGGACAGACGTTCGGACATACCGAATAACTCAGCAAACAGAAGCGAATTCAACACGAACAAAGGCACAAAACCAACTCAAATCAACACACGCATTTACAAAACAACCTTGGGGGTTTAATCCATTGGAATGGCATTAAAACAGACACAAATCACACACAACCACAAGGCAATCATTGAATCAATTTGCAGAATCTGAACTCCCCAAGGCTGAACACACGGATCGAATCCGAAAGCCACCTACCTCGAATTAACAGCAGACGAACCACTAACTGAACAGCAGAATCCAGCCAATGTAGACCCTCAAACGGAGACCGAACGCAAACCAATCCACTAAGCAAAACACAATTGTAAAACTCCCAATTCAGAAAACGGAACCCAAACTCTGAAACTGAAATTACAATCCAAAACTGCACACAATCCTCACCTGAATTCGTCAACAAGGGAACCACGGGAAGAAAACGAGTGCAGCGCGCAGAGGACTGAAGATTCTGGCAATCAGATTGCAGAGACCAGAATTAGAAGGAGGAAAATTCCAAAACCTAAACCTCAAACTGAATTGTGATAACCATATACAATTCGCAAACCTGATCGCGATGAAGAAGAAGAAGAAACGCAGAATCCACCAATAGAACTCGGATTGCAGAAGTCCAACCAGCAGACTTGAACATTTGGATGAACGCAGCAGTTGAGAGAGAGAACAGAGAGAGAAAGCACAGAGAAGGAAGGAGCGTCTGAGATATTCAAAACTGACGGGGTTAGTGGAGTCGTGGAAGCGTGAAGAGAAAAGTGATTTAGGGAGTTATTAATATAACTCATTACTTAATAATTCCTTACCAAGAATCAAAAAGAAGAAAGACCATCTCGTCCTTGTCTTTACTAAGAAAGACTTCCACGTCCTGAATCCAGAGTACATCCACATAAGGCCACTTGTGACGAAATAAAATGTAATAAACTTTGGGTTATAACACATTATATCTGAGATATATGTATCAATTCGAAAGATAAATGGGTGTGCTTAAAAAAAATGAAAAACCGCATACGTCCAGAGGGAAGCATTGTTGAAGGATATGTAATTGAGGAAGTGATTGACTTTTGCACCCACTACTTAGAAGGCGTGGACCACATAGGACTTCCGAGATCAAGACATGAGGGTAAGTTATAAGGTGTAGGTACAATCGGGAAAAAAATGGTAAGGCCTGATTTTGCTGCATTGTGTAAAGCACATCTAACCGTGTTGAGCTATGTCGAAGATGTTGAACCATACTTCGTGTCACACTTAAGCGCTCTCAGAGCACAACATCCGTCAATGAGTCAAGCGAGATTAAAGAAGGAGCAGAATGCTACATTCGTTACATGGTTTAAAGAAAAAGTTATACATGAAGATTCAGGCAATGTAACTAAAATGGTTAAGTTATTAGCGCTCGGTCCGAATCTTGATGTTTTATCATACGAGGGTTTCGATGTGAATGGGTTCTCTTTTTATACTGAACGCCAAGATCGTAAGTCAACAAATCAAAACAGTGGTGTTCATCTAACTGCTTCACAGGAAATATATCAAGATGTAGGTAGTAAGGGAGTGACAATGAGTAAAGAGTATTATGGTGTGATTCAGGAGATTTGGATCCTTAACTACACCTGTTACAAAACTTGTGTCTTTAAATGCAAATGGGTAGACAACAGGCGCAGTTACCGTCAGGTGGAACACGGTATGAAGTTGGTTGACCTAAACGCATTGACATACACAGAAGAACCGTTAATTGTTGCTTCTAAAGCTAGACAAGTGTTCTACTGTCGTGATCAATGTAATCCTATATGGTCAGCTGTATTGCAAAGTAAGCGACGGATAGTTGGTGTTGATGGTGTTATGAACGAGGAAGATTATGACTGTCAAATGGACAATGTTCCCCTCCAAATTTCAATGGAAGTTGATAATGTGATAAACTTTCAGTGCGCAAGATCAGATCATGGAGAAGGGTTGTGGGTGGAAAAATGAACAAAAAGTAAGTCTGGCAAAAAATTGAATGCTCAACACATGCGTGTACAATTTATGATTGTTTATGACTCTATTTATGACTTTACTTATGACACTGACTATATATTTATGTAATGATATTGTGCAGATTATGGATGCCAACGATCATGAGATGCTCCTACAATGTGATGAGTATATGGAGATGGAGATAGATGCAGAGATACAGTTAGCGGACCGTACACACATCGCGTTTCCGTTGATGCTCCTACGACCTCTCAGGACCCTCCTACGAGCTCTTAGGGCCCTCCAAAAGTGTAACACCCTATCTCAATCCAAATGTAGTTTCGCAACTTAACGACATATATATAAATGTCACAGCGGAATTCAATACACTCCAGGACCTTGCCACGGTCTGATTGACAGAATATACTGAACATTAGTACATACAAATCTTAACCGAATACATATCCTTCTTACAATCCCCTCACATCCTATACTACTTACTAACTCAAATTGCCATACGAGTGTACATGCACACCTCGTAGGCCACACTTAACCCGTAACGCTTGTACCCCTTCTTACTCTCGCGACGGCCGCCTCCTGACGTTCACCTGTGTAGTAAAAACAGCCCCCAAAGGGGGTCAGCACGAATGCTGGTACGATCCTCTCATGGCCCCCAAGCTAACGTGGCTACGACGACTAATTGTCGATAGCATGGAGGTTTATTAGATGCACAACATAATAGAAAGTGCAGTAAACAACAATCCAAATATGAACAATCAAAGTTCAAACATAATGAACGACTTAAATGCATTCCCTTAATTAGAGAGTTAATTATTTAACTCCTTAAGTTATATTTCCTCTTAATCTTAGTCCATCCTTATCTTACCTCAATCTTAGTCTTATCTTAGTCTTAGAAACAACCATCCTTTAAAAAGGAATGGATGTAGCTTATCTTAGTCTTATAACACAAACCATCCTTTAAAAAGGAATGGTTGCAACTTATCTCAAACCTTATCTTAATCTTAGAATACAAACCACTCTTTAAATAGAAATGATTGTATCTATCTCAATGTTTATTTTTGTTGGGTCAAAAGCGACCCTAGCCAATGAGCTATTAACTCCACTGGTTGAATAAACAACTTATCTTATAATTTCGGATTTAGGTGATCCTACCACACCATCTTAATGACTCCTACCTTAGACTGTATGTCCAATGTAGCTGAGCCGGCAACCGACCCTAGGCAACAAGTCCGAAGACAAGTCCTTAAGCAGAAGTCGGATCTGCTATAGATACCGACCCCCTTTTTTCCTTAGCATGCATAACCGGAGTCAGTCCCGGGTTCCTCACTCCCCCCTTAAGTTCCAGTTAGTAGAAGTCTCAAGACAATGTTTGTTGGTTAATGATAAGTGTAAAATATATATACTTTTAACGGTTTATTTGATTTAATATTCGTAATGAATAGGCTTATATTTCACACTTATCTTATGTTTTTCAAATATTTATATTTAGATGAGAACTGATATATTTTATTTGTTAAATGCAGGAATATATATATATATATATATGTATATACATATATGACCGTGACTCTTGTTGTTGCATGAAGAAGAATACAAGTTGGCTGCATTATTTTATTATGGCTGGAGTTACTTGTTTGTACGGGGCATTGCATTGAAAATAAAGCTGGTTGGCTCCAAGTTGGGAGAAAGTTCACGATTGGGCTAAAACAAAAAGTTTGGAAAATTAAATGGACTACTCATTCGAAGCCGGCTTACATATTTGTCAAATGACGGGCTGCTGGCTATTCTTTTATCTTTAAGCAAGTCAGCGGAAGAGAAGTTGGGGCAGCATTGGACGATAAAATAAAAGAACGCCGGCGCCGAATGGATAAAAAAGGAGAAGGCTGCGGCGTTTTGGAAAGATGAAATATTTCTTTTATTTATCAACTCAGCCGCAAAGATAAATCAAGAATTCTATATATACAGAGACGACACATCCATCGAGGGGGGCCTTCACATTCACCCAGAGCCGTAGTGTTCTCCATACTCCCTTCGACTGTTGTTCCCCTTGACCGTCTGTCCACACTCACCACCATATACCCATCCATCGCTTTCACTACCACCATCCACCAACATCCATCCCATCATCCAGCCATACTCCCGAATCACATCTCCCTCTATTCGCTCCACATCACCACCAGATTCCACCCAGCCGAATCGCCCACCTTGTCCACTCACCACCGACCACACACTAAACCTACGTGTATCATCATTCTCACTGACCACGTAGCAGAGGAGGGAGACGCGGCACCAGCAGTTCGCGAGGAAGAGAACAGAAGCCGAACAGAACCGATCAACAACCGAAGGCATTAGTAAACCGAGTGAAATTCTGGAACTTGTTCTTGTTGTTCGTTTTTTCGTTACAAGTAATTTTATTTCAGTTTTAATCATTGTTTCTGTTTGTTAAACCATGAGTGAGTAGTTTTATTTAGCTTCCCGGGTTAGGGAAGCGAGTCTTTTTCGTAGAATTCACGTTATGTAAATTTCTCACTATTATTAGAATTTTGCAATAGTTTGATTCCTGTTCTTAATACGCTTAGATTTTCTGGCCAATTCTCTAAGTGATTTTTGTAGAGCTTATATCAAAATGCGGTGCTGAGATTAAGTTCTAGACATAGGAAATCAAACCGGATTAACGACTAGAAGCATGGCTTGCCTATAGGTTAATCTGTCTCTAATAGGAATTGTGTTTATTGCAATTAACTTGAATTTAACTTGGGCATGGTTTGCGGCTTGTTATTTCAGTTAGTTAGGGTTCGTTGTACAAGGACCGGTCAACGAACTATTTATAATTCCTGAGTTTATTGCATAAAATAGTGAAGATTGTTATTAATTGAATTCGACGAAATAGACGAGTGGAATAACCCGGGGAGCGTTTTTAATTCATTAGATTTTTAAACCGACATTTGCTTTGTTGTTTCTATTTTTTATTTTATTATTTGTGTTCGTTATTTGTTTGTAATTGAAAACCTGAAAAAGTGACAATTTCCGTTTTCTTAGTTTAATTTAGTTTCTCAGTTAGATTAATATTGTCAGTTAATTGAACGAGGTCCCTGAGTTCGACAACCCACTTAATCACTATACCCGCAAAACGATAGGTACACTGCCTAGGTAGAGATAGTAACACATATTTCTGCTAACAAGTTTTTGGCGCCGTTGCCGGGGACTCTGGCACGGTTAATTGACATATTTATTTAATTTGATTGAGATTTTATTCTAGTTGTTTTTCTTTTATTTTTTATTTTCAGATTAGTTTAATTGCATTTTGATTGAATTTTTACGAATGAATTTGCTGGTTGTACGATTTGTTTTACACGAGATTTTCTTTTTCGTTTTTTTTTTTTATTAGTTGTTTTCTTCTTTTGCTTTCCTTACGTGAGTTAGTATAGGTTTAGGTTGCTTAAATTTCTTTAACGTGTTTGCTTTCTTTAATAGAATTGATTTTCTTCTTGAAATTGGTTTCTGATGTCCGTATGAATTCAATTCCGATATCTATCTAGTTAGTTAATGCGATAACATTTGAATACACGTTTCTAGATTCCACTTGCTGTTACTTTTATTCGATTGTTGGATTAAATAATTTAGTGCTAATTTATGTCCATACGTCGAACTCGATCTACAGGTGGTCCATTAGCTGATTTTGAACCAGAGATCGAGAGATATTTCCACAGCAGGCGACAGCTGCAATTCAACATGGCTGACTGCACATTGAATGAGCATCAACAACCGTCGGTCGAGGGGAGACCTTCTGCTATTGTTCTCCCCGAGATTACACCAGCAGAGATGGAGGCATGGCAATTCAAGACTAGTTACATTACCACGCTGTTTCATCAAGGCCAGTTTAGTGGGGTCGATTCTGACGACGCACCACATCACATCTCAAGGTTCCTAGATTTTTGCAATGCTTTCAACAAGACCGGGAACCTGAACCAGAGGATTCGACTGCAGTTGTTCCCTTACTCCCTGAAGGATGGAGCTTCCAGATGGCTGAGGAGTTTGCAACCACAAAGTATCACTACCTGGGCAGAACTAGCACGTAAGTTTCTGAACAAATATTACCCACCATCCAAGACCAGAGAAAAGATAGGTGAGATTAATAGTTTTTGTCAGGAACCAGGTGAGTCACTTTATGATTCATGGGATAGGTTTAGAGAGCTTCAAATTTTATGTCCGCACCATGGTATGAGTGATAGAGATTTAGTGTTAGCATTCTTTGGTGGTTTAAATGATTCAAACAAACTTTTACTGAATTCTGCTTCTGGAGGAAATTTCATGAATAAGACAGGTGCAGCAGCAATTGAGCTTCTGGATTCGATGACCGCGAGCACCAGACAGTGGTGTAAGAACAAGGGGAGAGGAGAGGCCAAGAAAGAGGCCGGACTTTATCATTTGCCCCCGCAGGATCATCTATCTGCTCAGTTGACTGCCATAGCAAAAGCAGTGGAGAAGCTCACTCTTGGTCAGACGCAGCAACCGGTGAAGGCAGCAGCTACTTCTTCCCAATACCTGACACCTTGCTGTGATATTTGTGGAGGAGCCCACGAGACTTACAACTGTGAGGGACCCGGGTACGTCGGTAATCCAGAAGAGGTAAATTCTATAAACAACCGGCCAGGTAACTCTTTTCCTAATGCTTATGGTCAAAATAGTTGGAGAAATAATCAGCAGTCTCAGTGGCGAGGTAATGATCAGTTTATGGGCAATAATTCTTATAATCAGAATAATAGACAATCTCATTTTAATAGACAGCAGGATCAAGCTCAAAATTCACAGGAAAGTAACAGCAAGATCGAGAGCATGTTTGCAGAGTTGCTGAAACAGGGCCAAGCTACTAATTCTAGAATTGCAGACTTAGAGGCCAAATTTGCTGATCAAGCAACCATAAATCAGAATGTGGAAAGGCAGCTGAGTCAACTTTCACAGCAGCTAGCACAGAGACCTGTAGGGACACTACCTGGTCAGACCGATCCTAACCCAAGAGAGCAGATGAAAGCAGTAACATTAAGGAGTGGTAAGGAGTTGGTTTCTGATGTTCCTGCAGCAGAGGAAGAGTCTGACAAAGTAGAAGAATCTCCACCTGAAGTTGAGGAAGTGGTAGCTCCCAAGGAGAAGGAGTCTCCTGAATCTCTTGTTGTTAGACCTTTCAGCTTCTTATGTTCCTCCTATTCCATATCCTGATAGACTTAAGAAAAGAATTTAGATGAACAATTTGGCAAGTTTCTTAATATTTTTAAGAAATTAACAATCAACATTCCTTTTTCTGATGCTCTTACTCAGATGCCTATTTATGCTAAATTTATGAAAGATATTTTATCTAATAGGCGATCTTTACAGGAAACTGATACGGTGGACTTACAGAGAAGGTTTCTGCTGTGTTGTTGAAGAAGCTACCCCCGAAGCTAGGAGATCCTGGACTCCGATCATTCCTTGTTCCATCGAAGAGGTAGATTGTGGTAATGGTTTGTGTGATTTAGGAGCTAGTGTGAACTTAATGCCATTATCTATTTTTAAGAAATTGGGTCTTGGTCAGTGTTCTCCTACTTCTGTGCAATTACAGTTAGCTGATCGATCTATAATTCATCCAACAGGGAAGATAGAGGATTTAGTGGTAAATGTTGGTAAATTTATTTTCCCTGCTGATTTTATTGTAATTGACATGGAAGAGGATAAGGATGTTCCATTGATTCTAGGGAGACCGTTCATGCGCACAGCTCGTACTTTGATTGATGTAGAGGGGGGTAAAATTATCTTACGTTTTCATGATGAGCAGGTTGTTTTTGATATGACTAGGAATATGAAACGTCCTGCAGGTGCTCAGTCTTGTTTTTCTGTAGATGTTATTGACTCTCTAGTGCAGGAAACAACTCTTAGCAGAGAAGAAGAGGAGATTCTGGAGAGATGTTTAATGGCATCTTGTGAGGATGATGATGAGGATCCAGATATCGCTCTCATGGCAGAAGAGCTAAACAAGAGACGGCCACACTTCCCCGCTTACAAGGAGAAATTTGAAAGAGTAGAAAGAAGTGCTGATAGGCCACGACCTTCAATTGAAAAACCTCCTGCAGTGGAGATGAAGCCTTTACCTCCTCATCTTAAATATGTCTTTCTTAAGGAACCTTCTGACTTACCTGTGATTGTGTCTTCTGAATTGACAGGCGCTCAAGAGAAGCAACTACTGGAGGTGCTGCGCAAGCATACAGCAGCTATTGGTTGGTCGATTGCAGACATTCGTGGAATCAGCCCTCAGTTGTGTTCTCATCGAATTTACATGGAGGATGATTACAACCATTGGCGCAGCCTCAGAGACGTCTCAACCCTGTTCTAAAAGAGGTAGTAAAGAAAGAGGTAATTAAATTGTTAGATGCTGGAATTATCTATCCTATTTCAGACAGTCAGTGGGTGAGTCCAGTCCAGGTAGTACCAAAGAAGGGGGGAATTACCGTGGTACCAAATGAGAAAGGTGAGCTGATCCCACAGCGCACCACTACAGGGTGGAGAGTTTGTATTGACTATCGTAAGTTAAATAATGCCACTCGCAAGGATCATTTTCCCCTTCCTTTTATTGATCAGATGCTTGAAAGATTAGCAGGACAGGATTATTATTGTTTTCTAGACGGTTATTCTGGTTATTTTCAAATTCCAATTGCTCCTGAGGATCAGGAGAAGACTACTTTTACTTGTCCATATGGTACTTTTGCTTATAGGAGAATGCCGTTTGGTTTATGTAATGCTCCTGCTACTTTTCAAAGATGCATGATGGCAATATTTTCTGATTATATTGAAAAGTGCATAGAGGTTTTTATGGATGATTTCTCTGTTTTTGGACTAACCTTTGAATCATGTTTGGAGAACCTTGATTGTATTCTAGCTAGTGCGAGGAAGCAAATTTGGTACTGAACTGGGAGAAGTGCCACTTTATGGTCCGAGAAGGAATCGTGTTAGGACATAAAGTTTCATCTAAAGGTATTGAGGTGGATCGTGCTAAAATTGAGGTAATCGAGAAACTTCCACCTCCTTCTTCTGTCAAGGACGTTCGTAGTTTTCTTGGACATGCAGGTTTTTATAGGAGATTCATTAAGGATTTTTCCAAGATTACTAAGCCTCTCTGTGATTTACTTGCTAAGGATGTTAAATTTCATTTTTCTGAAGAATGTTTAGCAGCTTTTAATTTGTTAAAGGAGAAGCTTATTTCTGCACCAGTTGTTGTGTCACCTGATTGGACTTTGCCATTTGAAATTATGTGTGATGCAAGTGATTATGCTGTGGGGGCTGCTTTATGCCAGAAATTTGATAAGATTTTGAGAGTGATTTATTATGCTAGTCGTACATTAAATGATGCTCAGAGAAATTATGCTACCACAGAAAAAGAATTGCTTGCAGTTGTCTTTGCTTTAGATAAATTTCGTCAGTACTTGTTAGGTAGCAAAGTTATTGTGCATACTGATCATTCTGCTCTTAAGTACTTGTTTGCTAAGGCAGATGCAAAGCCTAGGTTAATCAGATGGATTCTTCTTCTTCAAGAATTCGATGTTGAAATCCGAGATAAGAAAGGGACACAAAACGGGGTGGCAGATCATTTGTCCAGAATGGAGGTGCCTGATGATGGGGATATCATCAATGAGTCTTTCCCTGATGAGGCCATATACGCGGTTGAGACAGTCGGGGGTCCTTGGTTCGCTGACATTGCTAATTATTTAGCAAGGAAGATCATCCCCGCTGATATGACTTATCAGCAGAGGAAGCGTTTCTTTTCTGTAGTTAAGCACTACTTTTGGGATGATCCTTATCTTTTCAAAATTTGTGCAGATGGAATCATTCGTAGGTGCATCCCACAGACGGAAGTAAGAGACATTCTCCTTCATTGCCATTCCAGAGAAGCCGGTGGACATCATGGTGCTACTCGTACAGCTGCAAAGGTACTCGAATCAGGTTTCTACTGGAACACCCTTCATAAAGATTGTCATGCGTTTGTTGCTACATGTGATCGGTGTCAAAGGCAAGGTAACTTATCTCGTCGAAATGAATTTCCTTTGACAAACATGTTAGAAGTTGAGTTGTTCGACGTTTGGGGTATTGATTTCATGGGTCCTTTTCCCAATTCATTCGGTAATCTTTACATCTTAGTAGCTGTTGATTATGTTTCTAAGTGGGCAGAGGCCCTTGCTTGCTCTACTAATGATGCTAAAGTTGTTGTGAAGTTCCTTAAGAAGAATATCTTCACTAGATTCGGTGTCCCTCGAGCTATTATTAGTGATGGTGGCTCCCACTTCTGCAATCGTCAGTTCGATGCTCTTCTAAAGAAATATGGAGTCCGTCACAAGGTGGCTTTACCTTACCACCCTCAGACAAATGGACAGGCTGAGGTGACGAACCGAGAGCTCAAATGGATTTTACAGAAGACAGTGAATTCTTCTCGAAAGGATTGGTCAC
This sequence comes from Limonium bicolor, assembly GCA_023374045.1. Classification (NCBI taxonomy): domain Eukaryota; kingdom Viridiplantae; phylum Streptophyta; class Magnoliopsida; order Caryophyllales; family Plumbaginaceae; genus Limonium; species Limonium bicolor. The sequence goes on from CM041776.1 coordinate 235,536,365, forward strand.
TCAAGCTGGATGACGCGCTCTGGGCTTATCGTACCGCTTTCAAGACACCCATTGGCATGTCCCCATACAAGCTGATTTTTGGGAAGGCATGCCACTTGCCCGTGGAGCTAGAGTACAAATCATATTGGGCATTGAAGGCGCTGAACTTTGATTTGCAGAAAGCCGGTGAGAAGCGTAAGTTTCAGCTGACGGAGTTAGAGGAGCTTAGAGATGAATCATATGAGAATGCCGTCATCTATAAGGAGAGGACCAAGCGCTGGCATGACAAGATGATTGCTAAGCGGGACTTCAAGGCGGGAGATCAGGTACTTCTTTTCAATTCCAGACTTAAGCTCTTTCCAGGTAAGTTGAAATCTTTTTGGTCGGACCTTTTCGAATTATAAGTGTCTCTCCGTTTGGAGCTGTGGAATTAGATAATGGAAAAGGCGGTTCATTCAAAGTTAATGGTTCTCGTATTAAGCCGTTTCTGGGAACTTCGTTAGAAAGGGAGGATGTATCTGAGCTCACTCTTAAGGACCCCGTTAAAGCGTAGTTACTTTATGTCTAGCCAAAGACAATAAAGAAGGGCGGCTGACTGGGAGGCAACCCAGTGGTATTTTTAGTTTAATTTTTGCTTTTTGTGTCATTTATTTTCTAATAAATCCATGTTTTATGTTTCCTTTATTAGTACTTTCTAGATAGTTTCATCCAGTTTATTCACTCCGAGGTTCTAATGCCCATGCGTTTAATGAGATGCTTTTAGCGTCAATTCTTGTTGTTTTTCTGAGATTGCTTGCAGGTGTGGTGATCATAGACACTCCATAGGCTGGACACTTGCTTCACAGCAAGTGTGAGGAAGATTCCTACCCCGGTGAAGGACCTAAGTGTGAGGAAGGTGCCCTTCCTCAATCTGAAGATATCAGGGGAGTTTTCGTGTCCTTTCACTCTATTTTAAGTCCAGCTTACGCTTTGAATGCATCAAGTCCATGAGATCTTTAGTTAACTTTTGATGAATTTGCACTATTTAGAAAGTCCTCTTCTTGGTTTGATTATGTGAACAATGAGGACATTGCTCCTCTTAAGTGTGAGGAAGTAGGAGTACTTTCTAAATATTGACAATTGCACTTAATGCCACACTCGTTTTTGTTTGTCCTCTTATTTTGGAAGAATTGCTTCTTTTAAGCGCCAATAAATATTGAATCTTCAGGTGAAAATTTTTGTTGAGGTTTTGAAAACAAGCCTGATGGCCACCTCAAGAATCTTTCTGCTTTTGGCTGTTTGTATGTATAGTTTTATCCAAACTGAATCTATTTTCACTGAAATTTGGTGGATTAGCTGATTATTAAAACTGAATTAGTCTAGTTTGGGATTTTGGGAATGATGAGAAAGTTTGGTATGAAAAGGATAAGGCAAGGTACTCCGCTGATCTGAATTAAATTTTTGAACCAAAACAGGCCTCTTCATTCGGTTATTAAGTCCTTGGGGTGCTTCATCACCCATCTACCTAAGGTCATCTGATCTGGGATAGAAGGCCCAAAGCCGCTACAAGGGTGAAGAGAAAAGTCTGAGGGGATGAATTGAATATGCAAATATCAAAATAGAATGTTGAGGAAAAAGAACTTTGAAAAGTTAAAAGTGTAATTCAATTTTGCTTATTCTGATCATGAGTACGTGGTGTTGAAAGGTATCGCGGAATAAGGCGTTACTTCACACCCCTTGTCATCCAAAGGTTAGAGAAAGAAACGGTGGAAGATCCCAAACTATTCTGTTTCAGTTTCTATAATCTAACTTCTCCATGCTTTTAACTATTCTTTTTCACTGTTTGCGAAAACCTACAGAATAGCAGAACTTTCTTTTGATTGTCATTTTGCTTGTTTTCCATCGGCAGTTGTTTGATCCTGAGTTTCGTTAATACGGCCCTTAAAAGTAGTCATATTCTGTATTTGCTTGAGGACAAGCAAAAGCTAAGTGTGAGGAAGTTTGATAAGTGTAAAATATATATACTTTTAACGGTTTATTTGATTTAATATTCGTAATGAATAGGCTTATATTTCACACTTATCTTATGTTTTTCAAATATTATATTAGATGAGAACTGATATATTTTATTTGTTAAATGCAGGAATATATATATATATATATGTATAACTATATGACCGTGACTCTTGTTGTTGCATGAAGAAGAATACAAGTTGGCTGCATTATTTTATTATGGCTGGAGTTACTTGTTTGTACGGGGCATTGCATTGAAAATAAAGCTGGTTGGCTCCAAGTTGGGAGAGAGTTCACGATTGGGCTAAAACAAAAAGTTTGGAAAATTAAATGGACTACTCATTCGAAGCCGGCTTACATATTTGTCAAATGATGGGCTGCTGGCTATTCTTTTATCTTTAAGCAAGTCAGCGGAAGAGAAGTTGGGGCAGCATTGGACGATAAAATAAAAGAACGCCGGCGCCGAATGGATAAAAAAGGAGAAGGCTGCGGCGTTTTGGAAAGATGAAATATTCTTTTATTTATCAACTCAGCCGCAAAGATAAATCAAGAATTCTATATATACAGAGATGACACATCCATCGAAGGGTGCCTTCACATTCACCTAGAGCCATATTGTTCTCCATACTCCCTTCGACTGTTGTTCCCCTTGACCGTCTGTCCACACTCACCACCATATACCATCCATCGCTTTCACTACCACCATCCACCAACATCCATCCCATCATCCAGCCATACTCCCGAATCACATCTCCCTCTATTCGCTCCACATCACCACCAGATTCCACCCAGCCGAATCGCCCACCTTGTCCACTCACCACCGACCACACACTAAACCTACGTGTATCATCATTCTCACTGACCACGTAGCAGAGGAGGGAGACGCGGCACCAGCAGTTCGCGAGGAAGAGAACAGAAGCCGAACAGAACCGATCAACAACCGAAGGCATTAGTAAAACCGAGTGAAATTCTGGAACTTGTTCTTTGTTGTTCGTTTTTTGTTACAAGTAATCTTATTTCAGTTTTAATCATTGTTTCTGTTTGTTAAACCATGAGTGAGTAGTTTTATTTAGCTTCCCGGGTTAGGGAAGCGAGTCTTTTTCGTAGAATTCACGTTATGTAAATTTCTCACTATTATTATAATTTTGCAATAGTTTGATTCCTGTTCTTAATACGCTTAGATTTCTGGCCAATTCTCTAAGTGATTTTGTAGAGCTTATATCAAAATGCGGTGCTGAGATTAAGTTCTAGACATAGGAAATCAAACCGGATTAACGACTAGAAGCATGGCTTGCCTATAGGTTAATCTGTCTAATAGGAATTGTGTTTATTGCAATTAACTTGAATTAACTTGGGCATGGTTTGCGGCTTGTTATTTCAGTTAGTTAGGGTTCGTTGTACAAGGACCGGTCACGAACTATTTTAATTCCTGAGTTTATTGCATAAAATAGTGAAGATTGTTATTAATTGAATTCGACGAAATAGACGAGTGGAATAACCCGGGAAGCGTTTTAATTCATTAGATTTTTAAACGACATTTGCTTTGTTGTTTCTATTGTTTTGTTATTTTATTACTTTGTGTTCATTATTTGATTTGAATTAATTGAAAACTTGAAAAAGTGACAATTTCCCGTTTTCTTAGTTTAATTTAGTTTCTCGGTTAGATTAATATCGTCAGTTAATTGAACGAGGTCCCTGAGTTCGACAACCCACTTAATCACTATACCCACAAAACGATAGGTACACTACCTAGGTAGAAGTATAGTAAACACATTTTGCTAACAGTTAAACCTCTTTCGGTTATTAAAAAACTAATATTAGGGAGTGTTCCTTAATCTCACACAATTCCTTACTAAACGTTAGTTAGTAGGTTCTCACGGTAAGTTGTGTTAGTTTTCAAACATCACACAACAATACAATAACATAATGTTCCGATTTGCATGCTTTATCTTGTTAGTGAGCACACAAAAAAAATAGCACACAAGCCGAGGGACACCTCGTTAGCAAGCAGGTCACAAGAAGAACTGTACCGTTCACCGTTGGTCGTTCAGTTGCTTACTCTCCTCTGGAGTCCAAATTCTCAAACCCTAAAACATTCATTCAATTTTATGTTGTTAATTACTTTTCCAATAAAGCTAACTTACTTAACTCACTTAGTCACTAATGATCCCCATCTAACACCACTTAAGTTCTTACAAACTTAATCTTAAGTGAATCACTTCTGAAATACCCCAAACCTAAGTATGTTAAGTAAACATCAATATATGATGTAGTAAGGCTAAAGTATGCAAGAAAATGCCTTAAGGGCAATTTGGGCAAAAACATGCTCTAAGCTTGGAGTGACTTTGATTAGCACCCAAATACCATTATAAGACCTTAGTAATATGCTAATGGACATTTTAAATCTATTACCAAAGAAAACCAAGCTCAAAAACAAGCTTAAACATAAAATGTGCTTTAAGACTCCTTAAAGCACCTTTTTGAGAAATTGTCTTAGAAATGGGTTTTGAGTGGCTAAATGCCTATGATTACATCTTAATCAACATGTGTGATAATTAGCATCACATTAGGAAGTCTAAATCAATGGGGAATCAAAAATTTCAGAAATATGTGCACTAATTTGTGAATAGTAACCAATTAGTGCTAGTTTAGCATTAAGTCAATATAAGCTAATTAATTGGTCAACCAAGACCATAAAAGTCTTGATTATTAAGGGGGTGGCCGGTTTTTAGGTGGTGAGTCACCACATGAGTCATTCAACTTAAGAAAAGAAAAGAGAAATAAGGAAAAGTACTATTACTTTAAGGTAAATATCTTACCTTTAGCCTACCTTCTCTCCTCTTCTCCATTCAGTTCTTCTTCCACGGTTTCTTCATTTTCTTCACCCTCTCAAACCGTGAGAACAAGCTCCATTGTTGCCTCACCTTGCCTTGTCAACAACTTACTCATTTTAGCTCCAAATCAAAAACTAAACACATATTATTCTTAGTTAGCTCAAGCTCTAGCTTTCTATCTTTTCAAATCCTTCAAAGCTCCATTTCAGTGCCAAGAGAAAACTCCATTGATGGAGGAAAATCAAGTTTGAAGAGCATTAGCTTCTCCATTCCCTTAAGGTAAAGAAAATGTAAGAAAAATCATGTTTCCATCACTTCCTCACCATGACCGAAAATTACCTTCTCATGGAGCCTTGTTTTTATCCATTGTTCTAGCTTGATTCTATTCTCCAAGGGCTAGAGGAGGTCCTTCTTGATTCATATCCAAGCCTACCTTAAGACTTCAAGGTAAAACATTCATTTTAAGACCTTAAAACACATTTGTAACCTAGGGTTTACTCCTTAAGGTTAGTGTATGGTTTAGCACTCATGAGAGTCAATGTATGTTGATTAGAACATTGGCAAGGGAAATTTAAATGGTGGCCGAGATGCATTCAAGAAGAAGGTCTAAGGAGGAAGTTAAGATAAGCTTGAGAAAACAAGGTAAATTACTTACCTAATGGTGGTTTAAGATTTAAGGGATGGTATTTAGATAAGTACTAATGTAGCTTAAAGCTTACATTATGTAATGGGTTATATAACCTAGGAAAAAGAATTTAAACAAGCTTGTGAATTTGTGACTAAGGAGCCAATGGGAATGAGTTAGTAATATAAGTTTAAGATGGATTTTAAGAGCATTATAATTACTATGAGATGATGGGTGTATTTGCAGGTTGAAAGCTTTTATATGTGGGAAATTCAGTGTTTAAGTTTAAGTTATTTAAGGGCCAAAAGCCATGTCATTTAAAGAGCCTTAGTGCTATGCAATTTATGATTATTACAATATATTGAGTTTGTTGTGGATGAGTTGGTTTGGGTGATAAAATATGGTGAGAAAGAACTTGATGTGTGAGAGATGGTTGATGAAGGGAAAAACAATGCTTGGGAATGATAATGTACTAGAGAAGCTATGGCGAAATTGAGTAGAAAACAAAGTGTTTAAGTGGTAGTGGTGAGTTAAGATGCCCTAGGATTCACTTGGGATCATTAAAAGGAAATTGAGTGGAAATGAGTTAACTAAGGAGTTTTGAGGATGAGAATGACCTAGAGTTGTCTAGGAAGAATTAGAGGATTGGTGGATGTATTGAACACACCAAAGTCATGGTAAGGGGGATGGTAAGACTTGTGCAAATTGGAGGAGAAGGTGTATAATGCTTTAAGGTGATTTAGGTATGAACTAGGGAATATGTCAATGAAAGTTGGGAAGTTTGTGTAAGTAGTGATGATGCTAGTAGTGGAACAATAAGGTTTTAGTTTAGATGGTAATAAGTGGACTTAGGTGATGGAAGTAAAATTGAAGGAGAATGTTGTCGAATGGCGAGGGAATTGACTAGGAATGTATAAGAGTGTAAGATCGGGAATGGTGAGTAAATGAGATGTAGGTCTAAGGAGGGCGTAGGAAGGTTAAGGTGCTAAGAGGATGACAAGAAATGTATAGGTAAATTATGAGTTTAGGTTGATGAGCAACAAATGGAAAAGAGAGGAATTTATGCATGGATATGCAAGATGACTTGAGGAAGTTTTAGTGAATGAACTGAAGATGGAAAAGGATCTTATGAAGTGCTCAAAACTGTTAAGGAGGGAACACTTGGGTTGGTTGAAGTTTGGTAAGGTTACAATTTGGAAATGTAAGGAGTTATATGATAAGTGTAGGAGTGTTTGTAAGAATTTAGTAAATGTTTAAGAGATCTTTGGAAGTTGTTTTGGAGAGTTTGGTGGAAGTTCTAAGGTGAGTTAAGTGCCTAGATGGTATTAGGACACATGGGGAAACTTGTGGAGAAGTTTGGAGTCAAATAGGAATTTAGAACAAAGGTTCTGGAGTCGACCGACCTTAGGGACCGGACCTGCAAGGTCGGTCGAGCTCAGTTTACACTACCGGAAAGAGTTTCTGGAATCGACCGAACTTGGGGACCGGACTACAAGTTCGGTCGGGCTTGTATTTTGTGTACGAATTGAGTCTCTGGAATCGACCGATCTTGGGACCGAACTTGGCAAGTTCGGTCGGGCTTAAATATCCCACGGGGAAACTCTCTGGAATGGACCGACCTTGGGGCCGGACTTGCAAGATCGGTCGGGGTGAAATTTTCAAATGGTAATGAGTTCTGGAATGGACCGACCTTGGGTAAGGTCGGTCGGTAAGGTCGGTCGAGCCTTAAGCTGTAAAAAAAAAGAAAGAAACCCTAAGAAAGTTTAGAGGTATTAGTGGTACCCCATTAAGAGGGCAATGATAATAGAGGTATAAAGACCTAAGGGATTAAGTTAAGTGTGAACTTAAAAGTTTAAGGTTAAGTTGTAAGAATAAGTTGTTAAACTTAAGAGGTGTTAGGTGGGGAATCATTATGGGTTAAGTAAGTTAATTAAGTTGAATTAAGTTAAGTGATTAATAACCTAAAACTGAATCAATGTTGTAGGGCTTGAGTATTTGGACTCCGGAAGAGAGTAAGCAACCGAACGACCAACGGTGGACGGTACAGTTCTTCTTGTAACCTGCTTGCTAACGAGGTGTCCCTCGGCTTGTGTGCTATTTGTTTTTGTGTGCTCACTAAACAAGATAAATCATGCAACCGGAACATTATGTTTATTGTATTGTTGTGTGATGTTTGAAAACTAACACAACTTACTGTGAGAACTTACTAACCAACGCTTAGTAAGGATTTAAGTGAGACTAAGGAACGCTCCCTAATTTTAGTTTGTTATAAACCGAAAGTGGTTAACCAACAAACATTGTCTTGAGACTTCTACTAACTGGAAATTAAGGGGGGAGTAAGAAACCCGGGACTGACTCTGGTCATGCATGCTAAGGAAAAAGGGGGTCGGTATCTATAGCAGATCCGACTTCCGCTTAAGGACTTGTCTTCGGACTTGTTGCCTAGGGTCGGTTGCCGGCTCAGCTACGTTGGACATACAGTCCAAGGTAGGAGGCATTAAGATGGTGCGGTAGGATCACCTAAATCCTAAATTATAAGATAAGTTGTTTATTCAACCAATGGAGTTAATAGCTCATTGGCTAGGGTTGCTTTTGACCCGACAAAAATAAACATTGAGGTGAGATGCAATCATCTCTATTTAAAGAGTGGTTTGTATTCTAAGATTAAGATAAGGTTTGAGATAAGTTGCAACCATTCCTTTTTAAAGGATGGTTTGCATTATAAGACTGAGATAAGCTACACCCATTCCTTTTTAAAGGTTGGTTGTTTCTAAAACTAAGATTGAGGTAAGATAAGGATGGACTAAGATTAAGAGGGAACATAACTTAAGGAGTTAAATAATTAACTCTCTAATTAAGGGAACGCATTTAAGTCATTCATTATGTTTGAACTTTGATTGTTCATATTTGGTTTGTTGTTTACTGCACTTTCTATTATGTTGTGCATCTAATCAACCTCCATGCTATCGACAACTAGTCGTCATAGCCACGTTAGCTTGGGGCCATGAGAGGATCGTACCAGCATTCGTGCTGACCCCCTTTGGGGGCTGTTTTTACTACACAGGTGAACGTCAGGAGGCGGCCGTCGCGAGAGTAAGAAGGGGTACAAGTGTTACGGGTTAAGTGTGTCCTACGAGTTGTGCATGTACACTCGTATGGCATTTTGAGTTAGTAATATGTATAGGATGTGAGGGGATTGTAAGAAGGATATGCATTTGGTTAAGATTAGCATGTACTAATGTTCGGTATATTCTGTAGTCAGACCGTGGCAAGGTCCTGGAATGCATTTGAATCCGCTGCAGAGTTTTTATATATGGTGTTAAGTTTGTGATAACCACGATTGGATCGAGATGGGGTGTTACAACTTCTCCTCATACCTTATACTTATTCACCCACTCAGTAGTCATTCCACCCTCCAAGCATGCCCTTAATAACTTTATAACATCAATATCCATCAATCCCCACCATTAGATATCATTTCCTAACCTTAAACAAAGTTTTTAATCAAAACAGCACCATGTCCGAACTTGTGTTAGAGCTTCCGATGTTCGGACGCAAGCCGAGACTCAAAAGGGTGCAACTAGACGTATGTCCGAACATGTGTCCGAGCTTCCAAAGGTCGGACATAGGTCAAGGAAAAATCACAGGAAAAATTTCAAGTGTCCGAACATCTAAGTCCGGACTGAAGTTCGGACTCTGGTCGAGACTCGGAAAATTTAAACGCAACAGGCATGTCCGAGCTTCCAAATTCGGACGGAAGTTCGGACGTGCCAGAAAACTCATCTTATATACCCTTAAACACTTATCTCATTTCTTGCCAAAATGCCCAACTCTTCCACAGTGTCCAATTAGTCTTAATACCATATAGCACTTAAACTCACTTAGAACATCCTCTAAAACCTCCTTAACCATTTTCTCAATCCTTACAAGAATTCCTAACACTTGTTACTTATTTCCTTATTTTTCCAACATGTAATTTTTGTCTAAAACTCTAACTATCCAAAGTGTTTCCTTTCCATCCAATATGACTTCTCCCTAAGCATTATTACATCCCATCTTTACTTGCTAAACCTTCCAAGGTTATCTTGCATGTCCATGCACAATTCCTCTCTTTCCCATTTGTTACTCATCAACCTAAACTCATGAACTTACCTATGCATTTCTCCCATCTTCTCTACTCTTAGCTTAACCTTGTTCTTCTTTACCTTGACTATCCTACACCCTCCTTAGACATTTCCATCTCCTTTTTCTCAACTTACTCACCATTCTCATGATCTTACACTCTTATACATTCCTAGTCATTTTCCTTGACATTTGACAACATTCTCCTTCAACCTTCACTTCCATCACCCAAGTCCAATCATTACCATCCAACTATGACCTTATTAATCCACTACTAGTATCTTCACCACTTACACAGATATCAAAACTTCTCATTGTTATATTCCCTAGTTCATACCTAAATCATCTTAAAACATTGTACCCATTTCCTACAAATTTTGCACTAGTCTTACCATTCCTCATACCATGACTTTGGTGTGTTCAATACACCCATATAAACTCTAATTTCCTCATAGACAATTCTAGGTCATTCTAAACCTCCAGAACTCCTTAGTTAACTCATTTCCACTCAAATTCCTCATAATGATCCCTAGTGAATCCCAGGGCATATTAACTCACCACCTCCACTTAAACTCTTTGTTTTCTATTCAAATTTCGTCATAGCTTCTCTAGTATTTTATCATGCCCAAATGCATTGTTTTCCTCATCTAACCAACTCACACACCTCAAGTCCTTTCTCATCTTGTTTCCTCACCCAAATCAACTCATTCATAATAAACTCAATATTGTGCAATAATCTTAAATTGCATAGCACTAAGGCTCTTAAATAACATGGCTCTTAGGCCCTAAATGACTTAAACTTAAACACTGAATTTCCTACATATAAAAGCTTTCAACCTGCAAATACACCCATCAATCTCATAGTAGTTATAATGCTCTTAAAATCCATCTTAAACTTATCTTACTAACTCATTCCCATTGGCTCCTTAGTAACAAGTTCACAAGCTTGTTTAAATTCGTTTTCCTAGGTTATATAACCCATTACACAATGTAAGCTCTAAGCCACATTAGTACTTATTTAAATACCATCCCTTAAAACTTAAACCACCCTTAGGTAAGCATTTTACCTTGTTTTCCCAAGCTTATCTTAACTTCCGCCTTAGACCTTCTTCATGGATGAATCTCGGCCACCATTTAATTTCCTTTGCCAATGTTCTAATCAATATTCAATGACTCCAATGAGTATTAAACAACACACTAACCTTAAGGAATAAAACCTAGGTTAAAAATGTGTTTTAAGGTATTAAATTGAATGTTTTACCTTGGAGTCTTAAGGTAGGCTTGGATATGAATCAAGAAGGACCTCCTCTATCCCTTGGAGAATAGAAAATAAGCTAGAACAAGTCATAAAAATGAAGCCCCATGAGTGTAATTTTTGGACATGTGAAGAAGTGATGGAAAGATGGTTTTTCTTACATATTCTTTACCTTAAGAGAATGGAGAACCAAATGGGCTCTTCAAACTTGATTTTCCTCCATCAATGGATTTTTCCCTTGGCACCGAAATGGAGCTTTGAAGGATTTGAAAAGATAGAAAGCTAGAGCTTGAGCTAACTAAGAATAATATGTGTTTAGTTTTTGATTTGGAGCTAAAATGAGCAAGTTATGGACAAAGCAAGGTGAGGCAACAATGGAGGCTGCTCTTACGTGAATGGAGAAGAGAGGAGGTGAAGAAAACCGTGGGAAGAAGAGAAATGAAGAGAGAGAAGAAGAAAGGTAGGCTAATATAAGATATTTTGCTTTTAAAAGCAAATAGTAACTTTCTTTACTTTCCTCTCATTTTCCTTTAATTGCTTAGTCATGTGGTGACTCCCCACATCAAAAACCGGCCCCCCTCTTATAATGGAGATATTTATGGTCTTGGTTGACCATCTTATTGACTTATGTTGACTTAAGCTTAATTTGGGCACTATTTGGCACTATTCACAAATTAGTGCACATATTTGTGAAATGTTTGGTTTCCCATTGATTTAGACTTCCTAATGTGATACTAATTATCACACATGTTGATTAAGATGTAATCATAGGCATTTAGCCACTCAAAACCCATTTCTAAGACAATTTCTCAAAAATGTGCTTTAAGACTTCTTAAAGCACATTTTGTGTTTTAACTTGTTTTCAAGCTTGGTTTTCTTTGGTAATTGCTTTAAAATGACCATTAGGATATTACTAAGGTCTTAGCATGATATTTGGGTACTCACCCAAGTCTCTCCAAGCTTAGAGCACATTTTTGCCTTAATTTCCCTTAAGGCATTTTCTTGTGTTTTCCTTGGTTTAAATTGTCTACCAATCTTTCTAAGGCATATTTTAGCCTTAATACATCATAAATTGATGTTTACTTAGAATACTTAGGTTTGGGGCATTTCAAAAAGACACGAGGACCGTCACGTGGTTTAAATGAAAAAGGAGAGTGGCATGATTAATCTGGTGTGGGATAGGTATATGTTACACCTATATGTTATTCTGTCTTTTTTTTCGTATATATACTGATATTTATACATTTATATGTAGTAGTATATATTACGTATGACTAACATATATACTGTATATATTACAGGTATCTTAGACCCACGGGCGCGTCTAAGCAGAAGTTTGCCAGCGCCATGGGTCGATTGGTTAAGACCCATTGCTGTATCAACAAAAACTGGAGGAACCAAGACCCGGAAATAAAGAAGATCATGTGGACGAGCTTGAAGAAGAAGTACCAGATCCCAGATGCAGCATATGATAAAGTGTTTTCACTGCTTGCTTTGCGTATGCGATCGTTCTAAAATAGACTGGTGGCTGGTTGGATCAATACGTACAACCCAAAGAAGGTGCCTCCCTATGATTTTACGCTGGCATGATCACTGAGGAGGAGTGGAAGAATTCTATGAAGCACATATCACCCCTGAGTTCAGGGTAAGTAATTGTTTTCATAGATTAACTTTTAAGTTTATGTTGTTAATATAACAGGATAAAGTTAAAATGAATTGTATTCTTTCCACAGTCAGTTCAGGAAAAAGCCCGACAAATCGCTTGAAAGATCAGAACCCACACTACATGGGCCGAGCTGGGTACGCGGGACGTATACCAGGCTGGATTGAAAAGGGGTATCTGAAGCGTATGCGTGAGGACGGCACAGTTGAGCCGATTCAGAGTCTGGATGAGGTGAATCGGGCACAAGCATACATGCTTGGCCGAAATTAGAGAAGGACGGCGAAATGTATTATCCGCGGAAGGAGACTGCAGACTTAGCTGCAAAAATTGTGAGTGTTCTGGGTAATATTTAATAGTTTATAAGTTTTTCTTACAATTTATGTATGTTTTACTTATTTGATCTAATTCATAATTTACATGATTTTTTGCATGTGCAAGACTGCAGAGGGTGCTGATTCTTTTCTTGGCCAGCCTCATAGTCAAGATGATCCATTGAACAAAGCGCTTGGCAAGAAGGATTACCCTGGGAGAGTTCGAGGATTTGGATCCGCAGTGCGTCAGAGGGATGCTTTTCCTCGCTCCTAGCGGATGGGGAGGGAGGAAGAATGAGGGAGATCGAAAGAAAGTTGACACAGCAGTTCCAATCTGATTTACAGCAGCAGATGCAACAAATGGAAGCGAGATTGATGCAAAAGCTGAGTCAGGGGCATCAATCTTCTAGCTCATCAGTGTACGCCCCTGCACCCGCTTCCACCCCTGCACCTGCTTCCATCCCTACACCTGCTTCCACCCCTGCACCTGCTTCCACCCCTGTACCGTCTCAGGTTTCTCATTCTTACACTGTACCTGCACCTTCTGATCCATTCCCATATGCCAAGCTTCAGGTATGTGTGAATTTTAGTGCTTTGTCGTTATTTACTTTTTCAATTAATCAAAAGTATGCATGTTGCAATGTATGAATCTATTTTTTTTGTTCGTTTATTAGGGAGCCAAAAAGTGTCATCTTCTGCAGATCAATGAACATGGCACCTTTACGGTTGCATTAGGCACAATTCTATAGACTGATTCGGCGTCACTGTGTCATTTTAAGCGGGTTCCGGCCTGGTACGTCCGTGTGTTCGTAGACAGTGTCTGTCAAGGCTGTGATCGCATTCCACTACCGATAGAGTGGAATGGTTGGAGCACTGTCATTGAAGCACGTGGCTCACAAGTACCGTGGCCTTGCAATCTAGTGGATTTATCTGATAGTACGGTAAGCAAAAGAACTTAAATTTGTTTACTAATTAACATTCCATATATAAATGTAGTTTTGGGAATAGTTTCCAAACGTATACTAACTTGTCATTTCTTAGACACCTGTTCCTATTGCTGACAAAGGTAAGCGAGTCCGTGCGTCGAAAGGAAAGGGACCATCGGGTCAGTAGGATGATCACTACATCAGTCCACTTCGACACGATTTCATTCTTCCCCAAAATTTGGTGAATACACTGGGAAAGCGTCAGCAGGTCTTATATAACATGATACTCGGGAAGGGTGATGATTTCATTCAGTTCATCCTTAGGGTTCCGCCGTCTTTGTTCCACAGCGAACAAAGCCAGGAGTTACTGACCAGTATTAGAGATGTCAAGGAGCTGCTGCTTGGTGATATGCTGAACATCTCGGTGATTCAATCGTACTGCTTGTAAGTATCACATTTTTTCTCTCTCAAAGTTAATAGTAAGTTTTATGTATAATTTTAATTTAATGCCTTTGTCATCGAAGGCCCTTGCTATCGAGGCTTGTGTCAAAGAAAATGGAAAATATGATCACCTTCCTATGTCCACAAATCATGTCTTCCGATGAAGCTATGAGAGACGGTGTTGCGTGTCAGAGTCATATGCGTAATGCCATAATTGCGGCGGTTAACAGGAAAGCCGATTTGTGCTCATACCATATCATCAGATGTAAGCGTGCTTGACCACCTAATGCTTTTGTCTTTATTATTTTATATTAACTCATATATATTCGAAGATGAAGTTGATTTGTTGTTGTTTGAACTTGTAGCAATCATTGGTTGTTGTTAGTGGTGTGTACTTACACATCATCCTGTATAGTGATTGACCTTATTGAAGGAATTAGGAACATCGCCATTTCTATTCTACTGACAAAGTAAGTAAATTGTGCATATTTTCATTTCACAAATAAAATTTTAAACTTTTTTTTATTACTTGTCACTTAAATGCTTGTTTTAATTAATTTCAGTGGTTCTAAAGATGGTATGATCAGTGTCCGGCAAATGAATTTTCCTTTGGATATAAAGTATATGAAAAAGGTAAAAAAACATTCTATTTACTCATGCATACGTAAATATATTTCGTATATTAGTGTATATATAATAATATAATTTTATTGAAAATAGTGTCCCAGGCAACCGGATAGCAGCAGTTGTGGATATTTTGTGATGCGATACATGTACGAAATCGTGTCCAAAATAGATAAAATCAGAAATGCCAATGAAGTACATATTATAAGTCTTGTGTTTGAATTGGTAATTTAACTGTTTGTGCATGGTTGGATACGTTTAAATGGTGTACTTAATTGCTTTTATAATTCTTGTGTGCAGCTTGTTGACTTCTTCGCAAAAAAAGGAGCTACTTATTCACTTGCCGATCTAGAGTTTGTCAAGGATCACATGTGCGCTTACTGGACGAAATCAATAACTTATGATGAAGATCAACAGAAGTCATGAGTTGCGTGATGCAGCTATTTCTTTTCTTTTTTGAAGTTGTCTGAACTGAACCAATTTGCACCTGTAAATGCAGTTTGTTGCATTATGTCAGTACACTTGCATTGTGTTGAAAAATGCAGTTTCTTGCATTATCAAATTTCTACAGATGCAGTACAATAAGTACTTAGTAGCTTCCATCTGTGTTTGGATTTTAATTGTAATTAAATTTTGTCTGCATGTTTGGTACTAAAACTGGCAAATCTCTGTTAATTTGGTACTAATACTGGCTGATTTGTTGCAATTGGCCTGGGATCTGATGTGTTTTGCTGTAAATTTAATTCTTAGATTTAATTTCTCTGTTACAGTTTGTTGTGATGGCTTCTGCTGTGTTGAAAATGCAACAATGCATTGATCTGATGTGATGATATCTGTAGCATTTGTTGGAACAGAGATTTCTGAAAAAAAAAATTAAAAAAAGGAAGATATAAAGAACGCTTATCCATATAAGTGTTCTTTAAACTCTCCCGCCAACCATCATAAGAAACACTTATATGTGATAAGCGTTGTTTTTGTCTGAGCATAAAGAATGCTTGCTAGGCTAAAGCATTTTTTATGTTCCCATCGTTCTCGCATTATAAAGAATGCTTTGCAAATAAGCGTTCTTTAAAGATAGTATAAAGAACGCTTTGAAAGTGTCATTTAAAGTGTTTAATCATTTTTGTCGCTCGAATAAACTACGCTTTATAAACGTTCTATATGCCAAATTTAAGCGTTGTTTATTCTTTTTTTTCCAGCAGTGATCCCATTCGACAAACATGGACAACAACATTCGTTAAATAACGACGTACTAACAAGGGCAACACACATCGCACACAACCACATTACACAAATAACGCACGGATAGCCGTAGTTAGAACGTTCCCGTAGGTTGGGACGTTAAATCCGAATACCGATCTCTTATGTGATCCTAAGGTCAGTTAACTACAGTTTAACACATATTCGAGGTTAAGCGGTATCGGAACAAAGTGCGCCACATAATTGAATTACTGTAAACTCATTTCATGCTTTATCTTGCAAGGTGGCAAACATTCAGACAATCAAGTTGGCATACAAGCCGGTGTAACCCGGTAGGACACAGTTTGCAAGAAAACCATACCTTACACCATGGGTTATTCTACCGTGTCTCCGAGGATTTACTCTAAACGCGTCACCTCACGCTCCTCGGGTAGTTTCTGAACAACTGGTATTATTCCAAATGTTTCTATTAACATCAAAATATTACGGTATGTAAACTTTTATTACTCCCGTACTTAACCCTGTTGTCCCGTTATCCTTAACTTACTTATGTGATTTTAAGTTTACAACTTACACATTCACTCTCACACTTGTTTATACTTCCAATGGCCTTTAAAAGTCACCAAACAAGGCCTAATCATCATCTAAAACCATCCCCAATCAATTCCCCATCATTACAACACTTAAAAACACATTCTGGAGCATTTTTGAACTGGTCCGGGTTTGTGTCCGGGGTTACAAACCCGGACCAATCCCGGAAATCAGTTTCTGCCCATTTTTACATGTGGTCCGGGTTTGTGTCCGGGGATATAAACGCGGACCAACCCCTGGAATCACTTTCTGGCATGTTTTTGGGGTGGTCCGGGTTTGTGTACCAATTTGCAAACCCGGACCAACCCTGGAACTGTGAAATTTTACAGTTTTTGAGCAGTTTTCAACCCCTAATTCACCTCCAATCATTCCCTAAACTTTCCACATGTTTAAACACACTAAAACACTCCTTAAATACTCCTCAAATCATGGGTCAAATTCTTACCCAACTCCTTGCTAAATTCCACAAGTTTCAATTCCATATTTTTGTTCCCTGCACACTTTGCACATCAGTGCACCCTCAAACCATTCCCATGATAGCTTTAACCTTCTCCTTACCATTTTACCATACCACATTCATTCCTAGTATTTTGCACTCTCAATACCCAAGTCACTCACCATTGACAAAGTCAAACACACTAAGCTCTTTCCTAGAATTTCAAACCACCAAAACATCAACTTTTGCTACAGATTTTTACACCACTCAATTTACTTCTCCAACTAACACCCCAAGGTGCTTAGCTACTCCAATTGGTCTCTCCAAACATCTAGTTCACCCTAGGTAACATCAACTCACCAATACACCTAAATTCCTTAGGTTTCTACGGAAATTTCGCCATAACTCTGTTACTAAACTAACACATCCAAATTCATCATCTTCATCACCTAAACCAAAATATTCATAATTCAACACCAGCTAACCAAATTTAAGCTCAACTAACCAAATCCATAAAGGATCCTACCAGCACATAAAAACTCATCCAAACCTCATTATACACATTATAATGCACTAATCTCAAATGCATGGCACTTAGGCCCTTAAATCACAAGCAATGCACAATGCATTAAACATTATCACAGTTTCCTCTTCTAAACACCAAACACACTTTCAACACAAATTTTTGATTCATTCTATTAATTACCCAACCCACAAATTTTAAAAGCATAGGATAGAACTAAGGTAGATTATTTACCTTGATCCTCCAAGTTATTTTCTTTCTTTTCTCCTCTTCTCTTCCTCATGTCAATTTCGGCCAAGGGGGCAATGCACCCTTACTAACCACTAGCCAATATTCAAATGGGGACCATAAGTACTAATCATCATACTTAAACACATACACTAATTTAATATACAAGAGGAAGGTGCTTAGAGCACTAAATTTAGGGTATTACCTTGTAACCCTAGAATTGAATTTTTGTCCATTATCAAGGAAAGACTCCAGCCCCATTTTGGAGATGAAATCGGGTGGAACAAGAGGCAACAATAGGGGTTTAAAAATATGGAAAATCAGCCATGGAAGGAAATGAAGAAAAATTGAGTTTTTCTTAGAACCTTTTACCTTAGATGAAAGAGGGGATGAACTAGCTCAAGAAAATGAGCTTTTCTTCTCAAATGGTGCTCTAGCCATGGTGGTCAACTTCATCGTTTTGGGATTTTGAAAAGAGAGGAAGGTAGATCTTGATGAGGGGAATCCAAATATGTGATTTGTTTTGCATTTGGAGCTTTGAAGGAGCTTGGGCAAGTAAAAGAAAATTGAGGAGGAAGAGTAGCCATGGAAGCTTGCAAAAATCACCAGCAAAGGAAGAAGAAAGAGGGAGGAGCCGGCTGAGAGAGAAGGGCAACGTGAGAGAGGGGAAATGAGAGTGAGAGGAGAGAGAATCCCCTTTTTACTTTTATGCCTTTTTTACTTTTTGCTTTTGTAAGTAGAATAGAATTAATAGGAATAAGAGAGGGAAGGAAAACATGGGTGTATAGAGGAGTTCAGATTTTTTGACAAAAGTAGAGAGTATTTTACTCTTATTACAATTTACACCCCAAAATTTCCCGTTTTTACACTATTCACTTCCGGCCTTGTTTCCGGATTTTTCTCGTTTCTTTAATTTTAATGGTTCTTAAGCTCCCATTAATGTTTAATTATAGTTATATAATCAACTATAATTTTTACGGGTCGTTTGACTGTTTAAAGTCACGTTTCGGGTTTTCTCTCGAAAAACGCGCTTTAAAACTCCGTTTTTAATCCATTATTTGGGTCCGTTTTCTTCGGGAATTTTTCCCACAGTTCTTAGTGTGTAATTAGGGTATAAAAATATATTCTAACCCTAGTTAAGGTTATAACCTCCTAATATAATTAAATACGTGTTTTCCTCGTTTGCGCGTTTTCTTATTTCTTTTGGTTTCTCTTCTTCACCAAGTTCTTAAGGACTTAAGTAGCCTTAGAAAATCATAATACACAATTAATTAACACATAAGGTGTGGGGTATTTCACTTACTATACAAACTGGGTTCTCTCGGAACGAATATCACAAATCACGAACTATCCAGTTTGTTCTTGCGGAGCTTTCCAAATTAGTCAAAATCACCGAAGATGAAAGGGTTATCGACTTCTTGATGGGCTTAAACCCTAAATTCCAGACCTTGTGTGGCAATATCTTGTTGATGTCACCATTACCAGATATTCAGCGGTATACGCCATGCAAAACAAAAGAGAACACAAAGATAACTAGAATCAGAAAAACCCACTCTAGAGAGTCTTACTTTTCAATCGACTGCAAATCTTGGGCAAAATACAGCAAGAAGAAACAACACAAATCAAGCAAAATCCGAAGATAGAAAGGTCAATTGTTCAAAGTGCAAAAGCTTGGACATTCCTACGGGGAATGTTACTGGGTAAAGGGCACATTTCCCAGTTATTGGAAGCAACAAAAAGTGAAAAAATGCTTGGGAGGAACCCTAATGCCAGAAAAATCGACACACTCTGAACAAAAGTCAAATTGAAGAATCACCCATTCCAGGAATCAATCACCACCAGTTAGAGGGCATTAAAGCATATCTCAAGAACCAGACAGCTAGTTTCCTGGATTGTCTTAACAGCAATTGACAAGCCTCGCAGCTTATCTCCAAAATGATCAAGAAATCCAGCATAGACTTCATCTGATTGTTATAATCAGTGTGCAGGTACGTATACCTATAACCCTAACTTCTAGAAATTAAATTACTGCCTGAATGTGAATGTGAGTTCTAGTTTAGAAAACAAGTGGATTATAGATACTGGAGCCACAGACCATATTTGTGGCAATTACTCTATGTTTGAACAATTTTTCATATAAGCAATGCAATTATAAGGTAACTATGCCTGATGGACATCCTGGCCTTATACAAGGAATTGGAAATGTTCCGTTAACCTCAAATTTTACCCTGCAAAATGTATATCATGTCACATCCTTTAAGTTCGATCTGCTATCTGTTAGAAAATTTCTGCAACAAATAAATGCGAATCTTGTAACTTCTGATAGCAAATGTGCTTTACAGGACCTTGATACTTCCACATTCATGCTGCTAGGGATTGAGATCAAAGGCTTGTATGTGTTGGATGAAAATTGTTTTATGCATTTCTTGAACATAGAAATTCTGCCCGATCTGTTTGTAAGCAGAATAGTTTGAATAGTGAATCAAAGAAACATGTTTCTGTTTCTGTTTCAGTTACAGAAGATGTCATTACATTGCATAATCGATTAGGGCATGCCCCCTTACAGACATTGTACAAAATAGGAAAAATAAATAAGAAAGGATTGATTTCTGATTTTGTGTGTGATAGCTATCATTTAGCAAAAGATCATAGACTCCCTTTCCCCAGATCTACCATTAGCACTAAAGCCATATTTGATCTAATACACTTAGATATTTGCGGGCCCTTTAGAGACAAGACTCAAAATAATCAAAGGTATTTTCTTAGTATCGTTGATGATTTTTCTCGGGCCATATGGGTTAAGCTTCTGCAAAATAAGGCAGAAGCATTTAATTATATAAAGGAATACAACACTCTAGGAAACCAGAAACCTGTCTCTGCCCCTTTACCAGTTGGAACTAAACTGTTAACCGAAAAAGGTCAGCTTCTGGAAAACCCAACCCCATATAGAAGTTTAATTGGAAAATTGAATTTCTTGCTTCACACCAGACCTGACATAGCATTAACTGTCCAGCTTTTAAGCCAATTCCTTCAGAAACCTTCACAAGAACACTATCAGGCTACAATTCACACACTTCGGTACTTACAAGGAACTGTTTCATATGGTCTGCTACTAAATAATGCATCTGTTTTCAATTTAACTGCATATTGTGATAGTGATTGGGCATCTTGCCCAAACACTAGAAAGTCGGTTTCTGGTTTCAATATTTTTTTAGGTAACATCCCCATCTCCTGGAAATCGAAAAAGCAAGCCAGCATATCACTATCATCCGCTGAGGCTGAATACAGAGCCATGTGCATGGTCACCACAGAATTGGCATGGCTCAGCAGAATCATAAATGAATTTGATGTGTCCGAAATGGAACCAATTCCAGTGCGATGTGACAACAAATCTGTAGTGCATATTGCAAAGAATCCGGTTCTTCACCAACGAACCAAACATATAGAGATAGATATATATTATGTAAGACAAAAGATCTCTGAAAGCATGATCTGTGTTCAACACATATCAAATCGTCACCAGGTTGCACATTTCCTCACCAAATCTCTACCGAGAAAAGATTACAGAGCGCTGCTCCACAACATTGGACTCCACTTACTATAAAACATGTCCTAGCAGGTCTTGTTTTGAGGGGGGGTGTTAGAATGTAATACTAGGTCCACATGTTGTACGCTTATAGTTTGTATTTTAGGCCTATTATTATGTCACTTTCCTCTGCTATACTAATTCTGTCCTACACAGAATTAGCCGTTACTAGTCACTATATATATACATCACATCTAGCCTCTGTAATACACATCATATACTACACAGAATATATCCCCTTTTGGGATACTTTAATAAATCGGGTTCCTTGGTTCTTTCTGATACATAGTCCATATCCTTTTTTCTACAGGGAAGTTATGTCAGATTTCACCGTATCTGATTTTCACATTTCAAAGGGTTCTAAGGTAGTATGCATACTCTTTGTTTATAATAATAGATAATCAATTATGTTTATCTTCAAAATAAAAGTTTAACCTTTCTCATTCTACTATATATGTAAATTTTTCTTATATATTTCGAGCAGATAATGGTTTACATCCCCGCCATACACAAGGATCCTCAGTACTTTACAGAACCAGAAAAGTTTGATCCATCAAGATTTGAGGGCAAAGGACCATCACCATATACATACATTGCGTTCGGAGGAGGATCAATGGAGTGCCCAGCAAGGAAATATGCTCAGTTGTTGGTCTTAGTTTATATTCACAACATCATTAACAAGTTCAGATGGGAAAAATTTTGTCCAAATGAAAATATAGTCTTCACAACAGTACCTGGACCTATCCAAGGATTACCTGTTTTCCTCTATCCTTTGTGAACATGGATATCATTTTTAGTGATCAATTCAAAGTGGGTTGTTAATTACATAAGTTGATGTTTGTATGTGATGCTACTTTAATTACATATGTTGAAGTTGGTATTAGAAAAGAAAATAAGTTTGAATGACTTTACATAAAGGGCCTTTTTTGGTGTTTTTTAGGGCTTTTTTGGCGGTTTAAAACCGCTTAAAAAGGGTCTTCCCTTATTTTCACTGGTTTCATGACCGCCAAAAATCACAACAATTTTCGACGGTTCCCAAAGATAAAACCGCCGAAAATATGAGCTATCAGAGGGAGAAAAATGTGAAATAACCGGGCCATTTTTGGTGGTTCGTAGTAGGAACCGTCGAAAATGTGTAGAAAACAGGTCATTTTTGACGGTTTTTTCCTTAAGAACCGCCGAAAAAGACCTTGTTTTTACACATTTTCAGCGGTTTCTTAATAGGAACCACCGAATTTTTTTTCTCTTTTTTGTTTATAATCCCACATATGTCACAAAACCTATAAATATGCATCCACATATATCCACACATCTCTCTACATCACATGGTAGAGGATGTCATCACTCTTTATAAGAAAATTGTCAAAAAAATCAAAATAATGATTAAATGGTCACAAATGACTATATACCACATTTCAAATGGTCACAAATGACCATATACCACATTTCAAATGGTCACAAATGACCATATACATACACAACTACCCAAATGTTCACTATTGTACTCAAAATGGTCATCTTTCACAATCTATCTAGCCATAAAAGTTTAAAGAAAGTTCTAAATAACAATTTGAAAAAACAAAGAGAAAATCAAACCAAATTCATGTAGACGAACTCCACCCAATCCTCTAGCATCCCATTGATGGCTTCTCCGGTATATTCTCCAACACTAGGGAAAACATTTGAAAAGCAAAACAAGACAAAATTAGTTAATCATTAAACAATTACATTAGTAATTGAAAAATAAATATAACTTCGAGATACCTGCTCTAACAGATCCCCCATCTCACCAAATAGGGTGACTATGTCATGCACATACCTCATGACATAATACCCACACTCCGAGATACCTGCTCTAATAGATCCCCCAGGTTGACGTGGACACTTAAACATAGGAAAAAAAACTAATTACATAAGATATTTATTAATGATGACAACCAATCAATAATAAACAAGTAAGTGATGACGCATGTACCCTCACTAAAATCCAAGGGATTGCACCTCTTAACCTTACACCAAGCTCTACCTTGATATAGACTGCACAATTAGTATCATCAACATACATCAATAAAATTAGGATATCCATGCACAATAAAATTAAATTAAAGAAGTTGAAATACACAAACAAGTGGTTCATAATGTACTTATCTTGATGTTTTCTTAATGTCCGGCCTGCAGCGGATCAAGAAATAGTACCCGCGCACGATCCAGATACAGCACCAGTAAAACCCAATGACCACTGTGTAATACCAAAACACTCACATGTCATTATAATGTTTGCACAGATAACTACAACATTTATTCAAATTAAAATGATAAACAAAAGTTATTACCTTTGATGATATGGTAGCATAAGATATTTCTTTTTCGCTTTTGATGTTGTTAATCATCGCATGCTACAAGTAGTCCTTACAAGATTCATTATCACTCTTCAAAGCATTGTATGATGCTCTTTCAGGACAAAAAAATCCATACTGGGTAAGGGCAAAAGATTGCTTTTTGTCATGCAAAAACCTGTTCATAAATTAAAAGATATAATAATTAACATTGTTTCAGGACATCAATGTATAACTTAATTATAAAACAAAACTAATACTTACAGAATGCATGAATGCATCATTGCGATAGGCACCCATCCAGATTTCAGGATGTTATTAATATCGGTCGTCCACATGTCGACTTCTACACGGTCTGAAGAAGGTCATCGCCAAAGCTAAGCAAGACATAAGATCTGCCCTCTGGGAAGTCACGAATTATATCATGCAAGCATTTCATGTTTGGCCTCAAGCGTGCATATATGGAATCATCCACCAAGTTTTCTTTTTTAACAACGTTGGTGGATGATTTGTATTCAGAGGATTTAATCTTTGACTTCATTTTCTCAAGAGACGCAGATTTCTTCGTTAATGCCTATTTACAACCGACATACAATACTAGTCATGAACTCAGCATTCACACATACTATATTCATATAATGAACAATAATAACTATATTAGTGGTTTGTATTAGGCGTACCTTCACACCCTTTGCAGACCGAACCGTGTTGTACTCCTGTTGAGGTACAAGGAGCTCTAGATCAGGACATTGATAATTCGGTTCGTCCACAGAGACTCTCCCATGATAAGGTTGTAGTGGCATCCCATGGGTCACGTCATTCGAGCCTGATGAGTACACCCTTCCTTTTGCGACACATGTATCTTGATTGTTGCATGGGAGTAGGAGGTTACAATTTATCGGATCCTACAATTTCATCAGATTAGTAGATGATTGAACTAAAAAATATGTAATAAAAGATATGACAAGTAATAAAACAGTTAAAGATATAAAAAATTACATGTACATATGTGTAAGGATACTGGTCATTGGACTCGATGCTTGCGTACAGGCCAGCAGGAGTAGCACCGTCATTGCTTGGGGATGAGGGAGGATCATTATGATAACTGGGGTAAGAAGTGTAAGAAGGAACAGAAGCAGGAGCATATGGCTGGGGTGCACCACTACCCTGATGTGATTCAGCAATTACCTCCTTCTTCCACTGCTCTCTTGTAACACCCCTACATCGAACTACACAACTAATGAAATCGTAGCGGAAATAAATAACTAAACAATAACTAAACGCTTCGGTGCTACAACGCCGTCAACCACCCACGTGGTTGACAAGGCAGAATAAATACAAGTGTACCGGTCTGATGATCAGACTCCCGAGCATAAAACTAAACCATAAATACATCATATACAATACCGAGTATTTACTTACATTCCTTCACTGTAACTGTCAATATACCGCCATAGTAATTTCAACGGAATCAAAATATAATGCCACGGGAGCACAGGCGCATCCCGGGCTCAACATCCAGAATAAACCAAAATACAACTGCAGCCTAGATCCTACAGCCACTCTGCTTCCTCGATCCTCATTCTGTAGTAAAAATATGGAGCCCCCGAGGGGGTCAGCAACCCTTGGCTGGTATGGTTAACGCGCAGCCCATTGGCTACCGGAATACGCGCAACTAATTGTCATGATAACATGGCATTCATTTTATACATAACATAACATAATATGTGGCATAGCATCAATAGTGCATAGCACAACATCACATACACAGTGGATCTTCTTTCCACAATAACAAACCAAGAAGGTTAAACAACATAAGAGCCTAGAGAATGATTCACCCTCATGTTAAGCTCGTTACACACACTCATTACCGTTCTGTTATTCGAACGAGTAACTTAAGTCACAGATGGTTCGGATATAGTGACCCGAACACACCACACAAACACATGTTCCCACTAAACCGATCATAAGTCAGAATAGGTAAGCTTTGGAGGAAGCTAGCGGGAGATCGAACGCCAAATTAAGGAGAACAATCTTAACAACATAAGAGTCGAATCTGATTCAGATGTCTACTCTTAACTTACATGCATGACCGGACAACCGGATTCCTCACTTCCCAGATAGCACTTGTTAGAAGTTCATCAGTGGAACTTACAAACAATTCACAAGAAGGGGGTAAGTCATGTTAGACACACACAAGGGAAATGAGTCACATCATAACATCACAATAATATGAACAACTGTAAACTCATTACATGATTAAGTCTTATAACGTCATAAACACACAGAAAAACATACAACACACAAGCCGGTGTAAACCGGTAGGCAACAGACTGCAAGAAAACCATACCTTGGTCCTTGCCTCGATTGATTTCCTCCGTAGGTCACTCCTATACATGATTAATAACGTCGGTTAATTATTTATTTAACTTCAAACTTACTAAATGTTTAGCATGATTGTATGACATGTTTTTAATGTCTAACTTACCCTAGGTTACCTTCATTATACCCCCTAGGGTTAACTACATAAGTCACATTTTTTTTTACAAGTTTTGGTCCGACCGACCTTACCGACCGACCTTGCACAAGGTCGGTCCATTCCAGAACATATTTCCGTCAAAATTTTCTACTCCGACCGACCTTGTAAGTTCGGTCGCATGTTCGGTCCATTCCCGAGAGTTTCCTTCCCTTTGAAAATTCAGCCCGACCGAACTTGCCAAGTCCGGTCCCATGTTCGGTCGATTCCAGAAACTTAATCCGTACACAAAATACAAGCCCGACCGACCTTGCAAGTCCGGTCCCCAAGGTCGGTCCATTCCAGAAGCCAATTCTCGCAGGGTAAACTGGGCTCGACCGACCTTGCAAGTTCGGTCGCAAGTTCGGTCTGCCCCAGACCCTTGTTTTCCATTTCTCATTTAACTCCAAACTTCACCCCATATATCCTAGTACACCCTAACCTCATTTGGGCACTTCAAACACACCTTAAGGCATCCTTAAACACTCATAAAACTTATTTTCTAATTCCTTAAACCTTTACTCATTTCTTCCCAAAATTCCTAACACTTACAATGTTTTCCCCTAGTCTCCAAGTGGTGTTTCATACCTAAGATGATCACTTATGCCAAATACTCCCTCATCACAACAACATCATCTCTCAAGCACCTATTCTCACAACTAACTCCTTATGTCATTTTTGAAATCCTTTTTCAAGTTTACACTTTCTCCTTGTTCACCAAAGTTTGCCTAAATCCTAACACAAGTCCAAATGACTTTGGTGTATCCCAAACATTATTTTGCATTATAAAATCCTCTAGAACATTGCCTAAGCCCTTCTCACACCTTAAAACACCTTAATGCATGTTCCTCCCACTAGTTAAACACTTAACCATTCTAAACATCTCTTAACTTGCCAAACTCATTTTAACCCTTAGAACTTCTTGTTTATTACCTAAATTTCGACATAGGTTCTCCTAGAACATTACTAATCCAAGACACATTGTCTTCACCATCAAACAACCATGAACACCAAAATCCATCAAACACATCTTTATACACAAACTTCACACATTTAGCACTACATCACAATATAGTGCATAATTTAAATTGCATGACACTTAGGCCCTTAAATAACATGGCTCTTAGGCCCTTAAGATGCATAAATCATAAACACTGAATTTCCACAATATATTTGCCTTTGACCTGCAAATACACTCAACAACACATATGCCTTTTACTAAGCTCTTAAGAGCATTCTTCTAAGTCACTTCCCATTGGCTCCTTAGATCATTTTCATAAGCAATACAAGCTCATTTCTCTTAAGACTTTAAACCACATTAGGTTAACATATTTACCTCTTTTCCTCACAAACTTCTTTCTTGTTTCCTTGTTTAAAATCGGCTAGGTATTTGATTCCTTGTCAACTATTAAACATTATACAAATAACATAATGAGTATTCAAGCTTTAAGCTTCATCTCATTGTAAACCCTAGGTTTACATTATTTCAAAAACATTAATGTAGTTGTTTTACCTTGGTCTTTGAAGAGAGTTTGAATATATATCAAGAGAGGACTCCACCTAGTCCTTGAAAGGTTGGAATGAAGCTAGAACAAGGTCACACAAAGAGCACCATTAATGGGCATTTTCGGTCAAGGTAAAAACATGGAGGAAACATGATTTTTCTTTGAGATTCCTTACCTAGAAGCAAAGGAGAGTAATAATATGTAGAAATATAAGCTCAAGCTCCTTCAATGGTGGAACTCCATGGCACCGAAATGGGGCTCTTGAAATTTGAGAAGATAGGAATGAAGAGCTTGATGAGAGGAAGAGAATGGTGGTGTTTGTTTTTGATTTGGTTAAGTGAGCTAGGAATTACAAGTGGTCAAAGATGGAGTTTGTGTGTTTACTATTGCAAATCGTGAATGAAGAGAAGAAGAGAGGTTGAAGAAGACTTGGAACCGTGGGAAATGAAGGAAAGAAATGAGAGAATGAGATAAGTGAGTTTGTTTTGCTTTTTAGAAGATATTTATGCATTAAAGTAAAAAGTACTTTAGTTAGTCATATTTATTTACTTAATATGTTAACAAGAGAGTGGTGAGTCACCACCCTTAAGAAAACCGGCCCCCAATAGTACTTAGGGGTATTATAGTCTTTATTTGTCAATTTAATTACTTATACAAACATATGTTACAAAATAGCTTATTAAAATCACTATTCATAAAAACAAGGCACATAGAAGTGAAATTTTTGATTTCCCATTGATATAGACTTCCAAATGTGATACCATATAGTACACATGTTAATTAAAGAGTAATGATGGACATTTAGCCATTCAAAACTCATTTACAAGACAATTTTTCGAAAATGTGCTTTAAGACTCCTTAAAGCACATTTTGTGTTTTAACTTGTTTTCAAGCTTGGTTTTCTTTGGTAATTGGTTTAATATGTTCATTAGTATATAAATAAGGTCTTGGTAAGTTCATTAGGTCTTAACCAAGCTTATCCCAAGCTTAGAGCACATTTTGGCCTTTATTGACCTTAAAGCACATTTGTGTTTTCTTTTGTTTAAATTTGTTTACTAATGTTTCTAAGACTCTTTTTAGTCTTAATATACCATATTTAGGTGTTTAAACAATATACTAAGGTTTGGGGTATTTCATCTCTCATGTCATTAATGACACGCATATGCTCCTCGTAAGAGATCGTCTGTCCTTGACTACTCTCTTTCCTTGACCCGAGGTTTCCAAAAAAGTATTCTTATCCCTATATTAACCCCCCTTAACCCCACTGCTTGACCTGGATGATCTTTCTTTCCAAGCGCACGAGACAGCTGGTCGTCATGTCGATCAGGAATCCAAGTCCCTTGGGTAACTTGCTCATTCAGCTAACCCTTTAGAATTAAATGCATAAAGAATTTATAATAAATTTTAAGATCTTGAAATGAATTTGTAAAAAAATTTAAAAGTAAAGAAAAGTACTTACCATCTTATCAACAATTTCATTCGTCTTCTCGAAGGGATATAGACACTCTCCAGTTTTTGGGTCTTTCTTAGTACGAAAAAGCTTCAAAAACGTACCTCGTAGCTGGTGCTCATCCAGAGTGCTCATATCCGATAGCAACTCCCCTTTTACCACCCATTCAGGCACTCTTCTATTGACCCCTTTGGCACTCAACACGTGATAATATTTATTCTTCTTTGCATTCGCTAATTGGGCATCACGATACTTCTGTTATCAAGTAAACATCCAATTAAGATGATTAAAAATATACATATGTAAACATATATACCATATAAATATATCTATAATAATTAATTATTTAAAAGTTAGTACGTACTTTCGTCTCCATCTTCTTAGTATAGAATTCTTGCCACTTCTCTTGGGTTATTGGTGTGTAGTTCTCCCAAGGCTGGCGTGTGTCGCCGTGAGGCCTCTTAAGCTTCTTGGTGATGAACCACTTGACCAAATCATGCTTATGATCTAACAATTTCTTACGCATCATCCCTTTGACCATGGTATAGTACTCACTTTCTGCAAGTATTTGATATTGTTTCTTCATATTTCCATAAACGAAACAAATGTTAGTTACGAATACCTACAAATTGTATCAAAAAATACTTTAACTATTGTTTATTACTTGTACGATCTCAAACATCTGCTTCTTTAGTCCTTCGTAAACTTGGGGCCAGGTGAGAGTGATATCACAATACTCTCGCGCAATGATGCCTAGCTCCGTAGTGAAGTCTCCAGCCCATTCCCCAGTCGACTGTAGTTACTCATTAAACTGTAGTGGCTTTGACTCAATCTTTTTCGCCCTGAGAGCTTTCGTAGGACCTCGAGGTTTTACGTTCCTAATCTGTGGGATTTGTGATCCAGAAGGTCCGGCCTCTGTGTCCTCAACTGGCACAGCAAACACCCTAATCTCATCCAGGCCATGACCTCCCTCATCAGCTCGGGCATGTGACTTACGGCCTTTCCCTCCACATGTTTTCTTCTTCTTTGGTCGGGATGCGTCTATCAGAAACTCGCTGATCGGGTCATCCATATCATCCATTTAACTGTCTGCATAGATAAACAATACGATATTAATAACAACACAACAAATAATGTAAAAAATACATAATAAGACATCATGAATATTCCAACAAATTATTTAAAGAACAAACAAACAATAAAAATTATTGTTTAATTACCTAACAAACAAACACATCATTTATGGTTTTCAACCCGTAAACCCTCATCGTGATCAGACCTAGTATACACTACATCGTTTGGAATATCAACAATGTATGTGACAGGAATACTGTTAGAAAAGGGTGGTGTCTCATCGAACAGTAATTCATCTTGATCAACATTTGTGTTCACAAATCTTTTCCCTGGTAAAACCACTGACCATATAGAATCGATGGGATCTTCTATGTAAAATACTTGTTAAAAACAGACCTTGGGAAATATGAACGGATCTTGTATATGACCAAGGCGTGATAAATCAACCAAGTTAAACCCATCATCAACCCGATAACCATGTCTATTATCCACAGATTTGCATTTGAAAATAACAAACTTTTGAAACTGATAATCAAGTTCCCAAATATCTTCAATGAATCCATAATACAACCTCAAGGTTGAAATCACTGAAGCTAGATCATCTCTAGTATACTCAATTGTTGTTGCTTCTACTTTAACCCCAGCTATTTTGGTTTAAACATCTATCATCTTGCCATTTTGTCCAATAGATGAACCCATTGATGTCATACCCTTCATAAGATACAGCAGTGGAACCAGATCCCAAAGCAAACCAATAGAGCTCTTCACCTACATTATCCGGCGCTAGTGATGCAAGTTTCATGACATGATCTCTAAGCCATGAACAAAAGGTCTTGTTTTGCTCCTTTGTCAACCAAACAATATTCCTCCCAGGATATTGACCTCTTAGTGCAGTCATGTGTTTCTCAAAAAATGACTTAATAATCTCAAGGTGATGTAAAACGAACAGATGTGCTAACTCCATTGAGGATGAAGCAATTGCCACAATTTTCTTCCCAATAACACCTTGACCTTTTGTCCCTCCTGTTTGTCTCAGTTATGGAACTCCAATAGCTATTGCACCCTTTAAGTATTCTATACAGAATTCAGTCACCTTTTCGGTTATTGTCCCTTCTATAATACTCCTATCAGGTCGATATGTATTCTTCATCCTTCCCTTCAAGATTCCCATGTATTTGTGAGCCTCGATTTTTGAACCACTATCCTATGTTGATTAGGATCTGGTAGGGTTCTAGGTCCACTTATAACCTAAGTTTAATAACTATGTCATAAACACTAATTATTAAAACCTAAGTTAGCTCACTGTAACATATTAAGAGTCGCCACCTAATTTTAGCCTAGGGTAAATTAGGAAATGAGAGTTCGGGTTCAGGGGCTTGGTATTCGACTTATTCAGGGTTCAAATTACTTTCATTACCCCTCTAGGTCGTTTTTCCTCTACTTAGTTATTATTAAGTCAAGTTCCTTAGGTTTTGATGATACCAAACCTGTGTCGTTTATCTAACATGTCTATCTAAGTATGACGATCAGGTAAACAGGTAAAAGAGTGGCTTAGCACGCAAGGTTGCAAGCACACTCTGGTCATGACTAGTTGAAATACCCCAAACTAATAAAACATGGATTAAATATCTAATCACATTAATTAAGGCCTAAACATGCCTTAAAAGTCAACTGATAACAACAGTGGTCAACACAAAGCAAGATATTGCATCTTTTGACTATTTAGGGTAAATAAATACCCAAATGAACTTCTTAGGACCTAAAACTCTGTCCTAATCATATTAACACATTAAGGAACATATTACAATCGTTGGACAACACTCCAACACAAAGAACAAGCATTTACATGCATCAAGGTCAAGTAGAGCAAAAATGTGCTCTAAGGAAACCTTAAAGGTCTAATGACCTCTATTTTATATAAAATTGGATTCCTAAGATCACTTATCATGTAAGGAACACAATGAAACCGTTCTCAAAGAAAATAGAGCTCAGAAACACCTTGCGACACAAAATGTGCACTAAAACTCCTTAAAGCACGTTTTTGTGTAATTGCCTTCTAAATTGGTTTTTAATGGGATTAAAGGTTATAATTACCTTTAAATATGATAATATATCCTATTATATCATATTAGGAATTTAATTCCAGAAATTTACAAATTTTTACAAATTTTATATTAAAATATTAATAAAACCCAAAAGGGGGACCCGTTTGAGTCAACATTGACTAAGAATGGTCAAGAGGTCAAAGTTGACCCCTTGGATCCCATGGATTCGACAGTCACAATCAGGGGGAGCCTAATTTCGCCACTTGCAACACAAGGAACAAGGTTCCAACACCTTTCCATGATTTAAGGGACCACTTTTACCTTTCTAATACTATAATCTATATATTCAACTTTGGCTCCTTGATTAATTGAGTCCCCAAGTGAGAGACTTCCTTTCCCCTCCAATAATCGATGCCAATCTCCTTTGGTGAGTCATCAAACACCAAATACAATAAACAAAGTAAATAATGTGTTTTAAGGCAAATTTGACCTACCTCTCTCATTTGCCTTGCTTCCCAACCGAAACCAAGGCTCTTCAACCTCTCTTTTGCTTCTCTAAACCGTGTAGAACATGCCAAGAACAGAGGAGAACACCAATTGACATAGGTAAGCTTATTAAGCCATTTTATGTTCATTCTCTTCACATTTCTTTCCTCTTTCCGTGGATCTAAGCATCAATCATTTCCATCCATGGATCTAGATTGTTTTGGAGGTCAAAATGAGGGCAAATCTCGGCTATAACAAGGGAAGAAGGTGGATAAATCTAATCTTGTTCTTAAGGTATAAAAATGTGCTTTAAGCACTTATCTTTTGATTCTCTTCAAATCCGGTTGTGAAACTTTGTTTCCTAGCCTTCTAATCTTCTTCTTAACATACTTATTCAGTGGATCTATCAAGAGCTTCAAGGTATAGCCAGATCTAAGCCAAAAACACCATTTTAGGCATTTTAATCAAGGTAAAAATTAGCCATCTTCTAATCTGAGTTATACCGGTTTTAAGCCTTGGTTTATTAGCTCTTTTGATGCTCTTTTTATTCTGTACAAGCAGGCCGAAGACAACTTGTGCTTGTCTTGTTATTCTAAGGTAAATCTTACCTTGAAAAATACATTAAAACACTTATTATGGTTAGATCTTGCTTTAAATTGCCGTGGCTAAACAAGGCTTTAACTTGGCAAAAACAAGGTATAAATCACTTAAACCTTCACTTGGTATATTAATATGTAATTATACATATGTGTATAATTTGTGCCGTGAGTGAATGGGTTAATAAGGTCTTATTTTGAGCTTAGGTGATTAAGGAATGGTTTGGTAAATTTATCTAACTAATTAATTAACATAATTGTCAAATTTAAGACATTATGTGGAAAATTGGTAAATATGGAAAAATATGTGTAAGGGCCGAGAGTTTAATGCATTTTTGAGCATTTATGTGTAATTTATTTTATAAGCTAATGTTTGTAATAAGGCCATGTACTTTAGGCCATTTTATTTGTGCATTTATAAGGTTTTATTTAAGTTTAGGTGGTATATATGCATTACCGCATATTATAAGGGGTTAAAGTGTAATTCAATTAAGTTTTGGGGCTATATAATAATAAAGCCAAAAATTAGAGGTTTAAATGAGTTTATATAAAAATTATAAGATTTTATAAAGTTTTGGTGGTTAAATGGTAATTTCTGAAAAATAAGGGTACAAACCGTAATATATAGATATTTATGGTTAAGGAAATATTAAGGTGGTCAACCTTGACCATATGGTAGGTTTTGACCAAATTAAATAAGTTAAATAACTTATTTAAGGTTTTATAATAAGATAAGTATTTAATTGTGACATTTTTATAACATATGTGGTGAATATGTTATTACCGAAAATAAAGGGTGTAAATGGTATTATAAGCACCCATGGGTTATTAGGAATTTTTAGGAATTTATTTGGTTGATTTTGGAATTAAAATAAACTATATATGTATAATATATAGTTATTATGTCATTATGACACTTTGGAATAAAAGATGGGGTGGAAGTGTAAAATACCGAAAGTATATGGTTAGTAAGGGTAATTATAACCCTTTGGTGAAATTTGGTGATTTTTGGAATAATATAAGAGTATTTAATAAGATATAAGTATAATATATAGTTTTGATGTTATTATAAAACTATATGTTATAAATTGGGCCAAATGGCAGTTATAGAAACTTGGTGGGTTTGAAATTTAATTATAAACAGAATAGGGTCTATTCGGAATTTTACAGAAATATAACCATAGGTTATACCCTTTTATAAGTTAAAAATGTTATATTATATGGTATATATAACAAGGTATAAATTATGGGTGATTTTGTAAATAAAGGAAACTATGGATTATGAAAAAGAATAAGGTTTTAATATGGTGCCCATGCGGCAATAATTAATAGTTTTGTATATAAACTATAGGTTATAAATTAAAGGAAATAAAAATATCATATTATATGATATTAGTATAAGGTATAACATTACAAAATGTTATGTGGTCAAAATAGAATTTAAATAAAAGGAAGGGCTATACCGAATTATAAAGAGTTGGAAAATGAATTTAGACTATGGTCTATAATGTTATAAATGTTATAACTATTATACGGTTTAGATGGAATTAATAAGTAAGGATATTCACATTAAATAATGTGACAAACTATAAATAAATAAGATTTATAAACTAAGGTATTTATTGATTAAACCTTAGGAGTTGTAATTATACAACATAAAAAGTTACATAATAATAAGATAATAATCTTAATATAAGTTGTATAATATAATACAACTAGTGGGAATAATCATCTAATATAAGATGATAAAATGTAACATATAATACAAGAGTTTAATAACTCATGAGATTTACCTATATGGTACATATATACATATACAAGAAAAATGTATATAAGGATGGATATATATTATGGTTGGAAACCATATAATATAATGGTGGTGGTTATAAAAAAATAGTTACGAACTATAAGTTATGAGTTTTTGAATGCAAATATAATTTGCTAAAGATAATGGATTATATAATACAATGTATTATAATGGATGGTGGGAAAATAATACAATATAATAGATAATGCATGCATTCATGCAACTATAGGTTATATACCTAAATTCGATGATGGATAAGATTAAGGAAATATAATGAATTTAACTTAACAGTCGAAACATTTCGACATACGAGTTTAGTAACAAAGCCGACCGGTTTAGATAAACCCGTAACAAATAACTGTAGAAATCCGGGGATGAACTGTCGGGGTTACTTGTTATTCGGAAATACCGGATGTAGTTAGTCATAGAGACTGACTTATAGTTTTATTATCGTTTAGATCATACTTCAGACGGAGGCGCTTGACGAGCTAGTGGTCTACACTGCGCATCCTAGGTCTTGGTGAACGGTATGTAAAGGGGTTTGATCCGAGTTGTCCTAAGGAAGCTCCTTGGGCTCGGATTTGGTTGATATCACTTGTGTGTTAAGTGTTTTGGATACATGTATGTGATTGTGTGCTACTGCATTGATTATTTATGCACGAGCGTCCTACGGGACTAACACTACGTCGACTATAGATCGACTTATATAAACATACATGTACGTTAATGTGGTGACATGACGGTTACTTGATGTAATACCATAGTATTAATATTAAGTATATGGTAACCTAAGTAAAATACTTAGGGACGAGTCACGACATTGTCGGTCTCTAGAGCTTGGATCTCGAACATGAATATAACCTAGATTACTTCTAGGTATGCGTGAGACCATTGGGCAGCTAATTAATTAATTATTCTCCATAAGACTAAGAGCATATCTTAAAATTATGAGAGAGAGATGGTATGAGTTGAGGTGAGGAATCCCGGTAGTTTACGAACTACTGGTTGCGCATTTGTGATCACTGAGGGGTTCCCGATCGGGTTCTGCTCCAGGTTATACCCAACGAGCCCTATTTGGATCGTGGGTCAGGTGGCTACGGCCTTTTATGTGACGCCTTACGAGGTAAAGTGAATAGTCAGGGGCCTCCGACCTCTGGCGAAATGAGCACCTTTGTGTGTACGGGAGGACTACTGTCCATTGGTGAGGTTATCGGGTTGTCCTAACATGACGCCCAACTGGTATTAATTAAACATGGTTTGGATGGGCCTTTAAGGCCAAGGTAAATTAACTATGGAACCCGTTCGCTACGGCGATTGTACATTGTACATCATACTGCAATTATTTCGATATGTTCGATTATACAATTGTTGTTTGTGATATGAAATGAATGTTTGGATTGGATGGATGGTTATGTTTATATGCATGTTATTACAGTATCATTATAACTGTAAAATGGAAAAGCATGAACCAATCTAATAATGAGATGGTTAAAATGACTAAGTAACCATTAGGGTCCAGGCCCGGCATACTCAGCGTTTATCGCTGAGACTACACTCATTATGCAGGTTGTTGATTATCGCTGAAGCCGAAGTGCGGGAACAGGGTAGTTGGAGTTTATTTTAATTACCGCACATGGAGTTGTAATATGGTACGGTTATGTATATTCAGGATTGGGTAGACGCTCACTTGTCGATGTTTGTAAGTATGGACTTAGTATGATGTATAGGAATATTCTCGTTATCACGGCGGTTAGCAGTTTGTTTATGTTGGTTGTTGGATATAGTTTGGCTTCGTTGCTCGCATGGCGGAGTAATGGCCGGTGACACCCGAGTGAGTATTGTTGTTATTATTTATCTTCCGCTATAAGACGTTTTATTTATTGCTACGTGAGGGATTATTACGTGTTTAAGGTGAGGGGTGTTACAAAAGTGGTATCAGAGCGGAGTACCGCCCTGATGACGAGAAAATAGGTTAAGACAGTGAGCTTAGGACTTGGGAAATTACAGGAAACGTTTGGGAGGTACGAGATGACTTGTCGTAAAAGATATTGTGTTTAGTAACGCAAATTGCATGATAGACTAGCCGTTAAGGCAATTCAATATCTAATGGTTGTGTACGGTAAATTACCGAGGATTTATGTGACATATTGTACTACAGATGTCTGGGGGAACTAGAGGGCGTGGTACTGGTGGAGGTGGAGGCGGTGACCCCGTGATTCCAGGAGTTGTTGAGACGATTGTTGTCGTTCTCGCACAGCTTGGTACTCAGATTGGAGGAGCACCAGCCCACCCGCCACAGCCCAGGGAAATAAACTGGCTAAAGTCAGTTACTGAGACCCGACCACCTACATATTCAGGGGAGCCAGACCCCATAGCCTTAGAGCGTTTCATAGTTGAACATGAGAAGGCCCACGAAGCTTTGCAAGTACCTGCCGACAAGAAGGTCGTCATTGCTGCTTTCCATCTGAAGGATACAGCCAGCACTTGGTGGAGGTTGGTCAAGGACCATCACCTGGCTACGCCCGACTTTTCGTGGGCTGCCTTTGTCGAGTTGCTGAGGGGGAAGTACTACCCAGCACATCTTAAGCAGAAGAAGCGCCATGAGTTCGAGACATTATCCCAGGGGGTCTGACCGTGGATGAGTACTACGCTCGATTCATTGGTCTGCTGGACTTTATCCCCGGAGTTGATTACTCAGAGACCGTGAAGGTCGAGAAGTTCCGGGGGGATTGTTATTTCGCATCCAGATGGCGATGGGTGCTACCCTCTACACTACCATTCAGGTACTAACATGAAAGCCATAAATTCTTTACTTACTACGTGACCGATTAACTTTGTGAGAACTTACCAATGAGATTCCAGGAGTGTTATGACGCTGCCTTGAGGACGGAACTAATGCTCTAGACTCGGGAAGAGACTCTCGGGACAAAGAAGAGAAAGAACCCTGAGGGAGAGTCTGAGGGTGGAGGAGCAGCTCCAGGCGATAGCCAGAAGAAGGGAAAGTAAGGACTTATCCCATTCTAAATTACTTACCATATTAAATACCTTATGAATGCGGACCCGAAATCTTAAACAGGAAATTCTTTCAAAAGAAAGGGCAGCAGGGTCACCAGGGAGCGAAGGGGAAAGAGCCCGTCCTTCGGTTGACTGGCCCAGCTATAGATGCTCAGCCTTTGAGATCTGCGCCTCCTAAGGGTGAGAACATCTACCTCTTAAATTCAATTGTAACCTTAACCTTATATCACCAGATTTTAACTTAAAATAAATACTACCATTAGGCACCGGAGAGCCCCAGCGCCATTTCTATTGTAAGCGTTGTGGGAAGGACCATCCTGGGGTCGACTGCAATGGCCGCAAAGTTGAGTGTCGGTGCTGCAAGAAAGAGGGCCACCGGGAGTTCGAGTGCTGGATGAACCCTGAGAGCCGCAACTATAGGCCACCAAGGAATACTCAGAAGACCTCAGTTGGAGGATCTGGAGTACCACGAGGCGGTCAGGATGGCCAGACATCTACTGATGCTGGAGCCCAGAGAGGTAGGGGAGTAGATAGGGCATGAGTACCCTAAACTCCATGAGACCGCAGGTGGAAGACTTTTGCTTACCATGTTGTGTACTTACCTTGGATGTTAGACGGAGATATGTTATAAGTATGTGGGGGTGTGTCATTGACCACTCGCCTTTTTGTGTTTGACTTTTGGGACTAGTTTTGTGGACTCGATGCGAGTGACTTTGGAACCTTGACGGATTATATATATGAACTGAATATTAATTCTTACACTATCTTGTAGCCCATACTCGACGACGCGGAGTCAATGAGACCAGTGATTACTGAACCAGAATTTCCACCTGCATGGCGCACTTGCTATTGCAAGCGCTATGACAAGTAAACCGCTGAAGTTTCCATCTACCTTGCGCACTTGACAGAGCAAGTGCTGCAGTTGCAACTGCAACTACTACGATTTTTAATCTCTTATTATATATATACCAAAATTTTCATATTTTTCATACGAACCATAAGATTAGAAACCTATGCAACTGGGGAAATTATACAGCCACTGTGATTGTAAACCACACCAGTTTGATTGTTCGAGAACTTTAAGACATGGCTTATTAGCCAAATACCATCAGTGTATACCCGCATTTAATGCTAATCAATACCAGTGATGAATCTTTAGTCCTTATGGACAAGCATACCCTTTGTAGATGCACCACCGTTAGTGAGGATGGTTGAGAAGTGGAGAGCCAAGTTGCTCAAGCTATTATGCAATCTGCAATACATCCAGCTAAACGGATGAGGGAACAGATATGAACTATGGATGAGATATGATCATGATAAATAGGGAGAAAAGGAATATGTGTGCACTCAATGAGATAGAGATAGGAGAACCAAGTTTGCTAAATATAGCACGAATTTTACTTACTCCGAGCTGAATAGCGCCGGCTTATGGCACGAGTTACCACTGATGCCACTAGGGCAATAGCACTTACAACAAGATAACCAATAACATGAACTAATAAAAAAAGGGGGGCATATCCATCAAAGGGAGATTGACAACAGAATACTTCACAATACCCGTGTGACAGACATTACCAGTTTACTAAATGAGACATGGGACGACCGCACTCCAATAGGAGCATGTGGGTCTAACAAACTTATTTATGAGTTAGTTTAGTAAGTAGTAATGTATAAGTACGGTACCCCATGCAAGTAGACAAGTAGTGTTAGGAACACGAGAAGTAGTCAACTCCATACTAAGGACAATGATGCAGATTACCTCGAAGATGGACGAGAAGAGCCGCAGTTAAACCAACAGGCTAGAGAAATCAAGAACCTTCAGCACAGAGCAGTAGACAGTATACAGTGAAGACAAGGAAACATTTCAAGGACGTGAACACTAAAGATAGGAACATGGAAACCCATTATAGATGAATAATATGTAAAATCCTCATACGGATCAAGCAAACTCTTGTAATCCAGAGGAAATCTACCAGATGATGTGGATATAAACGTGTGACTACGCAATGATGAGAGACAAAGCTAAATACTAGCAGATACCTTAAGTAAGGAATAATAGATTTGGAATGTACCACTCACGTGATAATTCGCTCATCTTATCTGTTAGGCTCATTAGATATTAGCTGCTGAGAGTTTACGCCTCTGCACTCTGTAGGACTGAGTGTTTTGGTATTGCACTTGGGCAGTTATTAATCTAGTGGGGATACTGGAAGATGTAATGGATATCAACACGAGTGTGTATCAAGAACTACAACAGTGTGTTACTCCGGAACAAAACCACCAGGAGACACGGATGACAATCATCATCTCTGTGGACATGTAGGCTGGTACGTCTTAGTATTACAAAGACAAGTGCAAAGAGCACTAAGTACTAACAATAGCCAATGTCATATTATACCTCAAGCTGAATATCAGTGAGAGAAGACACACGCATGTATGCTAGTGATCCAAATGAGAGGATACACAACAATGGAAAGAGGCAAATTGAGCCTATGTTCATGGGTCTGCACCTCATACGGAGCAAGTGGGCCCATTAGAACGAACTTGGGAGAGAGCACAAATAGTTCAGTGCCTCACCCTTTATGTATTGAGGAGCCCAGAAGGGCTAGAGTCATACCCGTCTCTCTGATATGAGGATAATCCACGAGTTGGAGAACTCTATGAGAGCCAAGTATCCAGCGCTCCTTGTTGAGCGGCTGTTGTATACGTGTGGGGTACGGGGGCGTAACCCTTTTTAAGGGGGGTAGAGCCTCTTGGATGTGCACATGTAGTTTGTGGTATGCGGGGCATACGAGGCTTGTTTATTTGTTTGTTTCGTATGCATGGCATACAGTGAATTGGTGGTATGCGGGGCATACGATGTTTTGTTGGTTATGTTTGGTACGCGGGGCGAACGTTGTTGGTTTGTTTGTGTGTGATGTGCACTTGTATGTATGTATCTTATGAGATACCTGTTTGAATGATGTATATACACGCATGTGTGTAGTACTTTTCTTATACTACTTGTGATATATATATTTATATTGCTTTGTAGAATGATTACAAATGGTATCGCTTAGATACGAAATGAATCATTAGATATGGAATGTGGAACGATGGTATGTTATGGACACCTCGGGGAGGTTGTCAGGGTTTGTAGAATTGATAGGAAATAATGGTGCTGATGGATCACCTATATCCATATACGATTGAACTAACGCCACAAAGTGATGGATATGTGCTGTATAATCACAATACGATGTGTGTAAATGATATATCACATAGATATACATTATGGGAATAATGGGTAGTTATATATTTATATACAGACCTATTTGATTAAGCGACTTCGGGACGAAGTCTTTTCAAAGGGGGGTAGATTGAAATACCCCAAACTAATAAAACATGGATTAAATATCTAATCACAT
Source organism: Limonium bicolor (assembly GCA_023374045.1). NCBI lineage: Eukaryota > Viridiplantae > Streptophyta > Magnoliopsida > Caryophyllales > Plumbaginaceae > Limonium > Limonium bicolor. Next base: position 235,577,937 of record CM041776.1, read on the forward strand.
TAATTAAGGCCTAAACATGCCTTAAAAGTCAACTGAGAACAATAGTGGTCAACACAAAGCAAGATATTGCACCTTTTGACTGTTTAGGGTAAATAAATACCCAAATGAACTTCTTAGGACCTAAAACTCTGTCCTAATCATATTAACACATTAAGGAACATATTACAATTGTTGGACAACACTCCAACACAAAGAACAAGCATTTACATGCTTCAAGGTCAAGTAGAGCAAAAATGTGCTCTAAGGAAACCTTAAAGGTCTAATGACCTCTATTTTATATAAAATTGGATTCCTAAGATCACTTATCATGTAAGGAACACAATGAAACCGTTCTCAAAGAAAATAGAGCTCAGAAACACCTTGCGACACAAAATGTGCACTAAAACTCCTTAAAGCATGTTTTTGTGTAATTGCCTTCTAAATTGGTTTTTAATGGGCTTAAAGGTTATAATTACCTTTAAATATGATAATATATCCTATTATATCATATTAGGAATTTAATTCCAGAAATTTACAAATTTTTACAAATTTTATATTAAAATATTAATAAAACCCAAAAGGGGGCCTGTTTGAGTCAACATTGACTAAGAATGGTCAAGAGGTCAAATTTGACCCCTTGGATCCCATGGATTCGACAGTCACAAGCAGGGGGAGCCTAATTTCGCCACTTTCAACGCAAGGAACAAGGTTCCAACACTTTTCCATGATTTAAGGGACCACTTTTACCTTTCTAATACTATAATCTATTTATTCAACTTTGGCTCCTTGATTGATTGAGTCCCCACGTGAGAGACTTCCTTTCCCCTCCAATAATCTATGCCAATCTCCTTTGGTGAGTCATCAAACACCAAATACAATAAACAAAGCAAATAATGTGTTTTAAGGCAAATTTGACCTACCTCTCTCATTTGCCTTGCTTCCCAGCCGACACCAAGGCTCTTCAACCTCTCTTTTGCTTCTCTAAACCGTGGAGAACATGCCAAGAACAGAGGAGAACACCAATTGACATAGGTAAGCTTATTAAGCCATTTTATGTTCATTATCTTCACATTTCTTTCCTCTTTCCGTGGATCTAAGCATCAATCATTTCCATCCATGGATCTAGATTGTTTTGGAGGTCAAAAGGAGGGAAAATCTCGGCTATAACAAGGGAAGAAGGTGGATAAATCTAATCTTGTTCTTAAGGTATAAAAATGTGCTTTAAGCACTTATCTTTTGATTCTCTTCAAATCTTGAAATACCCCAAACCTTGATATGTGGTTTAGATATCAAACTATGGTATGTAAAGGCTAAAAAGTGCCTTAGAAACATCAGTGAACAATTTAAACCATAGTAAATGCAGTAAAGCACTAAGACACAGTTTGAGCAAAAACATGCTCTAAGCTATGAGTGAACTTGGTTGGGACCCAAAGAGCCTACCAAGACTAAATAATATTCAATTGTGATTTAATAAGGCTAATTAAGTCCTTAGGAAACTTTGGTAGACAGTTAAACCAAATAAAACACAAATAAATACCTTAAAGTCAACAAGAGCAAAAATGTGCTCTAAGCTTGGGATAAATTTGTATAAGACCTAATGGTCATAGCTATACCTTATAAATATGTTAATGAACATATTAAATCAATTACCAAAGAAAACCAAGCTTGAAAACAAGTTAAAACACAAAAAGTGCTTTAAGGAGTCTTAAAGCATGTTTTTGAAAAATTGTCTTGTAAATGAGTTTTGAATGGCTAAATGTCCATCATTACTCTTTAATTAACATGTGTACTATATAGTATCACATTTGGGTGGCTATATCAAAGGGAAATCAAAAATTTCACTTCTATGTGCCTTGTTTTTGTGAATAGTGATTTTTATAAGCTAGTTTGTAACATATGTCATCATAAGTAATTAAATTGACAAACAAAGACTATTATACCCTCCTAACTATATGGGGGCCGGTTTTTCAAGGTGTGAGTCACCAACTTGTAAAAGAAATCAAATAAGGAAAGTAAAGCTTATAAGTAAAGTACTATTTTGCTTTATACATAAATATCTTAACAAAAGCAAACTTACCTTCATTCTCTCTTTCCTTCTTGTATTCACACGGTTTCTTCATCTTCTCCTTTCCTCCATTTACCATTTTCTATGGCAACCTCTCTTCTCCATCTTCATTTCTTTACCAAATCCAACTCCATGCTCCAAATCAAATTCTAAGACCATATTTGTCTTAGTTAGACCAAGCTCTACACTTCTATCTTTTCAAATCTTCAAGAACTCAATTTTGATGCCATGAATATTCACCATTGAAGGAGCTTGAGCTCACCTTTCCACATATTCTTGCTCTCCTTTGCTTCAAGGTAAGGAAACTCAAAGAAAATCCATGTTTCCTCCATGTTTTCATGTTGACCGAAAATTCACCTCACAATGGTGTTTTCACCTTGCTTGTTTTAGCTTCATTTGAATCTTCCAAGGGCTAGGAGGAGTCCTCTCTTGATACTTGTTCAAGCTCTTTTCCAATTCCAAGGTAAAACAATTACCTTAATGTGTTAAAACAATATGTGTAACTAGGGTTTACAATGAGATGAAGCACAATGCTTGAATACTCATTCTATTATGTGTATATATTTAGAAGTTGGCAAACAACCAAACACCCTACCGGTTTTACAAGGAAACAAGAAAGAAGTTTGTGAGGAAAAAGGAGGTAAACAAGCTATCTCAATGTAGTTTAAATGCCTAAGAAGAAGTGAGTTTATATTGCTTGTTAAAATGATCTAAGGAGCCAATGGTGAATGAGCTAGTGAAATGCTCTCAAGGAGTTTATTAAGGGCATATGTATTGTTGGGTGTATTTGCAGGTTAAAGGCATTATTTATGTGGGAGATTCAGTGTTTAAGATTTACGCAATTTAAGGGCCTAAGAGCCATGTTATTTAAGGGCCTAAGTGCCAAGCAATTTAAATTGTGCACTATATTGTGATGTAGTGTAAATTTGGTGAAGTCTTGTGTGTGATGGTGTTCTTGGTGGATTTAGGTGTTCATGAGTGTTTAATGGTGAAAACTATGAGCTTTGGAATGGTGATGTGCTAAGAGAACCCATGGCAAAATTTGTAAAATGTATAAGGAGTTTTAAGTGTTTTGAATGAACTTGGGTGAACTAGGAATTGTTAGGAATGAGTAAATGTTTCACTAAGGAAGAAAACGTGCATTAAGGTGTTCTAAGGTGCTACAAGGGTTTAGGCATTATCTTGGAAGTTCTAGAAATCAAATGAGTGTTTTAGGATGTAATAAAGCCTTGGAGAAGTTTGTTTAAGGTCTAGGTAATGATTGATGAATAAGGAGAGAATGACGTTTGAATAAGGTTTTGAGAAAGGAAATTTTAAGAAGATGTGAAAAAGGAGATTTAGTTAGTAAGAAAAGAAGTTGAGAGATGATGTAAAGGTGTAGGGGAAACACCTTGGTATAGTGGTCATTATTGGTGAACTACCACTTAGAAATCTTAAGGAGAAGACTTTCCCAAGTGCTAAGAATTTTGTAAGGAATTTATGAATGATAAAATGGTTTTGGTGAGTGATTTAAAGAGTTTAGCTTATGGCTAAAGGTGTGTTTGAAGTGCCAAATGATGTTAGAACACATTAGGAGGCTTGAGGAAAAGTTTGGTGAAGATTTGACAAATTTGGGTAAGTTTAGAGGACGTCCGACCCAGGGGTCCGACCCAAGTTTGGGTCGGACAGCCTCTGTTAGACGTCAGGAAATTGTTCTGGAATGGTTCGACCCAGAGGGTTGGGTCGGACATGGGTCGGACGGTCATGTTTTGGAAGACGGAAAATGTTCTATAATGGTCCGACCCAGTCGAGTGAGTCGGACGTGGGTCGGACATGTGTGTTCAAAGGGCGGTGAAATTCTCTGGAATGGTCCGACCCAGAAGGTTGGGTCGGACATGGGCCGGACAAGGTAAGTTTCTTCAGACCCGAGAATCACTGGGAGTGTCCGACCCAGTTGTGGGTCGGACGGTGGGTCGGACGGCCCAAAGTATGTAAAAAAAAAAGAGTTTGTTTTAGGTTATTAAAAGATGTCTAATGATGGGGATTGATGGAAAATGATGTTATAAGGTTGTGTAGGACATGTTAGGTGAGTTATAGTCACAATTTGGTGGGTGAAAAGTTGAAGTAAAATGAAAGAGTGAAACATGTTAAAAATGTAAAGATATTTAATTAGTAAACGGGGTTAACTATGGTCATTCGACGTTACACAAACACATTACCCCAATGTTAATGAAGGTAACTTTAATGTGCCAGTTGTTCGAGAATTGTTCGAGGAACGTAAGTGGACATGGTAAAATGGACTCCGGTGACAGGTATGGTTTTCTTGCAACCTGTGTCCTACCGGATTACACCGGCTTGTATGCCAATGTGTTTTTCTGAGTGTTTGCCACCTTGTAAGATTAAAACATGTAATGAGTTTATAGTAATTCATTTATGTGGCGGATTTGGCCTCCGATACCATTTAACCTCAAATAAGTGTTAAACCTTAGCTAACTAGAACTAGGAGCACATGAGAGATCGGTGTTCGGAGTTAACGACCCAAACCTTGGGAACGTTCTAACCACGGCTATGTGTGAGTTAGTTGGATATTGTTGTTGTACGCAAGTGTGTGAACCTCCCTTGTGTGCTTAACTCGGTTATGATACCGTATGGTGTGTGGATGTGATAAGTTCCATAGTGGAACTCTAACTACTTATTTATAAGTATATATGTACTAACGGGGGGTGAGGAGTCCGGTCATGTTCCGGCCACGCGTGTGAGGACGGGAGTCGATATCATATCCGGTTCGGCTCTCTTGGTGTATGTATAGGTTGTATTCCAATTTGGTTTCTACCTTCCCTTAGCTTACCCAAAGCTAGTTACTGACTCACGTCGGGCCACAGGGGCATACAAATGTTATTTCGGTGTGCTTGGGATTACTATATCCGACACACCTTGGGTATAAGTTAACCGTTCGATATAACTGGACGGTAACGAGGTTGGTAACGAGCTTAGCATGAGATTGGCAATAATCTCTAGGCTCACTATGTATACTAACTATGGTGGAAGGTTCCTTGTGTGAACCAATCTTATGGTGTTATGAGTTGTTATTGTGCTAGGCAATTTCCCTTGCTAAGCTATGATATGTTTATGTTAGATGTTTAAAATGAATTCGATGTTAACATGTGTACGTCGAAACGAGAAAAGTGTTGTTGTGTTTGGCTATGTGAGGAATGTGATATGTTGTAAGATATGGAGTGTGTGGATCATGGAAATGAATCCCAGTTGTGACAAGAGGCGTTTAAGGATAACCCGATTTAAGGCTAAGTGTCGTCTATTAAGGATGTAGCTCCGTTAGAGGAGGAACACTCCAGGGATAATGAATACCATGAGTGACTTATCAAGTAAGGATGTATTATCCGTTTGTTGAGCCCATTGAGGTGAAATGTTTTGTGTTGTGTGTTTACAGTGCATGCATGACTTAAATATAATCAATCGCATGCTAAGACGACAATTAGTTGTGCGTGGCCCGGTAGCATGTGGGCTGCGGGATTACCATACCAGCAAAGGTGCTGAGCCCCTTGGGGGCCACCCTTTCTCTCCTTTTCTATTTCAGGTACAAGGAGCTGGAAGCCGTTCGAGAGTAGGACGGGGTAGATGTTTATACATGGGTAGCCATTTAAATGGCGTAAGCATTGTAGGCGTAGTAAGACCGAAATTGTTATCGGCATCAGTTTGTAAATACTCGGTACGGTTGGAATGTATAAAGTATATGGGTTGTTGTTAAGGGAAGCAAATGTAACGTGTAGTTGCTCGGGAATCTAGTCCATCAGACCGATACAAAGTACATGTATTAGCCTTGTTAGCCACGTGGGTGGTTAACGGCGTGTAACACCATTGAAATAAGTAATGTGATGAGTTGAATTTTCCGCTGCAGTTTGATGTTATGTGTACGGTGGTAGTTGGGGTGTTACAAATCTGGTTGTGAAACTTTGTTTCCTAGCCTTCTAATCTTCTTCTTAACATACTTATTCAGTGGATCTATCAAGAGCTTCAAGGTATAGCCAGATCTAAGCCAAAAACACCATTTTAGGCATTTTATTCAAGGTAAAAATTAGCCATCTTCTAATCTGAGTTATACCGGTTTTAAGCCTTGGTTTAGTAGCTCTTTTGATGCTCTTTTTATTCTGTACAAGCAGGCCCAAGACAACTTGTGCTTGTCTTGTTATTCTAAGGTAAATCTTACCTTGAAAAATACATTAAAACACTTCTTATGGTTAGATCTTGCATGGAGGCTAACCATATCATTATGTTGCTGTTAGAACTCATCTAAGCAGCTGTGGGAATTTTCCTTTAAATTGCCGTGGCCAAACAAGGCTTTAACTTGGCAAAAACAAGGTATAAATCACTTAAACCTTCACTTGGTATATTAATATGTAATTATACATATGTGTATAATTTGTGCCGTGAGTGAATGGGTTAATAAGGTCTTATTTTGAGCTTAGGTGATTAAGGAATGGTTTGGTAAATTTATCTAACTAATTAATTAACATAATTGTCAAATTTAAGACATTATGTGGAAAATTGGTAAATATGGAAAAATATGTGTAAGGGCCGAGAGTTTAATGCATTTTTGGGCATTTATGTGTAATTTATTTTATAAGCTAATGTTTGTAATAAGGCCATGTACTTTAGGCCATTTTATTTGTGCATTTATAAGGTTTTATTTAAGTTTAGGTGGTATATATGCATTACCGCATATTATAAGGGGTTAAAGTGTAATTCAATTAAATTTGGGGGCTATATAATAATAAAGCCGAAAATTAGAGGTTTAAATGAGTTTATATAAAAATTATAAGATTTTATAAAGTTTTGGTGGTTAAATGGTAATTTCTGAAAAATAAGGGTACAAACCGTAATATATAGATATTGATCGTCAAGGAAATATTAAGGTGGTCAACCTTGACCATATGGTAGGTTTTGACCAAATTAAATAAGTTAAATAACTTATTTAAGGTTTTATAATAAGATAAGTATTTAATTGTGACATTTTTTATAACATATGTGGTGAATATGTTATTACTGAAAATAAAGGGTGTAAAATGGTATTATAAGCACCCATGGGTTATTAGGAATTTATTTGGTTGATTTTGGAATTAAAATAAACTATATATGTATAATATATAGTTATTATGTCATTATGACACTTTGGAATAAAAGATGGGGTGGAAGTGTAAAATGTCAAAAGTATATGGTTAGTAAGGGTAATTATATCCCTTTGGTGAAATTTGGTGATTTTTGGAATAATATAAGAGTATTTAATAAGATATAAGTATAATATATAGTTTTGATGTTATTATAAAACTATATGTTATAAATTGGGCAAAATGGCAATTATAGAAACTTGGTGGGTTTGAAATTTAATTATAAACAGAATAGGGTCTATTCGGAATTTTACAGAAATATAACCATAGGTTATACCCTTTTATAAGTTAAAAATGTTATATTATATGGTGTATATATAACATGGTATAAATTATGGGGTGATTTTGTAAATAAAGGAAACTATGGATTATGAAAAAGAATAAGGTTTTGATATGGTGCCCATGCGGCAATAATAAATAATTTTGTATAAAAACTATAGGTTATAAATTAAAGGAAATAAAAATATCATATTATATGATATTAGTATAAGGTATAACATTACAAAATGTTATGTGGTCAAAATAGAATTTAAATAAAAGGAAGGGCTATACCGAATTATAAAGAGTTGGAAAATGAATTTAGACTATGGTCTATAATGTTATAAATGTTATAACTATTATACGGTTTAGATGGAATTAATAAGTAAGGATATTCACATTAAATAATGTGACAAACTATAAATAAATAAGATTTATAAACTAAGGTATTTATTGATTAAACCTTAGGAGTTGTAATTATACAACATAAAATGTTACATAATATTAGGATAATAATCTTAATATAAGTTGTATAATATAATACAACTAGTGGGAATAATCATCTAATATAAGATGATAAAATGTAACATATAATACAAGAGTTTAATAACTCATGAGATTTACCTATACGGTACATATATACATATACAAGAAAAATGTATATAAGGATGGATATATATTATGGTTGGAAACCATATAATATAATGGTGGTGGTTATGAAAAAATAGTTACGAACTATAAGTTATCAGTTTTTGAATGCAAATATAATTTGCTAAAGATAATGGATTATATAATACAATGTATTATAATGGATGGTGGGAAAATAATACAATATAATAGATAATGCATGCATTCATGCAACTATAGGTTATATACCTAAATTCGATGATGGATAAGATTAAGGAAATATACTGAATTTAACTTAACAGTCGAAACATTTCGACATACGAGTTTAGTAACAAAGCCAACCGGTTTAGAGAAACCCGTAACAAATAACTGTAAAAATCCGGGGATGAACTATCGGGGTTACTTGTTATTCGGAAATACCGGATGTAGTTAGTCATAGAGACTGACTTATAGTTTTATTACCGTTTAGATCATACTTCAGACAGAGGCGCTTGACGAGCTAGTGGCCTACACTGCGCATCCTAGGTCTTGGTGAACGGTATGTAAAGGGGTTTGATCCGAGTTGTCCTAAGGAAGCTCCTTGGGCTCGGATTTGGTTGATATCACTTGTGTGTTAAGTGTTTTGGATACATGTATGTGATTGTGTGCTACTGCATTGATTATTTATGCACGAGCGTCCTACGGGACTAACACTACGTCGACTATAGATCGACTTATATAAACATACATATACGTTAATGTGGTGACATGGCGGTTACTTGATGTAATACCATAGTATTAATATTAAGTATATGGTAACCTAAGTAAAATACTTAGGGACGAGTCACGACATTGTCGGTCTCTAGAGCATGGATCTCGAACATGAATATGACCTAGATTACTTCTAGGTATGTGTGAGACCCATTGGGCAGCTAATTAATAATTATTCTCCATAAGACTAAGAGCATATCTTAAACATTATGAGAGAGAGATGGTATGAGTTGAGGTGAGGAATCCCGGTAGTTTATGAACTACTTGGTTGCGCATTTGTGATCACTGAGGGGTTCCCGATCAGGTTCCGCTCCAGGTTTATACCCAACGAGCCCTATTTGGATCGTGGGTCAGGTGGCTACGGCCTTTTATGTGGACGCCTTACGAGGTAAAGTGAATAGTCAGGGGCCTCTGGACCTCTGGCGAAATGAGCACCTTTGTGTGTACGGGAGGACTACTGTCCATTGGTGAGGTTATCGGGTTGTCCTAACATGACGCCCAACTGGTATTAATTAAACATGGTTTGGATGGGGCCTTTAAGGCCAAGGTAAATTAACTATGGAACCCGTTCGCTACGGCGATTGTACATTGTACATCATACTGCAATTATTTCGATATGTTCGATTATACAATTGTTGTTTGTGACATGAAATGAATGTTTGGATTGGATGGATGGTTATGTTTATATGCATGTTATTACAGTATCATTTATAACTGTAAAATGGAAAAGCATGAAACCAATCTAATAATGAGATGGTTAAAATGACTAAGTGACCATTAGGGTCCAGGCCTGGCATACTCAGCGTTTATCGCTGAGACTACACTCATTATGCAGGTTATTGATTATCGCCGAAGCCGAAGTGTGGGAACAGGGTAGTTGGAGTTTATTTTAATTACCGCACATGGAGTTGTAATATGGTACGGTTATGTATATTCAGGATTGGGTAGACGCTCACTTGTCGATGTTTGTAAGTATGGACTTAGTATGATGTATAGGAATATTCTCGTTATCACGGCGGTTAGCAGTTTGTTTATGTTGGTTGTTGGATATAGTTTGGCTTCGTTGCTCGCATGGGCGAGTAATGGCTGGTGACACCCGAGTGAGTATTGTTGTTATTATTTATCTTCCGCTGTAAGACATTTTATTTATTGCTACGTGAGTGATTATTACGTGTTTAAGGAGAGGGGTGTTACACTAGTGCCCTACCAGTCTGATACCTGTCTACAGAGCTCCAGCAGAGCTCCTAATACACACTGAACACCAACATAACACAACAACGACTCTTGGCATCAGAAATGTTCAAGAATATAAGATATATCAATTGAGAACAAGTGAACCAACAACACATGAGAGGTTGGTAGAGTTCATGACAAAGCGTATTGAAGAAACATAATCATGAACATAGTAACAAGATGTAATCTGAAGCTATAAAGTGACATTAATTACATAGCATTAATGAAGCCATCAAGCTAGGCAAGTGGACATCACCAAGAGCAACCGACCACTTGAGCTCTTGCCTACATCGTGTCTAACCAGTGAGCGACACGTGTCTTGGCTATGCCTACCATCAAGTTGGTAATCAGCCTATCTTGAGCAGAGCTACTTCTGTGGGAACAAGATCAACTGAATCCTAGTGAATAGCTTATCATAGATTGGTAGTTATAAGTATATATATTCAGTACATGTCGTATTGTATAAACAAGGAATACACACGTGAAAGTAGAACACAAGTACAAGCGTGAGTCATACTGTGTGCATCTGAGTGTGTGTGTATGCTAGGGAGTGAGTGAGTGTGGTTAGACTGTGTAATCAAGTTACTTTATGTATTTGGTAGACTGACCAGTCGGGGAACGGTTGTGGAACCATATGCCTGCTGCCATGAGAGGGTAAAGGACATTGGGTATAAAGTCCATAACTATCCTGGAGTCCGTAGGTCAGGCGGAAGGAGATTGAGTGAATTTCTAAAGTGTAAATTCTCAATCGAAAAGTAGTTTCCAGTTTGTGAATTATCGTCTCTCTACTTAAACCATTAAACTCGTCTAACCCAACGACATGTCCACGACCGGTCGAGGACGTATCCTGAGCACTAGTAAGTTTCAGTTATTTACGGCTTGTTACGAGGTCGTTTTAACCTAAGTGCACAAGCTTCTGATTTTTTTTATTTTTAAAGATTTTTTACCCGAAATTAAAAGTGGAAAATGAATTTACCTAAACTAGGGTGTCGGAGGCAGAATTAGGTCAAATTTTGATTCCGTTCGTGGCCACGAACCTAATATCCAAACCCACGGACCCTAGTTAACCTAGTTATACATAAAAGTTGAAATAACGAGAAAATGAAATTTTGAAAAGTCCGGGGCCACGAACTGGGCATCCGTGGGCCCGGAAATAATTTGGAAAACCCTAAAATATTTGAAAATTTAATTCCCTCCGCAGTCCGGGAGTGACCGTGGCCACGGACTGGCAGTCCAGGACCCCGGACGTGCAGTCCGCAGGCACGGACCACCCTTGGACGGCATCATTCTTGTGATTCCCGGCGGTTTTTGGCTCAAATTTTATGGGTGTGTCTTGCAAGATTTTAGACACGTTAGTGATCAAAATATTTCAGTTTGAACTCGAAATAATGAAGAAACTTAGCGAACAAGTTATTAGACGGAAACGAAAACAAACGTCAATTCGGGAGCCGTAAAAAGTTGGTTCGGTCTCAAATTTTAATAGAAAGTTAATAAAGTTAAATGGAGTTAGAAAAATCGGGATTCTAACCTGTTTTACCTTCGGATTTGAGGTGTTTCTTCATGTCGGGATTCTTTGGAGGCCTCGTGGATGCCGGTTCCGGATTGAGATCGACCCGAGCTTCTGACTCCTTGCTGTTCTTGATGTTCTTCACGTTTTGATGGTATTTTGATGAAGGTTTGATGATTATTGATGTTTTGGGAGTTGGAAAAAGTGTTTTTATGTTGATTTTGGAACGTTTTTTATGTGGTTCTGGTGCCCGGATGTGTAAAAACGTGGGAGACTAGTGACGACTGGGTTCTCTGACTTTCTAGGGTTCTTGGGGTTGTTCCTTGATCAAGGGATAAGGTTCCTTATATAGACTCCACTGAAGATAAAGTAATTCGGTAAAAACTGAAGTTTACTGAGATTTTGGATAAGTGGCTTCCCAAAGGAATCTGACCATGAAATTTTAACCACACGTAGAGGATGATATTTTGATTTTTCAAAAGATAAATTAGAATTTTTGGATATCGGAATATTTTTAAATTAAATTTTTCGTTAGATTCAATCAAAAATTACTAAAAAATATTGGAAATTCGAAAAATTAAAATTCCAAAGACATTATGCTCTTAATGTCATCCCCTATCATGTATTGAGATTTCAAAGCATTCCGAGTTGATTTGAGTCATCTTTAGAGGAGAGAGAAAGCTTACGGGGTGGCTTAGGAGCCCTGAAAATTACAAAAATGCCCCTCGGGATGACTAAGCTATCACTAACACTCTAGAACATGCCGAGCGAACCGGGATTCCTTGTTATTTGACCAAATGCCATTTGTAACACATATGGCTTGGAGACTCTAACCTAGGGGGTTAAAAATTTGGGTATAACAGATTGCCCCCCGTCAACTAGACTTTGGAATGGATAAGAAGAGTCTAGTTGATGCTTGAGTGATACTCCAAAATTTTGGATCCTAAGAGGCCTTGCATGCCATCGAAATCGGCGGACTGTGTCAAGCTATTCTAAGGCGCTGACTACCTAGATAAAATGAGATGTTGTTGAGTTATTCGAGGGCGCTAACTACCTGAACTGATAAAATGTTGTTGAGCTGTTCTAAGGTGCTGACTACCTAAACGATAAAGAAATGTTGTTGAGCTATTCTAAGGCGTTGACTACCTAAATGATAAGAGAGAGATTTTATCGAGCTATTATAAGGCGCTGACTACCTAGAAGTGAAATAAAGTATGCCGAGCATTCTAAGGTGTCGGGTGCAAATGTAGATGACATGCCAATGATATGCAGATGAAGATGATATAAGGATGATAGGCTGATGATGACCGAATGCTTCTAGGGACCGAAACTCGTGTCGTTGCTCCTGGCTGGACCCATTGTGGACTTATTTCCAATGCCCCCCAAACCGGTGTGCAGGGATAACTCCTGGTAAAAACCTTGGGGACTTTTGCCTTTGCCCACCATTCGTTGATCCCAAAATAAGTTGACATAACACTAGAGGATTTATTGCCATCACCTCGCCAATTTCTTCATTGCCAGGTCTTATGACTAGCCTGGATAATGCATGTAGGTCTTATGATGAGCCTAATAGAGTGATGTTATGTCTTATTATGAGCCTAAACGAATGATTATAGGTCTTACCACGAGCCCAAGGGAATGATGCTAGGTCTTATTACGAGCCTAAGTGGATGATGCTAGGTCTTATTATGAGCCTAAACGAATGATGTTAGGTCTTACCACGGGCCTAAGGGGATGATGCTATGTCTTATTATGAGCCTAAATGAATGATGCTAGGAATTACCATGAGCATAAGGAGATGATGTTACGTCTTATTATGAGCCTAAATGAATGATGCTAGGTCTTACCACGAGCCTAAGAGGATGATGCTAGGTCTTATTATGAGCCTAAATGAATGATGCTAGGTCTTACCACGAGCCTAAGGGAATGATTCTAGGTCTTATTACGAGCCTATGTGGATGACACTAGGTCTTATTATGAGCCTAAATGAATGATGCTAAGTCAACCCACAAGCTTAAAGATGAATGAAAGATAGGTCCTATGACGAGCCTAAAGTTGAGTTCTTCTACTCGGGTGAGTTCTGCTACTCTGGTGAGTTCTGCTACTCGGGTGAGAATCTGTATCTCTGAAGAATCTATATCTTCGGCTGAGAATCTATATCTCTGAAGAATCTGTATCTTCGGCTGAGAATCTGTATCTCTAAAGAATCTGTATCTTTGGCTGAGAATCTGTATCTCTGAAGAATTTGTATCTTTGGCTGAGAATTTGTATCTCTGAAGAATTTATATCTTCGGGTTGAGAATCTGTATCTCCGGCTGAGAATCTGTATCTCTAAAGAATTTGTATCTTTGGGTTGAGAATTTGTATCTCTAAAGAATATATATCTTCAGGTATGATGAGGGGTCTCGTATTGAAAGATGCAATGATAATGATTTCATGCAAATGATTGTGATGAAAACCGATGGTGAAAATTCCAAACGTGGTTGTGATGAGATGTATGAAATCAAAGTGCTAGTAAGGATTGAAAATCGTCCAAAGCAAGAAATTGTTGAAAAATGTGCCAAACGTGGCAATGTTTGAGGAAGATTTTGTCTATTGAAAAGGAAAGTTAAATTATCATTTCCTGACTAAAGACTTTAGATCTACATTTTGTTTTTTAGAAGGTGAATATGCCACTGGTGGAAGTGTGTGGTGTCTGTTGGTGGTAAGGGCTTATGTGTGCCTGTGGTGTCATGGTGGTGGTGATGTTTGAGCTTTTGGGTTTCAATTGTGCTTGCAATTCTTGGAACCAACAATTGCCCCCGGTATTTTTCCTTAAGGCAGTATGAGCTTTAGAGCTTATGGCTATCGATCAGGACGATCGATTGCTGTTGAGGCATAAAGGTGTTGCAGAGATAGTCAATCGCCTCGAGGGAGTCAATCGTCTTTGACAAAACACAAAGAACCAGTTCCGTGCCAAACTACAACAGAGTCTGCACAACTGAAGAAGCATCAAGGACTCTTTTATGCTGTTGCAAATATTAAGGAGTGAATCCGTCAACACGCCAACGCTCCAACGGTCACAATACCGCTTCAGTCGACTCCGGAGTTTGCGGCCCAAGTCTGGCGTGAGTCGCCTTAACACGCCTCCACTAAGTTAGTTCCGATAATTTTGGAACTAATTCCTTCGAGTCGTTGCACTTAGAAATAGTATATATAGGCATGTAATAGTTAGTTTACAGCTACGCTTTTCTGAGAAAAACATTTGGAGATTAGAGAGAGAGCTGCCTTTGTAATTCAAAGAGAGAATTCGTACCAAATTTAGTTAGTGCATCTAGATAGACTCTTTCTAGGAAGATCCTAGTTTTACTACACTTACCATCGAGCTGATCAGAGATTGTATTGGGTGAGTGAGTGAAAACCACTCAGTAGATCTCATCTACTGAGTGGGCATTATAAGTTGTTTTGTTTTGACCAGGAAATAAAATAACTTATATTGTGTATCCTGCTGAGTTCGTTTAAGTCTTTCTATCTTTCGAGTATTCTTCTAATTACTTCCTCTGAGTCTTTTGAGTTCGAGTAACTGCTTCCACGCACTTAGTTCAACTAATTTGACTAAGTGTTTCTACGTCTCAAGTGTTCTCACATACGAAGATCAATTGAGTCTAACCATCTCATAGACTAACACCTTGAGTTGGTTTGAGTCAATCGTCTGATCCTACAATTGCCCCCGGTATTTTCTTTGATTAAACGTGCAAACGAGTCTCATCCTCACATGGTCAAGGCTTATGTTTTAATGTGGTGCTTCCTAACCTACACTTGATGTGTTTGGTGTTTGCACTCATTTCTTGCTTTCAGTCAAAACTTTTAGACCATTGAATTTGATGTTTGATGGATTTACGCATTTAATTTGTTAATTTCACGTGATTAGATACACAACTATCAAGTCGGAAGTCTTTAAATCTTATAATGTGGCCATGGGGTTTGATGAAAGACAACGGGACCATGGAGGGGTATTTGAGGTATGTGGAGCTTTAAGGGGTGACCAAAGCTGTAACTTGCATCTTCCATTGAATTTGTCTTCCTTGTCTTGAAGTCGGCTGGCTGCTTTGTGTTGACGTTGTTTTCAAGCTTCTGGACTTGAACTTTTGAAGTCGTCCTTTACACCATTTATCTTCTTCTTGCATTCGCATTTCTTTGAGGCATTTCGAGTTTGCCTTTTTTTATCCTTTCTTGACTTCGCCCTCGGGGTTCTTGTGTCTCCTGGTTTTGAGCTTTGAGAGTTGTTTTGATGTGAGCTCTTTGGATCCTGTGTCACTCTAGGACCATTTGCAGTTCGCTTCGTCATGTTGATGGCGGCAATGCTCCTTTGGACTGATGGAAATGTCATCTGAGAGTCGGGCTTCTCGTTTTCTTTGGTCACCGGATTGGATATTCATCACGGGCTGGCTTGTTTTGTAGAGCTTATAATATCGAAAAGGGATATACAAAAGGCTCAGCGGGGGTGCCTAGGGTATAATGTCAGGGTCACAAGCTTTTGGCCATGTGGTGTTGTACCTAGGTGCTTCGTCATTCCTGATAGTTGTGTATCTGTTCTTTGTGACTCTTCACGTCGAAGCATAAATATACAAAGTATCTCCTTCGCTCGGAGTTATGTCGTTTACCTTACCTTTGAACGTGGTCTCACTAGAGTCGTGTAGAAATGACACGCTCATTCTCTCTAGGTTTTACCACTCAAGACACTCTCATGAATTCTCACTCAGAGACTTGTTCATACGTTTAAACGAAAGGTTAAAGATGACGAACCTAAACTCAGATTGCCCCCAGTATTGATTTGGGGTTTATGACAACACTTAAACAGATGTGGAATTTGGACCGCTTTGTGGATTGTTTTGGATGTTCTGTGATGGTGTTTGGACGGACATGTTCACCCTTTTGCAAGCAAAAAGACAAATCATTTTGTTCTACTGCAGAAAATGAATTTGTGATCCTCTTTCTTGAAAAGCATGAATGGTCATCATTTCTTTCTTATTTTTTGTTGAATGAATGCACAAAAATTATGAAAATGGAACTATGCTCTTATTCATGAATGAAAAGATAACTTTGAGAATTGTAATCTCAGGGAAACTACCTAAAATAATAAAGGAAACTAGCTACCATAAAAATTGGAAGAACATCTAATCGAGAAAAGAAAACTACTTAATAGAGAAAACTTTTCAAATAGCAATTTCTAATGATACTGAACTATCTAATGCTAGTGTACTGAAGACTCGAGCTCTCGACTGTTGGGACGCCATTGAGATGACCATGATCGTCTTCCTTCTGAACTTTGAGTAGGCTCCGTGAAACGTCTAAACTAGGAATGCCTATGGGTTATGTAGGAGGTACCTAAGCCTGAATCTTTTCCAAACTGAGAGTGAGGCGCATGGGCTAGAGTGATTCCTATACTAGAACGGATGTGTGGGCCTGAATACCCTTAATTTGGAAGTAAAGCAAATGGGCTGAAGGATGCTGCATGGATTGCGAATGGGCCACTAGGCCGAGATAGTAACTTCGAAGTCTAAAATTCGTCAGATGTTCTTGTTGGGCCTTGAGGCCAGAAACTAGAATGAACGAGTTACATAAAGTATCTTGAATTCGAAGGGACCTAAACAAACGGTTCTGATTGGGCAAAAAAGATATGACACCAACACGTAGGATTTTGGGACAGAGCCCGAATGAAAAGTTTACCTAGACTGGAATGGGCCTTGGGCCGAAATGGAAAGGTCTGATTGATTTTCATGTCTTATGGATTACTTTAAGTGGATTTCTTTTTCAAGGGCCTAGAACTAAATTGATAATTCAAATTGGACCGAAAGAGAAATCACTTAAATCTAGACTTTGGGGCCAAAGCCGAATTGACTCACATATTAAACCAAACAGGGCCTTTGGGCCGCAAACAATAAAACTGCAAATTCGGGTTGGGCTGAGTTGATGTAGGAAAAGTTCGATCACACAAGCAAGCAAAGTCTCACACAAGTTCAACATGTCCTCACTAGACGCTTTAACGGACCTGGGTAAGGATCAATCTGGAGAGGTGCTTGGGGTGCGGGCTGTACGGTATGAAACGTATTTTCAGCAAGTGTACTGGTCTATCGTAACAAGTTTTCCTAGGTAGTATTCTCTAGGTTATCGAACCAAGGAGGCAGTGTCTAGTTTAATCTCTACCCTAATCTAACTAATAAACCGAAGGCGAAATGACAATAATAATTTGGGGGTTTGAATGCAGAAAATAAATAAACTAAAATAAAAAGAGTAGATTACTCGGAACCCCCTTGAGGATTGGGCATAATACAGTTAACCTCATTGTGTTTATCATAATTATTAGTAACCACCTTGAGGTTATAGTATCTTTGACTATGAGCCCCTTAACTATAATTTCATTATTAAAACGTTAACCACGTGCTGACCCATCAATTTAATGACATTATTAATAAGATGCCTGACAAAAAACAGTGCTTAATCAGCATTTTTATTGTCCGAAAAATGTTAACCCTACCTCGAAAATGCATCTGAATTGGGATGAAGGAGAGTTAAACGATGTTGATTAAGCAGTTTTGTTGTCCAGGCTGACATTAATAATGTGATTAAGCTGATGGGCCAACATGTAGTTAATGTTTTGATAACAAAGTTATAGTTCGGGGGCTCATGGTCAGAGATACCGTAACCTCAAGGTGGTTACCAATAATTATGATAAACACAAGGGAGTTAACCGTATTATGCCCATTCCTCAAGGGGTTCCGAGTAATTTACTTAAATAAAAACAATAAAAAGATGATCTTCTAAACAAATCTAAAAGGTGAATCTTGGTTTACTACTTCTTCTAAATCCTTGGTTCCTTTCTCAATGTGATTACCAAATTCTAGATTAAAATCCCAGATCAGGTTATTTCACTCTCGGTCTCTCGCTCGGCAAAATCTAATTAACAATTACCAAACCCTAACTCTCGTTATGAATTTCCTAATTGCTAACAGCTTTAAGCACGATCTAGTTAGATAATCACTTAATATGTCATCTCCAAATTAACTGGTTTTGTTCCTGTAGTCTATTGAATGCCGCAGTTCTCACTTGTAAGCAAACAAACTAATAAACTCTAATAATTGGCCAAATCATGAGAGAATAAATATTAACAAAGAACAAATACTTTAATCTGATAAATCTGGTAAATTCACAAAGATAATGAAACCTCAAATTCGAATTACATAGTAAACCAGAATTCTAACAACTACCCAGACATCGGAGATAAAAAAATAATAACGATAATAAAGAGATTAGAAAGCGTCATCTAATTGTAGAACGATGACAAATCCGGTCTCTGCCTTCTACTCCGGTCTGTTAAAACCGACTATTGTTCCCTCTGTCTCTCTGTCTGTCGCGGCGGCGGCTGCTAGGGTTTCATCTGTATAATTTTGTGCGACTTCTAGCTAAGGTTTCGTCCGTGTCTAGGGTTTTTTTAATAAAAACTCCTGTTCGGGCCATCTTTTAAATATAAATATATATATGTCAGTCGTATGATGAATATAAAAGTCTGCGCGTCGGTTGTTAAATCCAGGTCTGCATTTGTCGGCCCATCACGGTCTGCGCATGTCTCCAAGTGCATTGTCTGGTCAAAGGCGGCCCAAGATGCAGTCGTTTGGGAGTGCATGAACTTAGGACTTCTCCGTCTGTCTTTTTCTGTATATGGGCTATCAATTGTGTATATATGTCGGTCCACTCAAACCAGCCCACCGTGTCTTTTAGATTCCCGTCCATGCATGTATGTATACATAAAAAAAGGTTGTGCCTCTAGATTATGTCTGCGTCACTGAAGATTTGTCGGCCCAATTCTCTTATGCATGCAGCGAGAAGGACTGCGCCTCTACTTGTCTACGCCAATACATCGTCTGCGCCTCTGTCCAAGATTGACATTGGTCAGCCCAGTAGAAACATCATGCGTTGAAGCCCAATCACGTGCATGGCTATGGTCTGCCAACGTTCAGCCCGCTGCGTGCAATTCTACGCCGAGATTAATATATGGTCCGGGTTTAATATAAGTACAAACACCCGGACCACATATAAAAATAGGCAGTAAGTTCCGTTGTAGTGTGGTCCGGGTTTATAAACCAGTACATAAACCTAGACCATGCTGTAAATTAAACAGAATGTCCGTTTTTCCTTCTATTTGGTCCCAGTTTGATCATTAAGCTCTTGACATATGTTCCTAAACCTTTTATTCAGCATTTTAAACCTGTTTTAGCATAAAACCACATGTGAGGAATAATCTAAAGATTTAACATAGTTAAGCATATAAGTAAGGAATTTATCAAATAAACTAATAAAATATTAGTCACTTTAAGCATAGAAACATAGACTAATTCTGCACTTATCACGGGCCCAGGTCACCGCAAAGGAATAGGGATTGCACGCTATTCTCTTTTGGCTATTTCCACCATTTTCACATTTCCGTGAGGTGTGCGTCTACGGTCGGGTCTTTGAGTGACCAAACATCGGGCTTAGTAAGGGCACTACCAGGAAAATGCTTGGGGCTAAAGCCTATGTATTAAAGGGATGTGGTTAGACAATATCCTCCTCTTTTTCCCCACTTATTCACATCACCTTAAAAGGTGTGAGTCCTTGACAGGGGACACGCCTAAGGCGGGTCCGGGAGTGAAATCGGCTTGCGTGGACCATTGCTCTCATATGGCGCATATATACAGAAATTTAAATTGCGCACGAAAGTAAACAAACACTGTAATAAAAGCCGTAAATAAATTATTTTCAAGTTAAGCTCTTTCTTAAAATTAAACAAGTTAATATTAAGAGTTTGTCCCCAGCAGAGTCGCCATACTGTGAGCCTCGATATTTGAACCACTATCCTATGTTGATTAAGGTTGATTAGGATCTGGTCAGGTTATAGGTCCACTAATAACCTAAGTTTAATAACTATGTCATAAACACTAATTATTAAAACCTAAGTTAGCTCACTGGAATCTATTAAGAGTCGCCACTTAATTTTAGCCTAGGGTAAATTAGGAAAAGAGAATTTGGGTTCGGGGGCTTGGTATTTGACTTATTCAGGTTTCAAATTACTTTCATTACCCCTCTAGGTCGTTTTTCCTCTACTTAATTATTTACGGCTTGTTACGAGGTCGTTTTAACCTAAGTGTGCAAGCTTTTGATTTTTTTTTAGGATTTTTGCCCGAAATTAAAAGTGGAAATTGAATTTACCTAAACTAAGGTTTCGGAGGTAGAATTAGGTCAAATTTTCATTCTGTGCGTGGCCACGGACCTAATGTCCGAACTCACGGACCCTAGTTAACCTAGTTATACAGAAAAGCCGAAATAATGAGAAAACGTAATTTTGAAAGTCCAGGGCCATGGACTGGGCGTCCGTGGGCCCGGACATAATTTGGAAAACCCTAAAACATTTGAAATTTAATTCCCGCCGTGGTCCGGGGGTGTCCGGGACCCCGGACGTGCAGTCCGCAGGCACGGACCACCCTCGGACGGCATCGTTTCTGGTGGTTCCCGATGGTGTTTTCGACTCAACTTTTTATGGGTGTGTTCCTTGCAAGATTTTAGACACGTTAGTGACCAAAATATTTCAATTTGAACTCGAAATAATGATGAAACTTAGCGAACAAGTTATTAGACGGAAACGAAAACAAACGTCAATTCGGGAGCCGTAAAAAGTCTGTTCGGTCCCAAAGTTTAACAGAAAGTTAATAAAGTTAAATGGATTTAGAAAATTGGGATTCTAACCTGTTTTACCTTTGGATTTGAGGTGTTTCTTCACGTCGGGATTCTTCGAAGGCCTCATAGAAGCCAGTTCCGGATTAAGATCGACCCGAGCTTCTGACCCCATGTTGTTCTTCACGTTTTGATGGTGTTTTGATGATGGTTTGATGATTATTGATGTTGTGGGAGTTGGAAAAGTGTTTCTATGTGGAAGGTTTTTGATGTGGTTTCGGTGCCCGGATGTGTATAAACGTGGGAGACTTGTGACGGCTGGGTTCTCTGACTTTCTAGGGTTCTTAGGGTTGTTTCTTCAAGGGATAAGGTTCCTTATATAGACTCCACTAAAGATAAAGTAATTCAGTAAAAACCAAAGTTTACCGAGATTTTGGATAAGTGGCTTCCCAAAGGAATCTGACCATGAAATTTTAACCACATGTAAAGGATGATATTTCTGATTTTTCGAAAGAGAAATTAGAATTTTTGGATAAATATTTTTAAATTCAATTTCTTGTCAGATTCAATAAAAAATTCCTAGAAAATCATTAGAAATTTGAAAAAATCAAAATTCCAAGGACATTATTCTCCACATGTCATCCCCTATCATGTATTAAGATTTCAAAGCATTCCGAGTTTATTGGAGTCATCTTTCAAGGAGAGAGAAAGCTTATGGGGTGGCTTAGGAGCCATAAAAATTAAGAATATGCCCCTCGGGTTGACTAAGCTGTCACTGAAACTTCGAAATGCGCCGATCGAACCAGGATTTCTCGTTATTTGACCAAAATGCTCTTTGTAGCACATATGTCTCAGAGACTCTAATAGTAGCTCTCAAACGGATACATGTATCTCTCATACGGATACATGTATCTCAAATATATGGGACCACATAATTTGATTTCCCTTACAATGTGAACAACTAAGTGGACCATGATGTGAAAAAACGATGGTGGAAAATACATTTCAAGTTGATAGATCATAACAACAACATCATGCTGCAGCTTGTCTAGTGTATCAGCATCCACGACTTTATTGCACACTACATTAATAAAGAAACAGTCTTGTAATTGCATTTCGCACATCTTTCGGCAATATACCTCGAATGGCAATAAGAAGGAGGTGCAACATCAGAACATGATAATCATGAGACTTCAACCCGATCAACTTCAAGTCCTTCATTGACACAAGACTTTTCCAGTTAGATGAATAACCCGTAGGAACCTTAAAAGAATGAAGGCATTTGCAGAAGCTGATCTTCTCATTCTTAGTGTAATACTCCGTATTTTACGTTTTCAGATTTCATGACATTTCGGTTTATATCATTGCTTATGTTATGTGTTACTTTGGATAGCTGATGGGACATCGGAGTCTTTAAGTTAAAAGACGGGGGCAAGGAGGTCATTCCCCTCTCTTTTATTTTGGTAAGCTGCTTTAATTAGTTGATTGGGTAGTTTCTCACTTTCCAATCACGATCAGTTTATTCACGACGCTCTTGTGCTCATCGACAGTTTTGAAAGCTCTTTCCCTCTCTTCTTCTTCCTTGACTGCTGGTGCGAATTGTGCTGTCTCTGTCTGGGTGCTGCTGAATTTCTACTGCTGCTTCTGTTCGGGTTTTCTCTTCTGCAATCAGGTTTGGTTTTCCTTTCGATTCCGATGGTTTCCGCTCCTGTTTTGAGAGAGGGCAGTTTTCTGATTTTGGGTCTCTTCTCTGCGAATTCAGTGGTGCATTGTGCGTCTCCTCCGCTGTGTTCTGTTCGTTGAGTTGCGGGTAACGTCGGACAGCATCTTCGCTTCGAATTCAAGTAAGTGGGGGATGGAATCGGGGTTGTTTGCTCACCCTCGGGGGACTGTTTTATTCTAGCTTTTCTGGTTTGCAATTGTGTTGTGATTGTGTGCTTCCTCATCGCTTTTGTGTTGTTGATCGATTGGCTAAACCCCCGAGGGTACTGATTTACCATTCTATGAGTTTTGTGTGAGTTTCTGATGTTTTTGGATGAGTTTCTGCGCGTCTGTTCTTTTCTGGAATTCGACAGTTTTGCACTGTCCGAACGTCTGTCCGAACTTGTAAGTTCGGACAGGTCATCGGGCGCGTTCTGTTTTTGAAGATTTTGGAGTGTCCGAACATCGGTCCGAACATGTAAGTTCGGACCTGACGCGAGGGCGAGGCTCCGTAAAAGTTTCGAAGTGTGTCTGAACTTGCAAGGTCGGACGCAAGTTCGGACACGAGGATTGTTTGGCTTCTGAGTCTCGACTTACGTCCGAACTTCGACGTTCGAACTTCGACGTCCGGACGTAAGTTCAGACTTTGGCATTTCTGTGACTTTTGATTCTCGGCCTCTGTCCGAACTTGCAAGGTCGGACGCAAGTTCGGACATGCCACTGTTTTGAGCATAACTTCTTCGTTTTAGCTCCGTTTTGAGTTCCGTTTGCGGGGTTGAATTCCCCTATCTGTGTACAAGCTTCTTATGCTGTTTATATGCATTTTTATGCACCTGAGATCTGTTTTGTGAGCTTTTGGTTTTGGGACCTAGTTACTTTGCTTCTGAGCCTTGGATAGTCGGGTCGGGCTGTCCCGTAGCATGCTGCGCAGGAATTCCTTCTGTTTATACTCCTTAGGGTCTCCCTTAGGACGTTGTTGACCGACGGGTCTGTTAGCTGTCTCTACGGCTTCTGTTGTGGGATCCTCGGATCCATAGGACCTTATGTAAGTCCTTCTGTTGTGTTAGCTTGTTTCTAGTGTCCCACTCTTCTGTTTCTGATCTGAAAGTCCGACTGTGATTTGAAGTGATATTCCCTTCTGCTCTGCTTCTGTTTTGTGGTTCCATTCTGTCTATTTATAATGCCTCCGCATTCGCCTCTGTTTACAAGTGTTCTTCTGCTCCTGTTTTGAGTGGGCTTCCTTGAGGAAGTCTTCTGCTTGCTGGGCTGTTTAGCCCACCCCTTTACTTTGTTGCAGATTGAGCTCGTGGGATCTTCTCTTCTCGTCCCCTTCTGGAGCTTCGTTATTTTATGTGTCTTTAGACTTTATTTGCTTGCGCTTTGGACGCTTTAGTACTTTGTGTAGCCTTCGGGCCTCTCTCTTTGTATTTGACTTATAAGCATTTGGATCTTGTAAACTCTTTTGGTATTTATACAAGTTTGTTATTCGGTTTTGGGATTCGTTTTGCTTAGAGCCTTGCGACGTTAGGTAGTAGACTCGCGGCGTGTAACGGCCCTAACTCCTAGGCCGGTAAGTGGGGTCGTTACACTTAGACAAAGTGTAACATGCAAGAGGTAAATATGTTTCTTTGCCTCTTTCTTGGGGATGCAACTCCTCACCTATGACCATAGCTTACATGTCTCTTCGAACCTTTTTTCCGTCTTTTGTTTTCCCAGGTATGTTATGCAATGTCCCAACAACAGCCTCACCAACATTTGTGACAATATGCATGAAATCAAGATAATGCCTAATAGATAAATGTTTCCAATACGGAAGTTCCCAAAATATTAAACATTTTTTCCAGATGTTTTTTTGGGCAAACTTGGACGGAATTCCGAAAACATTCTCAATGTCTCTCACCTTTTCATAGATCTCTTCAGAACTCAAGGGTAGACGAGCAACACGCGTCTCAGTATTTCCGTTGAATAACTTCCTTTTTTACAGTACGGGTGTGCTGATGGCAATGATCTGCGATGACACGTGTAGACGTTTTTTCCACAAAACTGTAAACGATCAGAACAAGTGTCGCCCTCACATATTGGGCAAGCAAATGCGCCTTTTACTGTGTATCCAGATAAGTTCCCATGCGCTGGAAAGTCATTGACTGTGCAAAACAACATGGCACGAATTGTGAAGTTTTGTCTGTTATAACCATCATAAACCATTATCCACTGATTCCATAGCAATTTCAAATCGTCA
Source organism: Limonium bicolor (assembly GCA_023374045.1). Taxonomy (NCBI): domain Eukaryota; kingdom Viridiplantae; phylum Streptophyta; class Magnoliopsida; order Caryophyllales; family Plumbaginaceae; genus Limonium; species Limonium bicolor. The sequence goes on from CM041776.1 coordinate 235,603,145, forward strand.
ATCAGCGGTGCAAGGTATACATCAATATTATGTCCGGGTTGTTTAGGTCCAAAAATCAACAATGATAACATTATGTATTTCCGCTTCAGACACAGCCACGAAGGAAGATTGTAGATCACCAATAGAGCATGCCAAAAACTGTGTTAACTACTTAGAGTTCCATATAAAGTCATCCCATCTGTACACAGCCCGAGTCTCAAATTTGGATTATCACTGGTAAAATCTTGAAATCTTCTGTCGATAGTCCTCTACTGTGGTGAATCAACTGGATGTCTCAGCTTATCATCATTTTTTCTTCCTTCTGCATGTCATCTTAAATTTTGGGCATCTCTGACATTTGCAAACAGACGTTTGAATCTTGGTATTATGGGTAAATACCAAATGACTTTTGTTGGAGAACTTTTTTTATAGAATTGGATGATTGACCGTCCTTCTGTTTATAGTGTGACAAATGACATTTTGGACACTGATTCAAATGTGCATTCTTTCCTCTGTATAATATACATCAATTTTTTTTGCATCATAAGTAGAAGTAGGAAGTTTGTTATCATCTGGAAGCATGTCATGTAAGAGTTCTAGTAGTGCCGTAAAACTCTTATCGCTCCAGCCAAATCTTGCTTTCAGATTGAACAAGTGTAGCACGACTGTCAATTTTGTAAATTCGACGCATCCGGGGAACAAAAGGGGACCGTGATGCGTCAACTATTCTTTGATATTCAGCCGGCTTGTCTATGAAATTATCTTCAAAATCTTGCAGCATGGAGTCCAGTTGTTCAATCTTTTCACTGTCGTCGTTGATTTCAGTGTCACTCAGATCACACTCATTATCAGGGAATGTGTGTCTCTTTCATCCTTTTCTGATGATCGAGAGCTGCTTTGCAAAATTAATTATCCACGTTTGATTCAAAATAATTCCCTCGCTGACCGTACATCCATTCTACAAACACCAATTGAAAGTTAAAAGCTAAAAAACTACAAAAATATATTTATAATGTATAATAACCTAACTAATATTTAAATTATTAAATATAAAAATAACAATGACGAACCTATCTTTGGCAAAGGTCATATAATGATATGGTTCTTGCACGATGAGTTTGTATAATATATATATATAGAAGGTTGTCTTATATGTATATATACATCTATAATATATATACTACTTGGTGATATATATATCTATAATATATCACTAGTGGAAAAAATGTTTTTAACCACGGTTATTTTGCCTATATACCACGGTTAGGAACCGTGGTTTATGCTCGCGTCGTATATTTACAAATATCAATATACGGCGGTTCGTAACCGTCGTTTAAAAGTGGTACTATATACCACGGTAGGGGTGGCAATTTTTACCCAACCCGATAACCCGACCCATACCCAACCCGAAAATAGCGGGTTTGGGTCACGATTATTGACCCATTTAATTATTGGGTCGGGTATGGGTTACCTGTTAAATTTTTGGGTTGGGTATGGGTTCATAGTCCTAACCCGTAGTCAACCCGACCCGTTTATTTTATTTTATTAAAAATAATAATAAATAAATAATTAGATAAAAATATAAATATATTACTAAGTAAGTGCTAACCTACTATTAGTATAATACAAATTATGTAGTATCTTTTTGATAAGAGGTTGTTTATTTGATAATACTACTTTGTAGTATTTCTTTATAAAGCAAAAACAAGAGTATTCGTTATGTGGATTGTCAAAAGACAGTGTGCTGCTCGCTCCTCCACGGCTCCCACTGTGGTCCTATCGCTTCTGTACTCTGAAGATTTTTGTCTATGTTTTGATTCTATATTCTGAAGGAGTTATATTTGGCCCAGACGCGTACACATCACCTTCTTCTGTTAAGTGCTACTGAGCACGACATGTATGTGGAAAAATAAAAAAGACGGAGGATAATGAAAACTCTGGAATATCTACCATATTGAATGTAAGATTTCATTCATTTGTAAATCCGTTTGAGGAATCATATAAAAAATTTAATTCCAGGTCTTTTAAATTTTGTATAGCCTAATTATGTTGGGTTAAATGGGTCGGGTATGGGTTTAATCATTTTATATGGGTCGGGTATGAGTTGATAATTTGTAACCCGACTATTATTGGGTCGGGTATGGGTCAATACAATTTTAATCGGGTCGGGTATGGGTGAGCTTCAACCCGACCCATTAACCCAAATTGCCACCCCTATACCACGGTTTCCTATGACCGTCGTTTAAGACCGTTTTTGGACGCGGTCTCACTGATTTTATACGATGGTTAAGGTCTGAACCGTGGTATAAAGTACCTTTTATACGACGGTTAACTCCTGAACCGTGGTATAAAGTGCTTTTATACGACGGTTATTCCTTCAACCGTGGTATATAATATAAAATCAACGAATAAACCACGGTTATACATATAACCGTGGTTTATAGTCTATGAACTTTTTTCCGAATCGCCGGCGATTTAGAAGCGCCGCCTTCACAGATCTCAACAGAGCACAGACACGAGAGAAGAGGCCAAAACATGTATGTTCCTTGTTTGCGATTTAGGTAGTATGTTCCTTGTTCGCGGTGGGTTGCAAAATTACCGTGAAAGAGAATGGATGAGGCGTAGACCATGTTCCTTGTTCGCCGGTTAGGGTTGCGAAAATTACAGTGAGTGGAGATGAGGAAGGCGCAGAGCATGTGTTTCTTGTTCGCAAGTGTAAGCTGCAAAAGAATGAGAGAGAATGAAGAAGAGTTGCAAGAGAAAACAAGAGAATGAGAGCATGTGTTCCTTGTTCGCATGTGTTCGCGTGGTGTGGGTTGCAAAAAATTACAGTGAAAACAAGAGAATTACCGTGAAAACAAGAGATGATAGAAGTCGGAGCATGTTCCTTGTTTGCCAATATGGGTTGCAAAATAACCGTGAGGTTGAAGAGAATGAAGAAGAGTTGCAGAGCGTCTGTTTGGGTTCCAAAATTACTGTGAGAGAATTTATATAAGAGAATAGAGAGAAAGAGCTGCGTTAATTTGGGCCGAAAATTGAAATTCCCGCTTAGACTATATACCATGGTTCACCAAAAAACCGTGGTTTAATATAGTAAGATGTGCAATATAAATGACGGTTGTCGAGGAACCGTCGTATATAAGGTACTTATTTACGACGGTTGCCGAGGAACCGTCGTATATAAGTACCTTATATATGACGGTTCTCCAATAACCGTGGTATATTCACTATGGCGTGTACCTTATATGACGGTTGCCCTGAAAACCGTGGTATATAAGTAACTTATATATGACGGTTCTTTAAAAACCGTGGTATATTCACTCTGGCGTGTACCTTAAATGACGGTTTACCTGAAAACCGTGGTTTATAAACTTTAAACCACGGTTTTTCATTTAACCGTGGTTTAAACACCGTCATTAAAAATCTTTTTTCTACTAGTGTATATATAGTTGGTTATCTTATTGTGTTATATTATATATGTATATGTACTCAACTAGCTACTACATATGAATCAACTAATTACACAATTATTTATGGAAAACGGAAATTGATCGAGGTTAAAATAAAAACTAACCTGTTTTGGTATATGTATACCACGTACAATGCTGAACAGACGGATGAGGAGTAGACGGAACTCAAAGGGAGGTAATAGGGCGGAGGATGGCCACAGATAAGCCCGTATTAGATGAAACAGGCGTGGTGTCAAAAGGGTGTAACTGTAATGAACCATAAAAATAAGAAGTGAGTAATAGTTGTAGTTTTGTGAAAAATTAGAATCAAGAAAACCAACCCTCAACTCACTTGTTTTTCCTTTTTCGGACTCTTATCACGTCCGACAGGAGCAGTAGAGGCGGGCGGTGAGCGAAGGCAGCGAGGCAGCGGTGAAGCTCAATCAAGACACTGCTCTCTGTCCTCTGTGTGTGTTCACCGTAAAATTTTTATCTTTATTAAGATGAACAACCGTAAGTAATAATCAATCAAAAATTTTGTTTTCTATAATAGTTTTATATTTTATACAACTCTACTTGTATAACTACAAAGTCATTCAAACTTATAAAACATATATACATATTTTTATTTCAAATGATTATTAGAATATATGACCTAATAAACATTTAGGTTCAATTTTCAAACTTTATATAGGTCTACATTAGTATTCTTACACATTAAACATCACTAGCTATCCATTAAACTACACATAAAATTTAAACTAGCAAAAAAACCAAGGTAACTAGTAGGGACATTTTGTCGAACACCTTGCGTGCATGTGAATGATTTTGTAAAATTACCCCAAGCTTATTAATTCCAATCAAACTTATCACTACATTTCAGTCCAAATCAAGTAAATCAGCCAACAATCGCAATTAAACAACACTTTGACACCCAATTTAGTTGAATTTGAAATTCAATTTTTTTTAAAAAAACTAACCTAAAATTAGGGATTGTACAACCGCAGAGAGTATGGTGACTTGGGGCGGTGAAGGAAGTGACCGGCGGTGGCAAATGGCGGAACTCAGTAGCAGTGAATCGGTGGTGATTTTCAGAGCGATGGAGGAAGAGACGATCGAGAGCATAGCAGTGTTCTGTCGACTGGGGAGTTGCTGATATAAAGGTGTTTTTTGGCGGTTCCTATGTAAAAACCACCAAAAATAGTTTTAATAAAACCAATTTTCGGCAGTTCCACCGAAAAACGGTCAAAAAGGTGTTTAAAAGGAAAAAACATATTTTCTACGGTTCCGGGTAGAAACCGCTGAAAATGTAACATGCATTTTGACGGTTTTTACCCTGAACCGCTGAAAATATGCTTTTTAAAAAAATATATATTTTTCAACGACTTTTAATAAGGAACCGCCATAAAAACCTTGAAGTTACATCTTTATTTGGCAAAAAATTTAAAACCGCCAAAAAAGACGGGCCGAAAATGGCCCTTTTTGTACTAGTGTATAGTTTTCCTTTTCATGCATGAATTCACTTTTTCCTGGAGTCTTATTGTAACGCCCCTATTTAACATATTTATAGCGGAAATAAAATACTAAAGGCGTACAGACCATCGGGTTCCAAACACCCGGCACCAAACCTCACCAATTACAACTTAAAGATTACAATTGTCACGGCCTGAACCTCGAGAAAACTTAACAAAAATAAAACAGAAATAAAACACATAAACTCTCCACAACACCTAATCCCATCCCAATCACTCGTTCTCTTCGTGGCCACCTGTAAAGTAACTCGTACCTCCAAAAACAAACTTATAATACAACTCTTAAATAAATAATAGCTTGAAAGCAATCACTTAAACCATACAGAGGAGCAAGGCATTCCACAAATCACCAAATCCAGATAACAAGTTAAGAATAAAGATGAATAACATAAAGGTAAAGTTAGTGAAACAAAACCACACCATGTGTTAGTGAACATCCAATGCCTTAGTTAAATCCAATTTCCGTTAGGAGTAGAAAGACTCATATAGTCACAAAGGACTAGGAATGATAAGATAGATCCAAAAACCAATAACTCAAGAGTGGAATAAAACAACTTGGAGAGATGGCCCCCACCGCCAAGTACGTCCTTTTAGGACAGGGGATATACAACCCCTCACTGTCTACTACGTCCCTTTTGGGACAGGGAATATACAGCCCCTCACTGTCTACTACGTCCCTTTTGGGACAGGGGATATACAACCCCTCACTGTTACCATTGAAGACGCGCGCACGTCGAAACCTCAAGAACCAGCTCATGGATGAAACGATATCCAGAGTCAAAAGAAGAATTTACCAAAATTGACCTTTTCCAAATTCCCACTAGATCACTAACTACCCAGAGCAATACCAAAACACTCAGTCCTACAGAATGCAGAAGCGTAAACCCTAAGCAGTCAATGTCTAATGGAACAACCAAATAGAAGGAACCAATACCCAAGTGAGTTTCACATTCAAGGCTCAGTTAGTCACACAAGCTGAGTTAGTCACACAACCATTTCCTTTTAGAAATTCCTCTTAAACTCAGTTAGCGTTTGTCAAAAACAACCCATAAGTCAAACAACAAAAGTATCGGAGTACGAGAAATCGTACCTGGTATGTGAAGAACAATAAATAACTCGAACAAGTGATTCCCCAATAGTAACCTATAATTAATGTGTTTCAAGTGTCGATTAGTTAAGGGACTTATAAACTAAACAACATTCTTTTCTTACTGATTAATAGTTCCAGGTTTACCATTATTCTCTCACAAAGATTTGGGCTTGACAACTAAATCCTTTGTTAGGCCCATTTCGTTTAGTTTGGAATGATTTAGAATTTATTCCTAAGAGTGGCCCAAACTCTCTTTGATTTGTTTTAGTGGGCTTTTGGAGTTCATAGACTTGGGCTTAATAAGTTAACCCAAGACCGTGTTACGCTTATGTTGTGTAAATAAACCCTTAAGTTAATAGTGACTATTTAATTACACATCGATTAAAATCCTAAGGTTTAATATATTCTTCTTATTATAACTAGCACAAGGAATGTTATTTCCCTCATCTATTTTAATGTATTTATATACATATATATCTTTACGTATCAAGATTTATCCAAAAAAATTTTAAGAAATTTTATGGTATTTAATTATGTTTAATAACTTTTAGGCATAACCCCAACCGATATACAGTTTATAAAATAAAGTGTTTTCCTTTATTTATTTAATATATATAAGTATACCTGTATTAGAATTTAATTAAGAAATCCCCTTTGTAACTTATTATTTAAACTATCTTATTACTACACCTTTAACTGCATTCCAAGTATGTTTGATAAAGTATTCTTTACTATATCTTAGGATACTAGCTCTTATATATTTAGTTAATATAAGTGTTAATTTATTAGCTCCCTGCTTTACCCTAAGTTACTATTTTATTCCCTTTTATATATGTGAATATAATATATATATTCCTTAGTTTTAATTAAGAATATTAACTCCCATATAATATATAAATAAAAGATAAATAATTAAATTCCTTGATTTAACATAAGTTTCTATTTTAATACCATATAAGTATATATACATATATGTAAATAATTTCACTCTCTTAAAAGAATACCCAAAACATTTAAAACATACTGTTATAAAATGTTAATTTAGTTTTCCTTATTTTACCCAGCTTAAAAGTTTATTAACAAACCATACTTTAATTTTTGGTTACATTAAAAACCATATATTATAAGTTATTCTTATGAAAAACTCAAACACAATTTTTAAACCCATTTACCAGTCCAAAAATTCCCAAATTTAATATACAGTAACTATAACATTTTACATATTATAATTTTTATTTCATAAAAATATCTTTTTAAATTAACCAAATAATTCCAGAAAACCCGTAACTTGCAAAAATCATAACTTACGTTTAAAAACTCCAAAACCATATTAATTTACATCAAAATAAACTAGATTTAATAAGGAATCTATGGTTAAAATTTCAAGTCAAAATACATTCGGGAAGGCCATTAACTAAATTCAACAAGTTAGAGTTAAACCTGAAATATTATAAAACTGAAATACTTTATAATCCACGATAATCTCGACCGTCCAATCTTTAAAACCCGATCGGACGGTCCCTGAACCTCCAGTTCTTCAGCGATAACCAAACAGAACTCGAGTACTAATTTCGATTTCTCTAATCTACAGAACAAATTGAGTGATTCTTGTTTCTATGGTTTCGAAATTCAATTCCGGTTCCATTGATACCAATTTCGCTAGCTATAATGCAGGATTCATCGGTTTTCGATTTCGGTTCGAAGTTAGGGTTTATATGGGTTTCCGAATTCGAATCTCACAATTCACTCAATCTAATGCGTAATTGATGCAATTGGAACATGGTTTTGACCGATAATGTAATATAGATTAGCAAGGTTGAAGGAATTTGAAGAAAACTTACCGGAATTGCTCGAATCGAAAGGATTCGTTCGGTTTCTGGAAAATTTCCCTTGTCTGTTCAGGTGCCAACTTTGCAACGCTATAATTTCAGTACAGACGAGTTAGAACTAGTTCTTGGGCTTAATCTAAAGAGGAAACTTAACTCTACACAATGATAGCAAGAACTCACCCTAACTTGCACTACACAGAAAGAAATCGGAGCTGAAGTTACGAGTTTACCTTGCGTTTTCTGGAAAAATCTATGATTTTATGTGGTGACAATCCGAAACTTTAGACACCTCGCTCTTCCAAACGGTTGGGAATTGGCTTGGTCATCAACATGAAAGTTGTAGAGGGATTAGAGCTCTTCAAAACGAGCTAAAGAACATGAAATTTGGCTGAGAAACGAAGAAGTTATGGCAAGACGAAGTTACCTGAAATCGAAGGAAAACTGGAATCCAGTTTCGGTTTTGCAGGGTGGCTACTTTGGATCGAATTTCCGGTTGATTTAGGACGAACTAGGTTTAGTGTGAGTTATGGTTGTAGAGGAAGTGTAGGAGAAGACAACAAAGAAGACGCACTCAAAAATTCCAAAAGATGAGAAAGTTATGAAGGTCACAAGTTAGGGCAAAGTCTGGTATCGGTTACCGGAAATATAGGAGATAAAATTGACTAAGTGCTGGGGCGCGTATCCCGAGGCACGCGGGTGAGTCAGCAAACTTGCCACATCAGCATTTTTTCAAAATTTTGGCTCTAAACTTCATTTGATCATAACTTTGGCTAGGATGATCCGTTTTTGACGTTCTTTTTATCGATCTTCATGGTTTTCCATAACCTATTTATTGGTATAGGTTTCATGGGCTGGTTTGACCATTCTCAAAAAGTCAACCCTAGCAAGGCTTGAGAAGCTTTAGGGTTCTAGAATTTTATATTGACTTTTATGTTTCAAAACAATGTTCCAACTCTTTCTAAAATCTTTATAATATACTTGGAGTGTTTATAAATTTTTCCAAGATTTATTGACTTATAAATCTTATTATTAAATTCATAATACTATATAATAATATATGGTAATCCAATATTTAATAGTTTCTTTAGGATTAAATGGGAGAAATCCCATGATTTAATTTTCATAATTCCATATAAGGATATAATGATTTATTATTCTCCATTCCATACTATAATATAATAATTAATGGTATTATTTACGGTTTTAATAAAAGAAATCCCCTAAATTAATTTAAATTAATTTAGGGGTATTTCAGTATATCCCCCTTAAAAGAAACTTCGCCTCGAAGTTTAAACCTCAACTATACCAATCCAATCCTCCTTAACTACCATCCATTCCATTTCAATATTCCACCCGAGATTACTCAGAATCAAATCAAACTGAATCAAATATAAAATGAATCAAAATATACCAAGATATACTAAATCAAACGTCACATACTACCGTGCCATAATGTAAAACTACGTACATACATACACCTCTCACTCTACTAATAATGTTCTCCCTCTACTAATAATGCAACAGGGCATAATCCGGATGAGATAACGAAGGAGGAGTATGCCAGTATATCCCCCTTAAAAGAGCTAAGGTACGCCCTCGTACCGCTACTAATGTGAATCACAGCAGGATGGAAAATCATGTGAATAGATGTGGGTACTTCACTCTCATGGAGTCCTCAGTCTCCCAAGTAGCTTCCTCAACCCCATGATGCTCCCAAAGAACTTTCACCAATTTGACTGATCTGCCTCTCGTTTCTCGGACCTTCGTGTCCAAGATCCGAATAGGAGTCTCCTCATACCTCAGTGTAGGCTCAATCTCCAATCTCTCTGGCTGCAGTACGTGAGAAGGGTCAGGCATATACTTCTTCAACTGAGATACATGAAACACATCGTGTACCTTCCCCAACTCCGCTGGTAGCTCTAGTCTGTAAGCAACTGGGCCCACTCGCTCCGTAATCCTGTACGGACCGACATACTTAGGGCTTAGTTTCCCCCTCATCCCAAATCTGAATATCCCTCTCATCGGAGACACCCGTAAGAAAACCATGTCACCCAACTGAAACTCGAGCTCTCTGGTGCGCTGATCCCCATAGGATTTCTGTCTAGACTGCGCTGCCCTCATGTGCTGCTGAATAACTCTGACGTCATCCTGCAGTGTCTGAACATACTCGGGCCCAATCAGGACTGCCTCGGTAGGGTCACTCCATGATAAGGGGTCCGGCACGGCCTGCCATACAGAGCCTGGAATGGTGCCATGCCGATAGATGAGTGGTAGGAGTTATTGTAGGAGAACTCCACCAGGTGTAGACGCTCTACCCAACTCCCCTGATAGTCTAGAGCAACTGCTCGTAGCATATCCTCTAGCGTCTGAATCGTCCTCTCGGTCTGCCCATCAGTCTGAGGGTGAAAGGCTGTGCTAAGGCGTAGCTGAGTACCAAACGCCTCCTGCACCTGACGCCAAAATCTACTGAGGAAACGTGTGTCACGATCGGAGACAATCGTCTTCGGTACCCCATGGTACCGGATGTGCTGTGGTGAACACCTCAGCCAGCTTGGGCACCTTCCATGTGTCCTTGATAGGTATAAACCTGGCTGTCTTGGTCAACCTATCGACTATCACCCAAATAGAATTCAGTCCGCCTCTAGCTGGAGGAGACCGACCAAAGTCCATGCTGATGTCGTCAAACTTCCAGCACGGTACTGGTAATGACTGAATCTGGCCTCCTGGTCGACGATGCTCAAACTTCACCTTCTGACAGGTGAGGCATCGGGAGACGAAGTCTGCTACATCTCTTCATCCCGCTCCACCAGAATAATTCAAATCCTTGTAATCTTGGTGGTGGCAGGGTGTACTGATAATGTAGAGGAATGAGCCTCAGAGAGAATCCTGGTCTGAAGTTCTGTCGCATCCTGAGGAACGCAGAGTCTGCCTCTGACTCGAAGGTGTCCCTCGCTGTCTAGCTCGTACTCATACTTCAGACCATCAGTCATACCGTCTGCTAACTTCTGCCTGACGCCCTGCAGGTATACATCACTATCCTGGGCTGCGTATATCTCCTCAGCTATCGTGGTCGTCTCTGTCAAAGCTAGGAGTGAGTACACTCTCCTGCTCAAAGCGTCTGCCACGACATTCCCTTTACCTTCAGTGTACTGAAGGTTGATGTCATAATCAGCCAGTAGCTCGACCCATCGTCGCTGTCTCAGGTTCAGCTCCTTCTGGGTCCAGATGTACTTCAGACTCTTATGGTCTGTCATAATCCGGACTGTGGCTCCATACAAGTAATGTCGCCAGATCTTCAAGGCGAAGACTATGGCGAGGAGCTCAAGGTCATGTGTGGGGTAATTTTCTTCGTGCTTCTTCAGCTGTCGAGAAGCGTACGCTACCACTCTGCCATTCTGCATCAGTACCCCACCAATCCCTCTGCCTGAAGCATCACAATACACCTCGTATCCCTCGTTCCCCTCAGGGATCACTAATACTGGAGCTGTGGTCAAGGCGTCCTTCAGCGCCTGAAAGGAGACCTCACAAGCCTCTGTCCATACAAACGGGCTGTCCTTCTTCATCAGGGAGGTCAAGGGCTTGGCTAGCCTGGAGAAGTCCTTCACAAAGCGTCTATAGTAGCCAGCCAACCCAAGGAAACTCCTCACCTCTGTCACAGTGCGAGGTCTATGCCAGCTCTTCACTGCCTCAATCTTAGCTGGGTCTACTGAAACTCCCTCAGCTGAGATCACATGTCCAAGAAATGACACCTTGTCCAGCCAGAATTCACACTTGCTGAACTTGGCATATACTTCTTCTCTCTCAGAGTCTCCAAGGCTGTCCTCAAATGCTGCTCGTGTTCCTCCCGACTCTTGGAGAATACCAAGATGTCGTCTATGAACACGACTACTGACTTATCCAACTGGGCTTGGAAGACTCTCTGCATCAGATCCATGAATCTCGCGGGTGCATTGGTCAGTCCAAACGGCATCACTGTGAACTCGTAGTGGCCGTATCTGGTCCGGAAGGCTGTCTTCTCTATATCTGACTCAGCTACAGCTATCTGATGATATCCGGAACGCAGATCAATCTTGGAGAACACCTTAGCTCCCCTCAGCTGGTCGAACAAGTCATCGATCCTGGGCAGTGGGTACTTGTTCTTGATCGTGACATTGTTCAGCTCCCTATAGTCGATGCAGAGTCTCATGCTTCCGTCCTTCTTCTTGACGAAAAGCACAGGAGCACCCCAAGGTGAGACACTGGGTCTGATGAAACCCTTATCTAGTAGCTCCTGCAGCTGCTTCTTCAACTCAACCATCTCTGCAGGGCCCATCCGGTAGGGAGCCTTAGCAATCGGTCCCGTGCCAGGTATGAGGTCGATATTGAATTCAACCTCTCTCAGTGGTGGTAGTCCAGGTAGCTCCTCTGGAAAAACGTCGGGGTACTCCGACACTATGGGAACATCGCTCTGGAACTTCGGATCCGTCCTCAGATCCTGGGCATAACAGTAGTAGGCGGTAGCGCCCTTGGACACCTCCTTCATCAGGGATAAAGCCGATACAACCTTCACAGTCGGCTGTTTAGGTTGCATTCGGTATGACACTGTGATCCCTGTAGCTGACTTCAGGAGGAGACGATGCTCTGCACAGTGTAGTCTACCTCGGTACCGCTGTAGCGTGTCCATGCCCACAATTATGTCGAACCCCATGCCAGGGAAAACTATGGCATCCAGAAGGAAGTCTGCTCCCTTGATGTGTATGCTCAAATTCTTGCACTGCTTACTACACTTGATCAGCTCTCTGGATGGCAGCAAGACTGAGCAGTCATGGATATCCTCTGTGGGAGCATTGATCTTAGCATGGAATGCTTGTGATATGAAAGAGTGGGAGGCACCAGAATCAAACAGGACTGTGGCCTCCACTCCATTAACTAGGAACGTGCCTGAAATTATAGGATAGATTTTTAAGATTCTGGGTAAACGTTCCAAGGTAATTACTCAGGGTTAATGTTTATACCTGTGATGACCATTCCATTGCTCTTTGCTTGAGCCTGGTTCAACACATTCAACCTGATCCCTGAGTTTCCAACCCCTACAATGAAGCAATAAAATTCTTAGAATTTCCATTCTTATTGAAAGCTTCATGAGCAACTTAAAATTTACAATGCTGAAACTGTAAAGTACAAGGCTAGGTCTGTCTAAAGGTTAGGTTTAGACGGCCCGGTTTCATATGGGTCTGGTTAATGATGGGTGTGGGGGCTGTGTTGGGCTTGATTCTCTTCACCCCATGGTAGATGAGTCTAGCTGCCCCACCAAAGATCAGTACATCACCCGACTTCAGGAGGATCTTGGTAGCAAGGTCCATCCTCCTTTGATCACCAAATAGGAACTCCGCGTCGTCTCCAAGTGATATGGACACTACTGGAACTCCTCTAGTGACGGACTCTGGCGATTCGTCCTTGTCTTGGTGCATCCCTAGCTTACCCTCCTTTCCATAGAAGTTGATGATGCACACGTCGGAGGTTAGGTCTGGGATGGGCTCATCCTCCAATTCTTGTGCTGCCTCAACTGCAGCTCTAATGATGGTCTGCAGTTCCTCCGGGATTGGTGGCACCTCCACCTCTTCATAGCTCTTGGTGGTGTGGTTCCACTTCTTACCTAGGCACATGATCTTCACCTTCATGGTTGAACCATTCTTGAAGGTAGGGGTGTAAAAATTTCCTTCCTTCACACCTAACTCCCTGATCTTGAGGATCAATGCATACTGGACTGCTGGGGTCAGGTACTCTCGTAGTAAATCATCCCGGGTCTCAAGACCTCACACTTCTCTGGTGGGTGTGGTTTGGCTTCAAAAGGGATGTTGGGTGTGGAATATGGCAAAATAGGAAAGCAAATATCGAAAGCTGAACAACAATTGCCATTAAATAATAAGTCAAGGTTCACAACTGGAAATGAAAGGTTCGAAACGAAACAAAATGAAGGGTTTATAGTTCATCCCTTTTACATTGACAAAGAAAAGAACTAGCCAACGGAATGTAAAGAAGGTAAGGGTCTAAGCCTCTTCATGAGGAAAATAGTCCTCACCAGGTGAACTCGGGTCATCACTTGCTGCCTCGACGCGGTCCACCATGTTAAGGACCGGTGCCTTGCCCGGCCTCTGGGGGTAGTTCTGTCCCGGCCTCTGCGGATGGCTCGGGCAGGGCGGCTGGTAGATGGTCCAGCACCTCCTGTGCCACCTCGACCTCCTCCAGTAGTAGTAGCAACTGGGGCTCTAGCAGGGTTCCCGGTGCGTGGCTTGTAGTTCCTGGAATCCGGGTTCAGGAAGCATTCGAACGATCTGTGCCCCTTCTTACCGCAGTGGTTGCAGTCCACCAGGTTTCCCTTACAATCCTTGCCCGGGTGGTCCTTCTTGCACCACTTGCAGAAGTACTTTCTCGCAGTTGGTTCCCCTTAAATGGCTGGGAGCGAGTGGCTCAGCATTAGTATATGAGGGGACCATGGCCTTCTCGTTCCTCCCCTTGTAGAACTTCCCCTTCCTCTCGTAGTTCTGGGAAAAGTTCCCTCCATTTCCTTTTTCTCCATCCCCCTTCCTCTTGCCTAGCACAGAGTCCTGGTAGGCAATGGTGGTCTCACAGTCATTTGCGTCATCCACTAGCTCCTGTGGTGACAATATATGTTAGTGGGGAATCTTTGCGTATAAGAAATTCTAAATCATGTTCCATACCTGTAGGGTCATCCCTCTGGTGGAACCAATCATAGTCATGATCCTGAAGTTCAAGCCGGTGTGGAATTTATCCACCAGATACCTCGGAGCGTAAGCTCCCTCTCCAATAACAGCGAGCAGCTCCACAAATTTATTATAATATTCAGCAACAGAGGAACTCCCTTGCTTCAGCTGCTCGAACTCACTCATCATCCTCTTCTGCAAGTAGGATGGATAGAACTTGGCTCTCAGGGCCACTAAGAAGGTTGGGAAGCCGAAGTCCGCCTGGGCAGTCAGCTCAGCTCTGGCGGTCTGCCACCATCGATGCGCGGTCCCTGGAGAAAGTAGGCCGCTATGTCCACCTGGCGACCCGCTGGAACGTGTAGAGAGGTGAAGGCCTTCTGCATCTCGTCGATGTATCTCTCTAAAGTATTCGGTTCTGGCTGGCCTTCGTAGACTGGGGGACAAAGGTCGTTGACTGCCTTCAGCCAGTTGAACTCCCGGGGACCATTAGGTGGTGGCGGTGGTGGTTGTGGGATCTGAGCCTGCTGCTGAGCTAATGCAGCTGTCACAATCTGCGCTATGACCTCTGGGGTGACAGCGTCGGGTCCATAGCCTCCTGAGGGACCAGCTCCTCCTCTTCCTTCTCTTCGAGACATCTAGCTGGTATGACGGTTTTGTTACTCAGAAGGCGTATTGTTGAGTCTAAATATCTATGAAGTAATATATGCAATATTTATAACGTCCTAAGGACGGTTCGTAGGTACGTGAAGTAAAACTTAAGTAGTAAAGTAAGTATGGGGTAAGGGTCACGCGCCTTTCTGGAATTCTCACTTCCCAATTCTACCCCAGTTCCCCAGTTTTAAGTGCACCTATAATCTAAGTACTTCACTCGGCTTGTTTTCTCGGGTTCAGAGCGTAACTACACTCTGATACCAATTTCTGTAACACCCATATTTAACATATTTATAGCGGAAATAAAATACTAAAGGCGTACAGACCATCGGGTTCCATACACCCGGCACCAAACCTCACCAATTACAACTTAAAGATTACAATTGTCACGGCCTGAACCTCGAGAAAACTTAACAAAAATAAAATAGAAATAAAACACATAAACTCTCCACAACACCTAATCCCATCCCAATCACTCGTTCTCTTCGTGGCCACCTGTAAAGTAACTCGTACCTGCAAGATAAAACCAAGCATCCCACCCCGAGAGGGGTGGGTCAGTTCCCTGGAATGGAACTGGTACGATCCTCCAAAAATAAACTTATAATACAACTCTTAAATAAATAATAGCTTGAAAGCAATCACTTAAACCACACAGAGGAGCAAGGCATTCCACAAATCACCAAATCAAGATAACAAGTTAAGAATAAAGATGAATAACAGAAAGGTAAAGTTAGTGAAAAAAACCACACCATGTTAGTGAACATCCAATGCCTTAGTTAAACCCAATTCCCGTTAGGAGTAGAAAGACTCAGATAGTCACAAAGGACTAGGAGTGATAAGATAGATCCAAGAACCAATAACTCAAGAGTGGAATAATTCAACTGGGAGAGATGGCCCCCACCGCCAAGTACGTCCTTTTAAGACAGGGGATATACAGCCCCTCACTGTCTACTACGTCCCTTTTGGGACAGGGAATATACAGCCCCTCACTGTCTACTACGTCCCTTTTGGGACAGGGGATATACAGCCCCTCACTGTTACCATTGAAGACGCGCGCACGTCGAAACCTCAAGAACCAGCTCATGGATGAAACGATATCCAGAGTCAAAAGAAGAATTTACCAAAATTGACCTTTTCCAAATTCCCACTAGATCACTAACTACCCAGAGCAATACCAAAACACTCAGTCCTACAGAGTGCAGAAGCATAAACCCTAAGCAGTCAATGTCTAATGGAACAACCAAATAGAAGGAACCAATACCCAAGTGAGTTTCACATTCAAGGCTCAGTTAGTCACACAAGCTGAGTTAGTCACACAACCATTTCCTTTTAGAAATTCCTCTTAAACTCAGCTAGCGTTTGTCAAAAACATCCCATAAGTCAAACATCAAAAGTATCGGAGTACGAGAAATCGTACCTGGTATGTGAAGAACAATAAATAACTCGAACAAGTGATTCCCCAATAGTAACCTATAATTAATGTGTTCCAAGTGTCGATTAGTTAAGGGACTTATAAACTAAACAACCTTCTTTTCTTACCGATTAATAGTTCCAGGTTTACCATTATTCTCTCACAAAGATTTGGGCTTGACTTGTTAACTAAATCCTTTGTTAGGCCCATTTCGTTTAGTTTGGAATGATTTAGAATTTATTCCTGAGAGTGGCCCAAAATCTCTTTGAACTGTTTAAGTGGGCTTTTGGAGTTCATAGACTTGGGCTTATAAGTTAACCCAAGACCGTGTTACGCTTATGTTGTGTAATAAACCCTTAAGTTAATAGTGACTATTTAATTACACACCGATTAAAATCCTAAGGTTATATATTCTTCTTATTATAACTAGCACAAGGAATGTTATTTCCCTCATCTATTTTAATGTATTTATACATATATATATATATATATATATATATCTTTACGTATCAAGATTTATCCAAAACATTTTTAGAAATTTATTGTATTTAATTATGTTTAATAACTTTAGGCATAACCCCAACCGATATACGGTTTATAAAATAAAGTGTTTTCCTTTATTTATTTAATATATATAAGTATACCTGTATTAGAATTTAATTAAGACATCCCTTTGTAACTTATTTATTTAAACTATCTATTACTACAACCTTTAACTGCATTCCAAGTATGTTTGATAAAGTATTTCTTTTACTATATCTTAGGATACTAGCTCTTATATTATTTAGTTAATATAAGTGTTAATTTATTAGCTCCCTGCTTTACCCTAAGTTACTATTTTATTCCCTTTTTATATATGTGTAAATATATATATATATATTCCTTAGTTTTAATTAAGAATATTAACTCCCATATAATATAATAAATAAAAAATAAAATAATTAAGTTCCTTGATTTAACATAAATTTCTATTTTAATTCTACCATATAAGTATATATACATATATGTAAATAATTTCACTTCTCATAAAAGCTAATACCCAAACATTTACAAACTTACTGTTATAAAATGTTAATTTAGTTTCCCTTATTTTCCCCAGCTTGAAAAGTTTATTAACAAACCATACTTTAATTTTTGGTTACATTAAAAACCATATATTATAAGTTATTCCTATGAAAAACTCACAAACACAATTTTTAAACCCATTTACCATAGTCCAAAAATTCCCAAATTTAATATACAGTAACTATAACATTTTAGACACATTATAAAATTTTTATTTCATAAAAATATCTTTTTAAATTAGCCAAATAATTCCAGAAAACCCGTAACTTGCAAAAATCATAACTTATGTTTAAAAACTCCAAAACCATATTAATTTACATCAAAATAAACTAGATTTAATAAGGAATCTATGGTTAAAATTTCAAGTCAAAATGCATTCGGGAAGGCCATTAACTAAATTCAACAAGTTAGAGTTAAAACCTGAAATATTATAAAACTGAAATACTCTTTATAATCCACGATCTAATCTCGACCGTCCAATCCTTTAAAACCCGATCGGACGGTCCCTGAACCTCCAGTTCTTCAGCGATAACCAAACAGAACTCGAGTACTAAATTGTGATTTCCTCTAAATCTACAGAACCAAATTGAGTGATTCTTGTTTCTATGGTTTCAAAATTCAATTCCGGTTCCATTGATACTAATTTCGCTAGCTATAATGCAGGATTCATCGGTTTTCGATTTTGGTTTCGAAGTTAGGGTTTATATGGGTTTCCGAATTCGAATCTCACAAATTCACTCAACCTAAAGCGTAATTGATGCAATTGGAACATGGTTTTGACCGATAATGTAATATAGATTAGCAAGGTTGAAGGAATTTGAAGAAAAATTACCGGAATTGCTCGAATCGAAAGGATTGGTTAACGGTTTTCTGGAAAATATTTCGAACTTGTCTGTTCAGGGTGCCAACTTTGCGGATCTATAATTTACAGGACATACCGAGTTAGAACTAGTTCTTGGGCTTAATCTAAAGAGGAAACTTAACTCTACACAATGATAGCAAGAACTCACCCTAACTTGCACTACACAGAAAGAAATCGGAGCTGGAAGTTACGAGTTTACCTTGCATTTTCTAGAAAAATTCTATGATTTTATGTGGTGACAAACCCGAAACTTTAGACACCTCGCTCTTCCAAACGGTTGGGAATTGGCTTGGGTCATCAACATGAAAGTTGTAGAAGGATTAGAGCTTTTCAAAACGAGCTAAAGAACATGAAATTTGGCTGAGAAACGAAGAAGTTATGGCAAGACGAAGTTACCTGAAATCGAAGGAAAAACTGGAATCTACAGTTTCGGTTTTGCAGGGTGGCTACTTTGGATCGACTTTCCGGTTGATTTAGGACGAACTAGGTTTAGTGTGAGTTATGGTTGTTTAGAGGAAGTGCAGGAGAAAGACAACAAAGAAGACGGCACTCAAAAATTCCAAAAGATGAGAAAGTTATGAAGGTCACAAGTTAGGGCAAAGTCTAGTATCGGTTACCGGAAATATAGGAGATAAAATTGACTAAGTGCTGGGGCGCGTATCCCGAGGCGCGCGGGTGAGTCAGCAAACTTGCCACATTAGCATTTTTTCCAAAATTTTGGCTCTAAACTTCATTTGATCATAACTTTGGCTAGGATGATCTGTTTTTGACGTTCTTTTTATCGATCTTCATGGTTTTTCATAACCTATTTATTGGTATAGGTTTCATGGGCTGGTTTGACCATTCTCAAAAAGTCAACCCTAGCAAGGCTTGAGAAGCTTTAAGGGTTCTAGAATTTTATATTGACTTTTATGTTTCAAAACAATGTTCCAACTCTTTCTAAAATCTTTATAATATACTTGGAGTGTTTATAAATTTTTCCAAGATTTATTGACTTATAAATCTTATTATTAAATTCATAGTACTATATAATAATATATGGTAATCCAATATTTAATAGTTTTCTTTAGGATTAAATGGGAGAAATCCCATGATTTAATTTTCATAATTCCATATAAGGATATAATGATTTATTATTCTCCATTCCATACTATAATATAGTAATTATTGGTATTATTTACGGTTTTAATAAAAGAAATCCCCTAAATTAATTTAAATTAATTTAGGGGTATTTCACTTATAGTACTCTTTAGTCAAGTCTTATTGCGGTTGTTATTATATATATGGTGCTACTGAGTTGCTCATGCTTCCTCCAAACATCATCACTAGTAACCCAAGTACAATAGGCCGATAATTCAACATGTAAAAAGGCCCAATAGTTTGTAGTAAATCATATTATACAGTCCATATGTATGTAATATATAATGTACTACCATAGAGAATACAAAATGCAAGAATTCTTAGACATTATTTCCATCGTCTTTCATTGTTTCATTAATCCCATCTCTCTTTCTTTCCTTACTCAACTATGGTATTAGAGCAACTCTAATGGCGATAGCCTTAAATATATCTATCTTTTTATCTCTCTTGCTCTTGACATGGTAGACATACGGTAACACCCCCATTTCTTAACCTTCTAATTAGCCCTGAATCATTTTATTAAGCAGCATAAGTGTGAGCCCCAGGTTTTTGAACCTGTCCTTGAGAAGCTTATACGGAGTCTTTCTGATGAGCGGGTGAAAAGAGACTCAATTTAAAACATAGCAAGCAGTGTTGACTGCTTGTGCCCAAAATGAGGATGGTAAACAAGAGTCAAGCAGCATAGTCCTCGCCATTTCAACCAACGTTCGATTCTTGTGCTCAACAACACCGTTCTGTAGGGGAGTTCTGGCAAAGGAAGTCTGGTGCTCAATACCATTTGTCCTACAAAACTCATCAAAATATTGATTACAGAATTTAGATATCTGTTCTCAAGGTTTTTACCATACGAGAGAACTTATTAACCAACAGTTGAAACAAAGACATGAATTCAGAGAAGGGTGAATCTTTAGTGCGAAGAAAGATTACCCAAGTACAACGAGAATGGTCATCTACTTGACTAGGATATGTCTTTCTCCGTTTTTACTTTGAATATGCATGGGTCCACTCCACATAAGTCCATGTGCAACAATTCAAGAGGAGTTGAGGTAGACATTTCAGATTTGCTATGAAAGCTAGCCCGAGTATTCATGCCTTTTACACATGCATTACACAATGTATCTATCTGAAAATTTATTATAGGCACTATTATTACCAGTTCTTCATTTTTAGTCTATTTAAGAGCTTTCCATGAATATGCCCCAAGTGAGAGTGCCACAGGGATTGATTTTTGTCAGTGACAGCCAAGCATAGAGTTTCCCTAAAATAAGGAGTATTCAAATCTATTTCATACATATTATTGACACGCTTACCAACTGTTTTAAAGTCACCAGTAATAGCATCAAAGATTTTATAATCATCAGTAGAGAATATAACCAGATTTGAGAGGTCACAAATTCGAGAAACATTTAACAACCTATGTCCTAAACCAGTAACTAAATTAACATTATCAACTTTGAACATAGAAGGATTACCCACATAGCCAATGCAGATGATTTTACCTTAGTTTTTGTCATCAAAAGTAACCCTTCCCCCTTGATGATCAGAGAGAGTCGTGAACTTATCCTGGTATCCTATCATATGTCTCGAATAACCGCTATCCAAAAACTATGAGTCATGGTTCCCGAGTCCCTCTGCCTGCAAGAGCATTACTGGTTAGTTTTAAGAACCCAAGCATACTTGGGTCGCTTTCCTGATGAAGAATACTAATGTTCTCGTGCATGAGAAATTTTAGTAATTTTTGAAATGTTAAAAGACAGATCTCGACTTAATTTTCTACAGACAGAGTCTGTATGACCATCATAACCGCAATTCAGCATGTGAGGAAGTCGAACATACTTTTTTTGCCATCTGAATTTGTTTGTGAATTTTTCCCTTTGAAGTTTTCAACGAGAGAGGTTATTTGGTTTAGTATCCATTTGACAAAGATTAACCTTGTTTATCCCAGGTAACCACGAAGGTGCAGACATGGATTTGAGAGAGTCGCCCTGCGCCTTCTTGAGAGCATTAGTGAGAGTTTCAACTTCTTTTTCAAGTTTGTTTTGAATAGATTTTGATTCAGCAAGTTTTTCTTCACACCACTTGGGTTTTTCAACAGCAGCAATCTCACGGACAAAAGTGAGAGGGTTAAAAAGAGCTTTTAGAATAGGCTTGGTTTTTCTCTTCTTAAGATTTTGGTGTAGAGAAACATTTTGAGAATATAAGATTCCAATGAGCGTTCTAGAGTCACTTAGCTCTTTCTGAAGATTTTGAATGGTAATAATAGATTCTTGAAGAGCAATTTTCTCTTGTTCTTCAGTAATTTCACACACAGGGTGGTTAGGATCTATGAAATAAGTAGAAAGATCTAAAAATGGAACTGAATTTGCACCATTAGCAAGATTTGACAAGACAGATGAAGAGAAAGTCTTGTTTACCTCGTTCTGTCTAGGGCGTGTATCTTCATGTGCCATCAAGCATATAAGACTCGCAGTTCCAGACTCCGATTCTTCAGAGTCAGACTCTCTTCATGCAGTGCTTGCCAATAGTAAGGACTGAAAGTTCTGTCCCTAGCTATCCTTTCTCTTGAGAGAACAGTTGTTGGCGTAGTGACCAGGTTTCAAACACTTAAAGAACACTTGATCAGATGATCCTGACTGCCCCTGGTAATTACGCCCAGTAGACTGATATGAACGACTCTGACTTAACTTATTGGGATTTTGGAGATTTTTGTCGGGTCTATCTCTCATGAATTTTTTAAAAGTTCTAAATATCATAGCCATACCTTCAAACGAGGACACAAACCCCTCTTCAATGATACCGTCAATTAGTCTATTACGAAGTTGTTGGATTGAATCTTGAGTTATAGAAGCAGCATCATAGAAGGGGGAGTCATTATGAGATAATTGTCGCTGACTTGGAGATTGGACTTGTAGAGCTTGGTTAGGATTCGAATGAGTAACCAATTGACCTGAAAAGTTACCTATGTTCTTGACGTTCTTCTTATACTTGTTAATGGACTGTAAGTATGATCCCAGATCAGTGAGAGTCTATTTGCCAAGACTTTTGGAAGCTCTTGTTGAGATCACACTTTCAGACCTTCCATCACCCAACTTGTCCAAAAATTTGTTGTTCATGTTTTCATTTGATTCGCCAATTTACATCTCCTTCATAGTGGTAGTGAGTTTAGTGAATCTTGACATCATATCATCAAGAGACTCCCCAGGCTTACCAACAAAATTTTTGTAATCCATCTTGAGTTCCTGAACTTTAGATTTTCTCAACTCAATGTTACCTTCATGAACGCTCGAAGATGATTTATATTTTGCTACTTTCATCTGGTAAACCTTTCTTTTCTCTAGGGAGACAGACTCGTGTAGATGTGTGCATTGCTTGTGCATTCAACTCGACGCGCCTTCTCTCCTCAACCATGTAGTCTTTTTCTACTTTGCCTGCGGGAAGCTCGAAATTTCCTTCAGCCACCACTCTTCACAGTTGTGAATTATGATACTTCAAATGGGACACCATCTCGTTCTTCCACATGTGATAGTTTATAGAGGTATGTTTTGGATTTTCGAACTGCATTTTGTTGTTGGTGGTGCTGCTGCTGATTTCTGCCATGTTTGTTAATGTAGGTAACGCGGGCTCTGATACCACGTGATAAGATTGGGGAAGTGTTGACCGAGTCTGTCTGAGGTTAAACTCAGGCAGACTCATTCTGAGATAAATGATAAAAACAGAAGACTTCTATAAAAAAACAAGAAAGGATATGCTTGTATTAAAAACTCTGAGTGAATTTAATATCTAGCTTCCTATTCTTAGGGTTAGAGAGTTCTTCTGTCTAACACCTACACCTAAGAACTCTAGAAATAGATCAATATATAATAGGGAGTTCTTCAGTGCATCGCATTTTTAAAGGCTACGAACTAAGTGTTTGTGCGAAAATGAAATACTGAAAACTAACTTCAAACTCTCACAGCTCTCTCTGCAATTCTATATTTTCTACGCTAATTACAATGATGCTTAAGTGACTTTAAATAGTGATACTGAAACTCTCGGTAACTTGCAAGGTGATGCTCCATGTTCTCCTTTAGTTGATGTTGTTGAATTAGTCAACCACTACTTCATTCTATTAGAGGTAACTGACGACTGATAATGGGGAGGACTTAGTGGCTTCTATCAGTTATCTTCACTATTTGCACAGGTTCCTTTGACTCGGATGGACCGGCGGACTTCGTCAGCCAGACCCACTCGTTCTTAGCCATCATCTGCAAAACACAAAGGGACTAACAGTAATCGCATATTTTGATATGGATGAAGGTTGTCTTGATCAATATCTACGCTGGCTAAAAGGGTCTCTTTGAAGGGCTGCGGAAATCAAGTAACCAAATGAGCAAAATAAATTGAGTAAAGTTACCACAAGTATATGGATGCTTGAGAACTATAAATCTCTATTTTTTAGGCAAATCTAAACTGTTAAGTATAGCATCACAGAAAATTTATAATTTTCAACTTATTTTTATTAACATATTCTTAGACTTAGTAATTAAATGTTGTATTTTGAACGATATATATAGCCTGACATATTTTGTGTGTTTACATTTTTCTTAAGTGTTTGTTAAGTTGTTCCTTAACGAGTTTGTGAACTTCACGTGAGAAGGTATCAATTTTTTAAATAATCAGAAACTCATTGGATACGAGTGATCAAATCAAGCTATTCTATTTTGTTTTGTCTGCTAATATTATACTTAACAAAACTGAATTCAATCATATTTCCTGGAGCGAACACTAATCTGAATGGTTTGCTCCTTCTCAATACCATACCCTAATTAATAGTAAATAATAAATAGGAAAGATCATTTACTCCTATAAGTTTACCCTATTAAAGTGCATTGGCTTTGTATGTTGGAGGAAGCTTGTCTTTCATATTAAAAGTTTATGAAAAAAATAAGTAAATTACTCCAAGCCCCTTGAGCTTTGGAGATATTACAAGTTAGCATCTCGAGGTTATCAATATATTTGGCAACCCCCTCGAGGTACTAGGTTTTCTAACAGTGGGCCCCTGAAACCATAAATATGTTTTCTTAGACACTAATTCTTTCCCACTTGACATCTTATCCCTTAACATGCTAGATTTTTACTCATTGTGTCATATTGTCCCACTTGGCAATACTTAAAGCATAATCTCAATCACAATCTCTCTCTTCCTATAAGCATATTATTTGACAAAAACCATGAGGGTGGATTCCTATCATCCTATGTACATCTTTGTTGCTCAGTTGGAGTTATGGTTCTTTGTTTTGATGATACGAAGGAGAAAAAGGTGATTTAAAAATAGAGACACATAAGAAGAAAGAGATTGTGGGTGTGATTTTGTATTAAATATTGTCCGATGTGACAATGTGACGTGAAGATGTTGTTAGGCCGGAGGGATTAATGCATAAACAAACAAATTTATAGTTTTGGGGGCTCATTGTCAGGAACCCGCATACCTTGAGGGGGTTGCCAGATATATTGATAACCTGAAGATACTAACTTCTAATATCGCTAAACCTAGGGGTGTTCATGGAAAACCGGAACCGCCAAACCGAAACCGGTGAAACCGAAACCGGAAACCCGATTAACCGGTTAACCGAAGTGGTTTGCCGGTTCGGTTAACCGAAGTGGTTTGCCGGTTCGGTTAACCGAACCGTTCAATTTTCTGTTTCCGGTTATTGATTTTAGGGATCCGGTTAACCAGAAAAACCATTGAAGCCTTTTATTTATTAATTTTTTATTTTTTTTAGTATAAGTATAAAACCATACAGTTAATTATTAGATTTACCAAATATAAGTGTGCAATTATATAGTTTATGCTTATAATTATACTAAAAACAATAAATTTTAGCAAAATCGACGGTAAACCGGTTTAATACCGCACCAAAACCGGTAAAACTGCACATTGTTTAATAATTATAAGAAAAAAAACACATAAATCTACATCATTTTGGTTAACCGTTAAACCGGTAAAACCGCACCAAAACCGACGGTTAACCGCTTCTAAATGAACCGATTATAATTATCAAATTTGACTTAACTGAAAATGCAGTTAACCGAGAAACCGATTAACCGGTTATGAACACCTCTAGCTAAACCTACTGGGGACTTAGATCAATTTACTCTAAAATACTCTAAAATGTATTATTGATAAACGTTTATAAAGTAAAAAATGTTTTTTTCGAGAAATACAGCTATTTTCCCGTCTTTCCCATTTCATATAATGGTCAAAATCTTCTCTTTAAGTTCCCTTTTGAATTGATATTTGTTGTTTTGCTTTTAGTATCTTTTCTATCTTTTAGAAGGAAATTGTGGTGTAGTGGAAAAGAAACATATATTATATATATAAGGAGATTAGAGGTCAGGGCTGGTAGTAACGCAAAGCCTTTTTCTTAGTCCAGCTCATGAAGCCTTTTTCCTTAGTACAGCTCAATGCTTATGTCCGGCCCAACTATTTCCTAGTCTAGCTCTGTGGGTATGTCCTCCCGGCTCAACTCCTTCCCATTTCCATTCGTGATCCAAACCCATTATCCCAACTCACTACAACCCAACCCATCTTTAACACAAAATCCTAACCTTCCTCTCTTTCTCTATAACCCGCTTCACTCCCTCTTTGGGATAGTAGTACATTTTTGTTCATCCCATTAGTTTACTTTTGTTTAAACCCAGGAGAAGTGAAGTCTTTCCCAGTCCAGCCTATGGTTCTACCCGGCCCAACTTCTTTTCAGCCCTATTTCTAATCCATTCATCTCTTAAACTGCTTGCTGTCAGCATCCACGACAACAAATAGAATCGGATTTCTAAAATATAAGTACTATATTACTCTTCTAATATTATCCCTCTTCTTTTACTAAACTGTCCACATTCCTGCTAGGTTCTTAGACCACCATACTCATAAAAAAACTATCATTCCTTAGTATAAAAGAAAAAAAAACTTCACATTCAATTTAAACAACTATAACAAGAAGTTGAACAACATTTATAATAATATAGATAACTTTCACATCAATTTAAAGAATTAAAACACTAATTTAAGCAACTTTTAAACTTAAATAAACGTCATAACCGGTTATAAATAATATTTATCCCTGGTAAAAAATCAAGAGTAAATTACTCGGAAACCCTTGAGTATTGGGCATAATACGGTTAACCCCCTTGTGTTTATCATAATTATTGATAACCACCTTGAGGTTACGGTATCCCTGACTATCAGCCCCCGAACTATAACTCTGTTATCAAAACGTTAACTACGTGCTGACCCATCACCTTAATCACATTATTAATGACATACTGGACAAAAAACACTGCTTAATCAACATTCTTATTCTCCAAAAAACATCAACCCTACCTCAAAAATGCATATGAATTGGGATGAGGGAGAGTTAGACAATGATGATTAAGCAGTTTTGTTATCCAGACTGACATTAATAATGTGAGTAAGCTGATGGGTCAGTATGTAGTTACCATTTTGATAACAAAGTTATAGTTCGGGGGCTCATAGTTAGAGATACCGTAACCTCAAGGTGGTTACCAATAATTATGATAAACACAAGGAGGTTAGTTGTAATATGCCTAATCCTTAAGGGGGTTCCGAGTAGAGCTGATCAACACTGACCCGGCCCGGCGGCCCAACCCGGCCCGGCCCAGAAATAAAGCTCGAAAAGCTCATCCAGAAAAAATTTCAGGTGGGTTTGGACAACAAATCAGGCCCGAATGAAAAACCGGGCCGGGCTTCGACAAAATTTTAGGCCCGCAACTAAGCCCGGCCCGGGCCGGTTTATTATTATTATATATATATATTTATAAATATAATATAATACTCCCCTTGTTTTCGGTATGATTTGTTGGATTCTTTCACTAGTTTCAAAATAGAAGATGTTCTAATCTTTTTTGTGATCCGCTTTCCAATTCTACCCTCCCATCTTTTATTTTACAACTCTAATTTTCAAATTATTTCAATTCTCAATATAAAAAATAAGGGTAAAATAGTCTAAATTTGTTCTCTTTAATTCTTATGCCTAGAGTTAGAAAATAAAGTACTGAAAATGGGAGGAAGCATATATTTAAATTAATTTTATATAATACCTTGTATTAATTATTTTAATTATATATAATATCTATTAATATTACATACAACATATATTCATATTATATTTAATATATATTAATATTATATATAGTGTATATATTTTTTCAAAAAAACTAACAATATTATAAAAAAAATTATAAAACCGGGCCGAGCAATGGCAAAGATTAAAATAAGTCCGGGTCTAGCCCAGCCCGGCGCGAAAATTTTAAAAACAGACTTGGACAAAAATAGGCCCGTTCGGACCTAGAATTCAATGTCGACCCACTAGTAAAAATCAGATTTTTTGTTACAAAGGTTCTGATAACGACTTAAATTCGTTACCATAACTGTTATTAGTGATAAGTTTTTTGTTATCAAAGATAGTACTAAAGATTAAAAAAAATTAAGTCTATAGTAACGATATAAATGTTACGAAATCATATTTTTAGTAACGATATAACTTTTAGTAA
The DNA here is from genome assembly GCA_023374045.1 of Limonium bicolor. NCBI lineage: Eukaryota > Viridiplantae > Streptophyta > Magnoliopsida > Caryophyllales > Plumbaginaceae > Limonium > Limonium bicolor. The sequence goes on from CM041776.1 coordinate 235,631,407, forward strand.
CGAATAAAAGTCATTACGATAAATAAATTAATCTTTGGTTACGCCATCTCGTGTAACGATACGTAACGACAAAAGTCGCTACAATAAATTAGATTAGTAACGATTTTGATTTTGTAACGATTTTGATTTTGGTAACGATTTTTTGTTATTACCAAACAATTATATTCTAATAGTGACCTCGCCCGGCCCGAACCCGACCCATCCACCCATTTAATCCGCTCTAATTCCGAATTCCGAGTAATTTACACAAAAATCAATAATATATGTCCTGCTCGATCTCGTCCTGGTCACCGACGGTCGAACAAATAACGTCTTTAACGGATCTACCTTTGTCAGCTAAGCTTACGTGCACCCCCAAAGGGAGGTTTCTCTCTCTTCGGACTTATTTTACAACTCATGAGGAGTGTAGCAAATAGCAATCGTGTGCCTGATTGGCCGGAGAAGAATTATCTTTATCAATGGTTATAACTCAATAAACTATGATATATGTAGCAATCATATGCTAGCTTGATCAAACCCGCTGGCTAGCTGGAATATACTACCAAATTGTATATATAATATTTCACACTATATATTAATGATTAAAGTAAGATTAGCAGAACTGTTGATGAGCTGTATAGGAGATCACGACCATTGAAGTATTACGGTGTATATAAGAGATGAACAAAGGAGGAGCCGGTTGCAAACTATAAGCCACACCTGAAAATTGAGGTTTCTCACTATCCAGAAATTAGCTAAAGTCAAAACTTGAGAGCACTATCAATATATCATGGCGGATCAAGAAGAGAAGCACCACCACCACCACTTTTTCCACCACGACGACAAAGAGGATGATAAGTCAACGGTGGTAGAGGTGGAAGAAGAACGTCACGGCCTATTTAGGCGCAAGGAAAAGGATGAGAATGAAGAATCCTATGAGGAGAAGGCTGACCACTTGAAGCACGTTGAACATGTGGCCGAGGCAACTGGCCTCGCAGCTGCTGCTTATGCCAAGGTATGAATAAGAGTATATTAGGATATCACCATGGCTGATGATAGGGGTGTGCAAACGGTTAGAATGGATATCTATTAACCGAAGTTTGGAAAAAAAATACGATGTTTGGTTATTTCGGTTATAACCATTTTAACCAAAATTAGTAATAATATCCGTTTTAACCGATAACCGTTTTAATCATTAACCGTTTTACAAACTATACTGATATCCGTTAACCGTCCCGTAACCGAACTTTTTAAATTAATCAAAATAACCGAACATTTGAACATTACCGAAATAATCATTTTTTCTATTATAACCGAAATAACCGTATTTTCTATCATATCCAAAATAACCGTATTTTATAACATAAATGAAATAATCAAATTAAAATAACAGCATCCGGTAATTCATCACGTCTGATGCATGAAACTATGAGCAGCAGATGCATCAAACTAAAATAACAACATTTATCCATTCTTACTGGTTAAAAAATAAGGATAAAAAAAAATTAATAAAAAACTTCGGTTATTACGGATAACCGAAGTTTGAGGTTTAATATCAGTTAACCGCCCCGTTTTAAAGTACGGATATCCGTTTTAACCGAAATAACCGAACTTTTGTATAACAGTTAAAAAAACGGTGATCAAATCCAGAAAAAAAAACGGTTATTTCGGTTATCTGTTGTAACCGCCCCGTTTGCTCACCCCTAGTTGATGAGTTTAATACATTTTTAGGTATCATATCTAATAAAATAATATTATTTAAGAAGTTCTTTCCAAATATAATTCGTTGCCATAAGAAACTTTCTATCAAATGAAAAAGTTAAAACTTTACAGAGATATTTGTATGCTTATACGTCCATTGATCATTAATGAAAAGTAATTACTTGCTCAATAGTTTTTATTTTTATCATGTTTAGATTTACATAGTTTATATAATTTTATTCCTTCAAAAACTTTATATAGATTTATATATATATAGATAGATAGATTCGAAAATGATGTATTAATTTATGTCATCATGACTCAGTATATAAAATTTATTCTCGACTTGCTTGTATACTTAAAAAAAACGTGAGTTGACTTACACTGTAACAACAAGCAGCATCAAAAACACGAGATAGTGGAGGACCCAGAGCATGCGTCAAGGCACAAAATGGAGGCTAAGATAGCAAACATGGTAGCTGAGGGGGCCGCGGCTGTAGCGCTTCACGAGCACATGGAGAAAAAAGAAGCCAATGATGATTATAAAGAAGAGAAGCACAAGGATGGCCATTCCCACCATCTCTTCTAATTGTATTGAATTCGTCTCGTTGACCTTAATATATTGATCCTTTTTATTCGTATCTAATATATATGTTTTCATGTGATACATGATTCCGTGTAATTACATTCCTTGTAATTGTAATGAATTGGCCTTGTTGACCTTGATCCTTTTTAACGCTTTTCAGTCTGTATTATAGTGAGGATTCTCTTTCTTGCACTCTCTCTATATATATTTGTATCTCATTAATTGTCATGTGATTGTGAATTTGTGATACCGGAATACAAGAGTTCAAATGGTGTGCAAATTAATGTATTAATGAGAACTCAAGTCGTTAAATTGTTGCCGGTACTGAATACTACTATCTCCGCATAAAATAAATTTCAATGACATTATTAACAATAGAAAACTATTATTTTCAATCAAAATTACTAAAACATTAATCATATTATTAAATAAACTAGAACATCAAACTAAGGTTAATGGATAGTGTTTTGATCCTTTGGTAGTACTAGAATTGGTAAATGTGACCCGAATTAGAATCCAACCTAATCCGAATCCGATTTTAAACAAAATAGCGCGACCTGAAATGTGACCCGAAATTTCAAACCAAACAAAACCAACACCGAATCAAACAGAAATTTGGTACAACCCGAGACCACCAGAATGCTTTGTTAAATCTAAATCTACTATAGTTGTTCCAAAAATAATTCTTGAAACCAAAAACACGTAATGGATATTTAGGCATCTAATAAGTGTTCATTGCTCGCAAATGATATATATAATATTAGACATCTTCAAGCGTCTCAAGCCTTGTAATATTAAAACATTCATAAACTATGTTGTTACCCTTCCCACACATAGATGTTTTGGTACAAACTATAGATGTTTCTTTAAAATGTTTTATAATACAATTTAATGTGTATCATTACTATTTTATAATACTATTCTAATTTTTTTTAAATAAAGTTAGGTTTTTATTTTATGTTTAGGACATGAGACTTGGGAATGGTTTAAATGTTGATAAAGTTTAGTTATAAAACCTAAACTTTTCAGTTGAGACATATACTAACCAAGATTGATGTGTATATACCTAAAGAAATTTACGCAAAAAAATGAGGAAAATAAATATCCTCAATGGTAGATTATTGTGAAGCGTGGAATAGACTAGCATTTTGGAGGATGAATAATCTCCACCAGATTATTTCATCTACCTTGACAACATAGCCTAAAATGTTTTATATGACAGAGTAATGAGTATCATTACTATTTATATTACTCTATATTTTTATAAATTTAGATTTCTTTATGTTGACGGAGTAATGTGTATCATTTTTAGATATCATATCTAATAAAATAATATTTTATTATTTAAGAAATTATTTCCATATATAATTCGTTGCCATAAGAAACTTTCTATCAAATGAAAAAGTTAAAACTTGCTCTAGTTTTTATTTCTATCATGTTTAGGTTTACATAGTTTATATAATTTTATTCCTTCAAAAACTTTATATAGATTTATATATGTTATATATATAAACGCAAATTTTTAGCTACATCTACATGTAGCAACTTGGCTACATATGGGTTTGAGGAGGAGAGCACACGCGCGTACGCGTACGAGTGTGAGTGTAGTTATTCTTTTTTTTTTTCATTTTTTTAATATTTTATTATTCTTCTATCTTTTATATAAACTTTAAAATGTTATAACTTTTAATATATAAGTCTAAATTGAAAAAACTTATATCATTGTACACCTAAATTCAAGTTCTTCAAAACAAGACCAATTATGAATATGTTTTGACAACTTTTTAAAAAAATTATTTTTACATATATACAAGATACACTAAAATGATAATATAATTCATTAATTTTGTATTATGATTCATTAAGTAATAAGTGGTAAATTTGGCGGTTTTAACTTTCTATGGTGGGTTTCGGGGTGTTTTGGGGTAGGGTAATATTTGGAATTTTGTTCTGTACTTTATATTGTAGCAACTAACTCGACAGGTTTTTAGGGTTTGTGGTCGCGGGTTTAGGGTCGTAGACCCTAAACCCGCCACTGCAAACCCTAAAAATGCCTTCGACGTTTTTAGTTATCCTAGGGTGGTTTTGGGGTGTTTTGGGGGGTAGGGTAATCTATTTGGAAACCGTTCTATACTTTACATTGTAGCAACTAACTCGACAGGTTTTTAGGGTTTGTGGTCGCGGGTTTGGGTCGTTAGACACTAAACCCGCCACTACATACCCTAAAAATGCCTTCGACATTTTTTAGCTTTCCTAGGGTGAGTTTTAGGGTGTGTGGGGTTAGGGTAATCTATTTGAAAGTCGTTATATACTTTAATGTGAGAATGTACATATTTTAATGTGGGAATGTACATGTTTTAATGTGATGATGTACATGTTCAAATGTGAGAATGTAAATGTTCAATTATGAATGTATATGTTTTAATGTACATGTTTGTATGACCGTCTGTACAAGTGTTCTTCCTTATATGTACTTGTTTTAAGCTAAGGATGTACATATTTAATAATTCGTACAGGTTTTATATGACTATCTATATGTTTTTAATGCGAGGATGTACATGTCTTTACATGAGGATGTACATGTTTTAGTGAACATTTGTACAGGTTTGTATGCCCATCTGTACAAGTTTCTTTTATATTCTATTTTTCATACATGTAAAAATTTTTTTAAAGATGTCAAAATATATCCATGACTGGTCTTGTTTTGAAGAGTTGAATTTAGATGAACAATGATATAATTTTTTTTCATTTTGGACTTATATATTAAAATTTACAACAATTTAAAGTTTTTATAATAAAAAAGAAAAAATTAAAAAAAAAACAAAAACAAAAACGTGGGTGTTGAAAAAAAAAACCAACAGCACCGGGCAGGTGATGTAGCCAGTTGGCTACATTCACCTGTAGCCAAGACTGGCCGTATATAAAAAAAATGGTGTATTAATTTATGTCATCGTGACTCAATATATAAAATTTATTCTCGACTTGCTTGTATACTTAAAAAAACGTGAGTTGACTTACACTATAAGAACAAGCAGCATCAAAAACACGAGATAGGATGCGTTCGCCACCACATTTTATGCGCATTTTTTGACAGTATAAATATAGAGCATATGCTGTTTTGGACTCCTTTATTTGTTTTTGTTGTTCGCCTAAAACAGCATAAATGACAGCATAAATGCCCGCAACAAATGATACTTTTTTGTTTTCGTGTTTTCAATTCCGTTTCTTTACTCACTTCATAATGCAATTACCGTGACTATTGATTTTTTTTTAAAAAAAAAAGAAATTTTTTACACGTTACTTTATTTATTACAAATTACATAATGCTTTAATAATTTATAAAAAATAGCACTACATCTTTAGCCAAATTTACAAAAAATCACATTTATAATACAAATCTATAATATATTATTTGTAATAGCACATACATTAATAAAATTAAAAAAACGAATAAATATACAAACTTGTTGATATATAAATTAAAATATTAAAATAGTATATAGAAATATGAATGCATATAAATTTATAACATACAAAGTTATAAAAATATTATATATTATTAAAAGTTATAATTTCACTAAATAAATTCACATACATTATCAGAAAATTTGAAACGCTTTTTCTCTTTTTTTACGCTTTTATATTTGTAAGAATTATAAAATTTAGATAATAAAAATATATTGTTTAGGAGTTACAAGATTTGCTTAAATAATAGAAATAAAAATTTTATTGTTTGTGAATTTTTTTATTTATTTTTACTAACAAAATAAAGTTATGTAGTGTAATATAATAAATTATAGAGTAAATTACTCAGAACCCCCTCGAGGATTTAGAATATTACAGTTAACCCCCTCGTGTTTATCATAATTACTGGTAACCATCTCGAGGTTAAAGTATATTTGACTATGAGCCCCCAAACTGTATCTTTGTTAGTAGGAAGTAAACTATGTGTTGACCTATCAGCTTAATCACATTAATAATGTCAGATTAGACAAAAAGCACTACTTAATTTGTATTGTTATTTTCCTAAAAATATCAACCTGGCCTTAAAAATACATCTAAAGTGGGATGAGAGAGAGTTAGACGATGTTAATTAAGCAATTTTATTGTCCAGCCTGTATTATTAATGTGATTAAGTTGATAGATCAACACGTAGTTAACATTCTAATAACAGAGTTATAGTTTGGGGGCTCGTAGTCAAAGATACCTTAACCTTGAGGTGGTTACCAATAATTATGATAAACACAAGGGGGTTAACTGTAATATCTCAAATCCTCAAGGGGGTTCTCAGTAATTTACTCTAAATTATAATTGTAATACGAAAACGGTAAACACACTACATATAACTAACTTAATCAAACATGCTGCATATATGCTACACTGCCAAATAACAGTTTTCAAAACAGCTGCATTTATGCCAGCAAATATGCTGTATTTATGCCAGCGCATTCCTACTGTCAAATATGCTGCATTTATGCTGCCAAAACAGTCATCATGCCCAACAGAGCCATAATGGAGGACCCAGAGCATGCGTCAAGGCACAAAATGGAGGCTAAGATAGCAAACATGGTAACTGAGGGAGCCGCGGCTGTAGCGCTTCACGAGCACATGGAGAAAAAAGAAGCCAAAGATGATTATAAAGAAGAGAAGCACAAGGATGGTCATTCCCACCATCACTTCTAATTGTATTGAATTCGTCTCGTTGACCTTAATTAATCCTTTTTATTTGTATCTAATATGTGATACATGATTCCGTGTAATTACATTCTCAGGAAGTCTTGGCTATAGCTGGGTGTAGCTATCGTTGGCTACATCACAGCGCACTCTTGTTTTCTTTCTTCTTCTTTTTTGCACATATCGGTGTTTTTGTTTTTTTTTCTTTTTTTCTTTTTTATTATAAAAACGTTAAATTATTTTAACTTTTAATATATAAGTCCAAAATAAAAAAATTATATTATTGTTCATCTAAATTCAAGCTCTTCAAAATAAGACCAGTCATGTATATGTTTTGACAACTTTTTAAAAAATTTATTTTTACATGTATAGTGTATAGAACATAAAAGAAAACTTGTACAGTTGGTCAAGAAAATTTGTACAGTTAGTCATACAAACCAGTACAAATGTTCATTAAAACATGTACATCCACACATAAAAACATATACATCATTACATTAAAAACATACAGATGGTCACCTAAATCTGTACGAATCATTAAATATGTACATCCTTATATTAAAACATGTACATATAAGGGAGAAAACTTGTACATATGATCATACAAACATGTACATATGACCATACAAACATGTACAGATGTTCATTAAAGAACATGCACATTCTCACATTTAAACATGTACATTGTCACATTAAAACATGTACATTCTCACATTAAAATATGTACATACATCCTCACATTAAAATATCATGGTATACATGTAAAAATATTTTTTTAAGAAAGTTGTCAAAACATATCCATGACTGGTCTTATTTTGAAGTACTCGAATTTAGATGAACAATTATATAAATTTTTTTTCATTTTGGACTTATATGTTAAAAGTTATAACAATTTAAAGTTTTTATGATTAAGTAAAAAGAAGGAAAAAATTAAAAAAAAAAACTGTTGCGCAAAGTAAAAAAAAAAAAACATTTCCACGCGCGCAAGCTGCTCCCTCCTCTCTGGATGTAGCTACCTAGCTACAGTGACCAGTAGCCAAGTAATCGCGTTACACTCATTGTCATTGTATATTTGTATTGAATTGGTCTCGTTGACCTTGATCCTTTGTAACGCTTTTCAGTCTGTATTATAGTGAGGAATCTCTTTTTTATCCTCTATATATATTTGTATATCAATAATTGTCATGTGATACCCGAATAAAAGAGTTCAAATGGTGTGCAAATAAATGTATTGATGAAAATTCAGGTAATTAAATTGTTTTTTAACAAAAAGGTAATTAAATTGTTGACGGTGGGGTATCTCTACATAAAAATGATTGATGTTTTTAGTATCAAGAATTTAATTACATGATGGTGGGTACTACTATCTCTACAAATAATAAATTCCAATGATATTATTAAGAATGCATTATTGGCCTAATTAAAAGTAATAGAAAAAAATGAGAAAAAAGAAAAAAAAAGAAAAAGAAACAACACAGGCACACACGAGGAGGAAAGATAAATAATTTTTTTCAAAATATTATAACTCATAAAATATAAGTGCAAAAATAAAAAAATTATACCATTGTTCGTCATTTTTCGTGCTCTTCAAAACAAGATATATCATAGATATGTTTTGGTAAATTTAAAATTTTATATTTTTAGAATGAGTATATATTAGGTATTTTTAAAGTGAATCTTATTTATTAGCAAAATGAATCTTCTTTAATACTCCTCCGTTAAAAAATATCTGTCATTTTAGAAGCTTGCACACTTATTAAGGAATGTAGAATAATGACGCATGTACCCCTGCTTTTTATTTTTCCATCTAGATAATAATTACTTTTGTGTTGAATAGTAGGGTTAAAAGTGAAAAAAAGTGTGTCAAAAAGCTAGAATGACATATTTTTAAACAAGAATCACATCCTAAAACGACAGATATTAATTAACGGAGGGAGTAATAAAATGAACCTTATTCATGAACAAAATGAATCTTAGTAAAGTTAAAAACGTTGAAGGCATTTTTATGGTTTGTAGTGTAGGGTTTAGGGTCTAACGACCCTAAACCACAAACCCTAAAAAACTGTCAAGTTAGTGACGATAATATAAAGTGTAGAACTAATGCCAAAAAGATTACCCTCCCCCCCCCCAAACACCCAAAAAACCACCCTGTGATAGCTAAAAATGTCGAAGGCATATTTAGGGTTTGTAGTGCAGGGTTTTAGGGTCTAACGACTCTAAACCCTAAACCACAAACCCTAAAAAACTGTCGAGTCAGTGACGACAATATAACGTGTATAAATAATGCCAAAAAGATTACCCTACTCCCCAAACACCCTCAAAACCACCCTAGGAATGCTAAAAACGTCGAATGCATTTTTATGGTTTGTAGTGCAGGGTTGAGGGTCTAACGACCCTAAACCCTAAACCACAAACCTAAAAAACTGTCGAGTAGTGACGACAATATAAAGTGTAGAACTAATGCCAAAAAGATTACCCTACCCCCCAAACACCCTAAAAATCACCCTCGCATAAGTTTGTGGTAGGATTAACTTTTACTAGTATTAAACAAAATATTCACTTTTCTTAAACTTTTGATTCACTTTTCTTAAAACTCTGATTCACTTTTCTTAAACTTCTTATTCTTTTTAGTTAAAACAATCTCTATTTACAAGAATCACTTTTCTTAAACCTCTTATTCACTTTTCTTAAACGCATGATTCACTTTATAAAAACCTCTGATTCACATTTCTTAAACCTCTTAATCACTTTAGTTAAACAATATATGGTTACGAGATTCACTCTTTGAAATACCCCGAACTTAAAATACAGGGATTAAAATTAACTTAATACATATTTAAGAGCCTAATGGTACCTAATTAATAACAGTAAGGAAAAATAAATCCAAAAGAAATAAAGAAACGCTTAAAAGGCGAAAAACGCTAAATAAGCGTTAAATAAGCGTTAATAACCGTAGGAGGTATGAGACCTTGGTAGCGTATTATAACGGATTCTAAAGGCTTAATAAGGCCTAAACAATATATGGGAACAACTCCCGAAGAAAACGGATCCAATAATGAATTAAAACGCTAATAGAGCTTTAGAGCACGTTTTTCGAGAAAACCCGGAAACGTGACTTTAAGTGGTCAAACGGACCCGTAAAAATTATAAATCATTAAATAATAATTATTAAGCATTTATGGAAGCTTAATAACTAATAAAAATAATTAAACGAGGGATTCCGGAAAACGGGCCCGGTTAGTGAACGGTATCTAAACCGGGGAAAATAACGAGCGTTTTCTGTAAAAGACGAAAAAACGCTCCAGCTAGTATACTATATGGGGGCCGGTTTTTACTAGCCAAATAACCCCTCACACACACACATGTAACTAGCTAATTAAATAAGGGAGCCAAAAGCAAAAAGCAATAAAGTAAACACTATTTTATCTCTTCTCTCTCTCCCACTATTTCCCTACTCTCTCACCTCCCTCCTTCCTCACCACCGATTTCTCCCCTCTCTCCTCTGGTTTTGGGCGATTTCCAAGCTTCCCCAACAACAACAATGGCACTTCATCTTCTCTCCCATGCTCTACCTCCATTTGAGCTCTAATCACAAAAATAATTACATATTTGTAATCCCCTCATCCTCCTCTCTATTATCTCTTTTCAAAATTCGAAAAGGATGAGTTTCATCTCCATGGGTTTTCCCCATTCAAAGAGAAAAAGCACACCATTATGGAGCTTGGAGTCTCCTCTTTCCAACAAGGTAAAATCTACATGAAAAACTCATGTTTCTTCACCTCCCTTTCATAACCGATTTTACCCATATGTAACACCTTGTTTTCTCTCTCTTTTGAGCAAAATATCAACCTAGCAATGGTGGTGGATTCACCTTCTTGAACCAAGGGCTAAAACCCCTTCTAAAACTCTCCAAAGGTAAACCCTAGAAATTTCATTTCAAACACTTCAATGAATTGACATTAATTTAAGGGATTAGTTATTAATTATAGTGTCTTGTGTTCATTGGGTGATGGGAATGGAGTTTGGCAACTCCATTCCCCCACATGGCCGATTTGGGCAAGAAAGGAAGAAGGAGGAGAAATGAGAAAGAAAGAAGGAATTTAAAAGCTCAAGGTAAGAGCTCTTTACTAATGTTAAATTTTGGTGCATTAGAGTAATGGGAATGGGTAAACCAATCTAAAGAAACCAAATAATGTACTAGTAATGTAATTGAGGAAGTTGAGTATTTGTGAACTAGTATGTGAAGTGTGGGCCTTAGAGCCAAGTGTATTGTGTATGTGCATTAGTAATGTGGATTGAGGAAGTAATGGTGTACTAAGATTTTGTATGTGGGCTGGTAGAACCCTTGTGGTTTGGCTAGATTAGGAAGGAGTTTGATGAGAAAAACACATATGTGGATAAGTAAGAAATGTAGAGGAACTATGGCAAAATTTTGGTAGGAATATGTACATGTAGAAATGACTTGGTGAATGGTAGAACCAAGGTATGTATTTGGATTAGTAGAGAGATTTTAGGGGCACTGGAATGTAGTAGTTGTAGTATGAGGAGTAAGAAATGTAAAATCTGTAACAAGTGTATAGAAATACATTGGAGAAGTTAGGAAGAATTAGTGTGTAAGAATTGGTGACAAGAGTGTTGGACTTGAAGAGGGTGAGACAATGCATTGTAGGCCCTGGAGATGACATTAGGAGAGGAAACTATGTATGGAGGAAGTAGGAACCAAAATCTGTAGCAAAGGGGTATCAAATTTGTATAGAAGGACTAGGAAAGATTAATGTGCAAGAATTGGTAAAAAGAATGTTGGACTTGGGCATAGGTGGTATTGCTTAGAAATGAATTGGCATGGTAATAGGAGATGTATTTGGGATGCTAGGAGTGACATTGGTAGAGGAAATATTGAATGGTAGGAGTTGTAGGAAAATCCGTAGCATTAGAGAATGAAAAACTGTTGTATGTGTTGAAAGGAAGTGAGGGAAATTGTGTAAGTTGTTTGATGGATTTAGTAATGGATTTGGTGGATGAATTAAGGTGATTGTTTAAATGGTACTAAAACATGTTAGGATGTATGTAGGAAGATTGGGGAAACAATGGGTGAAATTGGGAAGGAAAAACAAAATCTGTAACAAGGTTCTGGAACCGTCCGACCCAGAGTCTGGATCGGACGTGGGTCGGACAGGGCTTAAACAACGAGATGTAAACTTTCTGGAATGGTCCGACCCAGAGCCGTGGATCGGACGTGGGTCGGACAGGCTAAAATTTTTTCCGTCGTCGAAGTTTCTGACTTCGTCCGACCCCGACGTTGGGTCGGACGTGGGTCGGACGGAGCTTGGACGACAGGACCAAAACCTTCTGGAATGGTCCGACCCAGAGAGTATGGGTCGGACGGAACAGTGCTGGGTCGGACAGGGTAAATTTTCTGGGAACGAATCTTACTGGAATGGTCCGACCCAGGGCTTGGGTCGGACGGTGGGGTCGGACGGCCCTATACTTACAAAAAAAAAAACAGTAAGCTATTAACTAGTATATATACATATATATATATATATATATGTATACCCACCCATACATACGTGCATATATGTGTAAGTAAACCATTGTTAAGTAATTAAAAGTAAGTAAATAAAATGTAAGTATAAGAATGTGAAGACCTAGTAAGTATGAGTTAGGAAGCGTAAGGGTAACCGAATTAAGTTAATGATAGTTAGATTAATTATTCGGTTGTATGTATACCATAGGAGTTGAATTGTGAATACCGGAGGAACGTTGGGATACGAGTACAACGGTGAAAGGTATGATTTCTTCATGCCCTGTATCCTAATCTGGTTACCCCGATTTGTGTGCTTATTTGATCACCTAATAAGATAAATGCACGAATCGGACTATATTGCACCTACTTGTGCTTGTTTACATTGTTCTTGATATTTGTCTTGAACAATAGTTTGTATAATTCATGAAACATATGAATGATGATGAAGTGTATCGTACTTGTAGTGTACTTGTATATTGTAATGTATTTGTATGTATGTGTATATTTGTATTGTATTATTGTGGCTTGGATGTTGACTTGTGCTAATTCCTAACTATCTAACTCCTAACTTAAGTGAGTAAATTGGAATGAGTACAAGTCCGATATAGCTTCGGCCACGCGTGAGGATGCGGAGTCACAAGAGGTTGGCTGCAATTCCTGACTCTTAAACTGGTCCGCGGCCCAAATCCCTTAAATGGGTAGCATCCCGGATTAGTGAGTCAAGTAAATCCCGGAGGTGGGACGGTGTAGTCCCCAGGGCCGGAGGTCCCGACGACTTAACTTGAGTAAGAGTAAGAGTAAGTAAGTATGGATCCGTAAGTAAGTATGTGTATGAGTATGTATGTGTATGAAGTAACGAGTAAAAGAATAATCTCCACCCGATTAACCCAGGTGGACCAATGAAGCTAACAAGAATTGTATATTGTGTATGTAATGAGTATGTGTAATTCGGAAGAGGTAAGTATGTATTGGTTGGTTTATATCGTATCCCTTGTATGAACTGAATTGTATGTATGTATGTTGTGTTATTATGGTACTGTGTGTAAGAGCATGTATGCATGTATGCTTGTATGAAATGAACCGCATGTATTCGACCAAGTGGTCGGCGTACCCTCACTAGTACGCGGGTATGCGGTTATCATGCTCGGCGAAAGCTGACCCCTTCGGGGGACATTTTTTTAGTGTGCAGGTACCCACGAATATGGTCAAGGAAGAGACCGGAGGCACACCCTGGTATTTGGAAGTAAGTAGCGTGTGAGGAACGGGTAGTAAGTAGTCTCTAGTGGGTATGTATGAACTTTGAAGAGATAGTACATTGTATAAGGATCTTAGTAAACTCGGTATGTAGATTATATTGTATTGTACTTGGAGTATTGTATTGAATGGAGATTGTAGTAGCATTTGGTAAATGGAGAATGCATTGTAGATTTGTAGTACTCGGGATTCCGGTCCATCAGACCGATGCTGTATGTAGAATCAGTAGCCTTGTTAGTCACGTGGGTGACTAACGGCATTGTATCACCCAATGTATGTAAGTAGGTATCCGCTGCGTACATCTAATGAGTAAGGAGATTGGACGTTAATGACTGTATTAATAGTAGGGGTGTTACACTCTTATTACTCTGATTCACTTTGTAACATCTTGTGATTCACTTTTTAACAACCTTTGATTCACTTTTCTAAAACCTCTGATTCACACTAGTCAAACAATCAGAATCACTTTAGTTAAACAATTTCTGTTTATGAGATTCACTTTTTGTAAACCTCTAATTCACTTTTAAGTAACTCTTTGATTCACTTTTTAACAACCTTTGATTAACTTTTTAACTACATTTGATTCACTTTTCTTAAACTTAAGATTCACAATTAATCGTAAAAAATATGTACATACAAAAAATAAAAAAATTATCATGTTTACCGAAACATATTCATGATGCATCTTGTTTTGAAGAGTACGAAAAATGATGAATAATGGTATAATTTGTTTTATTTTTGCACTTAAATTTTATAAGTTATGACATTTTGAAAAAAAAAAGTATTTTTCTCTCTTCTACTCACATACTCCCCTCCCCTCTCCTGTATGCGTGACTATTCCCTCTCTTTTTTCCCTTTATTTTCCTCCAATAGAGTGTTGACATGTGGCAGGACAAAATACCAAAATTAGCCATCTCCATATTAGAACCTGGCGCAAGAGCCAGATTCGAAATCGTGAATTAAAAACTAAAGATATAAGAAAGTTACAAGGGATATGATCTATCACTACTTGGATCCCTTTAAAAAAGTGCTTGCAACTAATTTGTTGGACATAATCACTTCTGAAATAAATTCTTGATTCTCATCCAATCTAACTTTTATCTCCACATCATTCAAACCCGTTTCATGAACCCATTTTTTGAATAGTTACGGTAGTGGGTAGGTTTCAAACCCAGGGACCTTTGGTTCTACAATGACACTCTTCTACCGACCAAGCCATAGGGGCTTACCGAAAATTAAACCTAAGCATCATAATTATTACAAAATCTGTAGTGTTGCAAAAATATCCATTGTCTATTGATATTTAGTTTACTTCCTTTTTTATAGGGTCAAAGTTGTCTTGATTTGGATTGAATTCTTTGGTTACCTTATTTTCTTATATGATCATTAAGCTTTGACCGATAAAAGATTAGTAATTTATAGAAAAAAAATAATGAGGTTAGGACCTAGATCTTGTATTCAGTTAGTTAAAGGAAAGATGTCATGACTTTAGGCTTCGTTCGGCTCACGCATTTGTGACGCATAAATTGGGCTATTTTGGGAGTGGTCCCACGTGGAACCCACGTGGGTCCTACATTCTACTCCAATAATATACTGCCACATATAAAACAACCACAAAACAGCTAGACCAAAACAACCACAAAACGACGCGCCGAACGCAGCCATAGACAAGCCTACCTAATCTTATTTTCTAATTTGTCGAAACCCCAAAGATCCTTACAGGCTTACACGCAAGTCCCTTTCATTTTATTTTTTGTTTTGATGTGCCATGTTATTTAGCTTGGGTTAAATATGATTACGGATGATTATATTGATTTTGCATTTAACAATAAAAATCTATATATCAAGTAAACATAAACTATACTACTTAGTTATTCCATTAAAATATATTTTTTGTGTAGGAGTGCCTAAAATCGATTATTTAAGTTGTAACTGAATAAATTGAAATTTATTTCAAAACAAAATTAACCGAAAATTGAAATATACTGAAAAGTTGAAAAGCATTTTTAATAAATTTTATTTTTTAAAATTCAAAAAATTTACATCCACGAGCGCGCAGAGAGTGTTTGTTTTTTAATGTGGGTTGGTTTTTGTTTTTTGTTTTTAATTATAAAAACTTTAAATTGTTGTAACTTTTAATATATAAGTCCAAAATGAAAAAAAAATTATATCATTGTTCATCTAAATTCAAGCTCTTTAAAACAAGACCAATCATGGATATATTTTGACAACTTTAAAAAAAATTATTTTTACATGTATAGCGTACAAAACATAAAAGAAAACTTGTACACATGGTCATACAAACCTGTACAAATGTTCATTAAAACATGTACATCCTCACGTAAAAACATGTACATCCTCGCATTAAAAATATATAGATTGTAACACCCCTACTCTAATCGGCTCCTAACTATCTTGCTTAACATTATAATCGCAGCGGTAATCTCAACAATTGTACTACTGGTGTCACCGTTCTTACTCGCCCATACGAGTAATAACGTGCTTACTGATATATTCTTAAATACGAAACAATTTCCCACAGTGACAACAAGAGATAGATCTAACCTTCCCAAACCAATATAAAATACATTCACAGTGAGCATTCTAAGTATCCCAATCCTATACATGTTTCTAGGTTCGTATCAAAATGCAACAGTGCATATTAAAACAACTGTAATTAAACTACCCAGCGCGTCCCTCTCTTTGCCGACACCGGAAGCTGCATACCTGCAAAAATGGTGGTTTGTGGTATGGAATCAGCCCCTGCTGAGTATGTTACTACATGACTGTCATGCCCCTCGGACCCTCAGTTAATTGGTCGAGAACATGCAATTCATTTTCATGCAAGTAGTTTAATGTTAAAACTGTAAAGCAACAATATATCAGTAAACTCAAATAACAAACAAGCCCCCGGCTTCACACATCGCATCGTAATAAACCACTGAAAGCGTTTCAACGCTTATCTGAGTACAGAGACTCCATTCCAACAAACACTTAATAGTTCATAATTGAGTACGGCGACTCACTCGACCAAACAGTCCACCATAATCTGCACACGAGTACAGCGACTCGACTCAACCAGTTCACAACACACAATATGAGCACAATGGCTCGTTCAAACGAATCTACCAACATACCACACATAATTACAAAGCATAACCACTGAGTAACAAGGCGAAATAACGAGAGTTATAAACAGGTATAATTACTCGTCTTTGGCGTACAAGCCCAAATAATGTTCGCCTAATGTACGAGCTAGTATAGTCGTTCGTAATTGTTCAGTCATGTCTAATGACAACGTCTCGTTAGAACGGGGTGTCTCTAAGTTACCCATCTCTTATGGCGGGTCACCCACGGCAATAGCCACTCCAGCGGTAGAGTCTCCGTCCTACGAACAATCTGTAGTTCGTTGGAAATTTATCCAGATACTTACGGTTACCACACGGTATCCTAGTATCGTTAATGGATCACAGTTCACAGCAAGAGCCACATCCTCTTGATAAACTTATTTATTCCATCGCATCGTTTTACTATTCTTCTTAACACAGCAGACTAAGGTCATCAGTCCAATCCTGAGTATGTCGACTCGGGATTCAGTGTTAGATACGAGAGCGGCGTTAAGCAGGCCAGTGCTCCGTATATAATATATATATCTTATTATCCTAATGCTACAACGTTTTTACTTACGTTCCTTATATTACACATATAAGATAGCATCATTGCCGCTAGTTCGTTTTATAATATGTTCATATATACGAACGGTACTGTTATCGTTCAACAGTAATAATAAAGCAGCATTAATACACAACTCAAGCATATTAATTCACACAAGCAGACATTCAATCTTATCACAGATTTTCACACAATGTCTGAACTGAGGAAATCCTCAGAGACAATCAAGCCATATAAATAACATACCGTTCACCCTGAAAGTATTACGGTGGAGTATGAATCTGCTAAATTCTCTGGTGATCCTCGAGGCGCCTCTTACGATCTATAAATATGCATCACACTATGCATCAGCATCTCGTACTAACAATACACTGCGGCACCCCGTACCGTTACTAATCCATCCCGGTTTATTCCCCGTTGTTAACTATAAACATTTATCGAGTTTTCGGTTTAACTCGGGATTAGGAAAGACGTCATATTTCATGCGTGGTTACGTCGAGTATATTAGTATACTTAACTTTAAACGTTTACTATCGCATGTAATTTAATACACATTTGTATATTATATAGCTTGTCACTATATTGCATGTATAATCTTAATCGTTTATTATGCATCTCACCTTAGTATTTATTTTCCTAAGGTTTGTTTTTCCAAGTTTAATGTGGTATAACTCATATGTAAAAATACTTTGAATTATATAAATCCTCATTTCCATGTATACTCCTAACATTAGAATTTCCATATCTAATGTTTGTAATTCTTCTCTCCTTATCTTATATCTTTTTAATTATGATAATATATGGTTATTGAACCACACTATATTTTTCCACACCATAACATATATTTATTTATATACATGTATTATGGGACCATTTATATTGGTAAATCTTTATAATTAATTCATTCTCTTTAATGAATATTTCTTATATTATAAATGTTATAACCTTTTATAACTTGAAAACATATTATAAATTTTTCGTTCTAAAATTCCCATTATTTCCGAACAGCATTTATTTTCTTGAATATTACAAAATCCCCACCAATATCATTATAATGTTATATTATATGCTAATATCATATAATATGATATTTTTATTTCCTTTAATTTATAACCTATAGTTTATGCAAAACTATTTATCATTGCTGCATGGGCACCATAAACCATATTCTTTCATATACCATAGTTTCCTTTATTTACAAATTCCCTTATTTATACCATGTTATATATATCATATAATATAACAATTTTAACTTATAAAATGGTATACCTATGGTTATATTTTTGTAAATTCCGAACAGACCCAATATTATTCTATAATTGTCATTTGGCCCAATTTATAACATATAGTTTGATAATATCATTAAAACTATATATTATACACATATCTTAATAAATGCTCTTATATAATTCTAAATCATCCAATTTCACCAAAGGGTTATATTTACCCTTACTAACCATATACTTTCGGTATTTTATTCCACCACATCTATTTCTCCAAAGTGTCATAATGACATAATAACTATATATTATACCTATATAGTTTATTTTAATTCCAAAATCAACCCAATAAATTCCTAAAAATTCCTTATAGCCCATGGGTGTTTATAATACCATTTTACACCCTTCCTTTTCGGTAATAACATATTTACCACATATGTTATAAATTGTTACAATTAAATACATAACTTATTATAAAACCTTAAATAAGTTATCTAACTTATTTAATTTGGTCAAACCTACCATATGGTCAAGGTTGACCTCCTTAATATTTCCTTGACCATTAATTCCTTATAATTACGGTTTATAACCATATTTTTCAGAAATTACCATTTAACCCCAAACTTTATAAAATCTTATAAACTTTATTTTAAATCCTTTTTAACTTCTAATTTTCGGCCTTATTATTATAAAGCCCCAAATTTAATTTATTTACACCTAAGACCCCAATTCCTTGTGTAATAATTATATATCACCTAAACTTAAATAAAAGCTTATAAATGCATAAATAAAATGGCCTAAAGTACATGGCCTTATTACAAACATTAGCTTATAAAATAAATTACACATAAATGTCCATAAAAACCTTAAACTCTCGGCCCTTACACTTATATTTTCTTATTTACCAATTTTCCACATAATGTCTTAAATTTGACAATTATGCTAATTAATTAGTTATAAATTTACTAAACCATTCCTTAATCACCTAAGGTCAAAATAAGACCTTAAATACCTTGTTCACTCACGGCACAATTTATATAAATATGTATAAGCACATATTAATATACCAAGTGAAGGTTTAAGTGATTTATACCTTGTTTTTGCCTAGTATATGCCTTGTTTGGCCACGGCTGTATGGAGATTTATTTTCCACAGCTTAGTTTACATGTTTTCAAACAGCAATTAAGGCATGATTAGTCTCCAAGCAAGATCTAACCATAAGAAGTATTTAATGTCAATTTTCAAGGTAAAATTTACCTTAGAACACCAAGGTAAACAAGGTTGGTCTCGGCTGTTTTTACAGTAGGAAAAGAGTGTTAAAAGAGCTACTAAAACCAAGTTTTAAACTGGTATAACTCAGATTAGAAGGTAGCTAATCTTTACCTTGTTTAAAATGCCTAAAATGGTGTTTTTGGCTTGGATCTGGTTATACTTCGAAGCTCTTGATGTACCAACTGGATAAGTATGTTAAGATGAAGATTATAAGCTTAGAAACAAAGTTTCACAGCCGAATTTGAAGGGAATCAAAAGATATGTGCTTAAAGCACATTTTTATACCTTAAGAACAAGATTAGCTTTCTCCACCTTCTTCCCTTGTTAAGGCCGAGATACACCTCCTCATTTAACCTCCAAAACAACCTAAGAACATTGATGAAAGTGGTTGATGCTTTGCTCCTTTGAAAGAGGAAAGAATTGTGAAGAAAATGAACATTTCATGGCTTAATTAGCTTACCAAGATTAATTGATGTTCTCCTCTGTTCTTGGTGAGTTAGCCACGACTTGGAGAAGCCAAAGGGAGGTTTGGAGCTGCTGGTGTCGGCAGGCAAGAAGGCAAATGAGAGAGGTGAGTCAATTTTGCCTTATAAGTCAATTATTGTTACTTTAATTTGCTTTTTGAATTGGTAATTAGGTGACTCATCATAACAGCTGGTTATTGATTGAAGATTGATAATCAAGTGGGAAGACAGCTGTAGGGGGCGCAGCCTTTGGTCAAGGCAATAGGTGAGCTTTGACCATGATTTAAGTTAAGTTAAGTAATTAGTTGTTATTTTTCGGGTACTATTCATACTAAATTGCCAATTTTGATTTTTATTTTAAAACTTTGATTTAGACTTTATAATATAGTCTATCATGTCACATTAATGTTATAAAGAACTTATTATAGTCTTTACAGTGACAAAAAGTCATTATCTTAGAGCTCATAGACAAAAACGTGCTTTAAGGAATTTTAGTGCACATTTTGAGTCGCAGGGTTGTTTTCTGAGCTCTGTTTTCTTTGAGAACGGTTTTGTTGTGTTCCTTACATGATATTTGATCATGGTATCCAATTTTATATCATTTAGAGGTCATTAGACCCTTAAGGTATTCTTAGAGCACATTTTTGCCCTACTTGACCTTGAAGCATGTAAGTGCCTGTTCTTTGTGTTGGAGTGTTTTCCAACAATTTTAACATTTTAGTAATGTGTTAGTAAGCTTAGGACAAAATCTTAGGTCCTAAGAAGTTCATTTGGGTATTTATTTACCCTAAACAGTCAAAGGGTGCAACATCTTGCTTTGTGTTGACCACTGTTGTTCTCAGTTGACTTTTAAGGCATGTTTAGGCCTTAATCAATGTGATTAAATATTTAATCCATATTTTATTAGTTTGGGGTATTTCAGTCTACCCCCCTTAAGAGACTTCGTCCCGAAGTCCTTACCCATCTTCAGTTCACCTAAGGAATCAAGTTCCACTAAGTAATCACAGACAGATCATCACTAGGGAGTACATTCCACTACGTTCAGACCTAGTCTTTATGTATCACATTTGATACAGCATCAATCTCATTACATATAGTCAATAATTGTGACACATTCATTCATAAACAACACTAAACAAGGTGCAAAACTCGTAGTACACAGCACTAGACAAGGTGCAAAACTCATGGTACACAGCACTAGACAAGGTGCAAAACTCATGGTACACAGCACTAGACAAGGTGCAAAACTCATGGTACACAGCACTAGACAAGGTGCAAAACTCAATAAAGTACTCAAGGTGTCTCACAAGGGGTACTCCACGCACCCCTATTCATATGCAAGTATCTCGCGAGGATACCTCTACACCACTCCGCGTGTATGTGTATGCATATCTTTAACGATGGAAAATCACAGGGAAGCAGTCATGAAGACCAGGACTTGACGATCCCCAACCCCATGCTAACCAACGTCTACTACTACGTGGACACACCGGTTTAATAACGAAGGACACTGCGGTCCACGGCTCCTCGGACAGTAACACCTAATTTCCTTAATCACCCGCAGACACACCGGTCTAATGACAAAGGGCTCTGCGGTCCACGGCTCTTTGGGTGATGTCACTCGCAGACACCGGTCTCATGACGAAGGACTCCACGGTCCACGGCTCTTCGAGTGACGCCCTAAATTCCAAGTTCTATTCATATCTGTGTCCACTTGTAGGAAGTTTCGAGAGTCATTCAACCCCGACGTGGTCAACGTCAGTGTTGAACTATCTCTCACCTCAATTTGTGTTGGTTTCGCTTGATCGGACCAGGATCAAGTTCAACTTTCACGTCAATTTCAATCAATCAATTTTTATTCACTTCTAATCTGTTTCCTCTTGATATTTGCCACCTTGTGTTCTATAGATACACAAGTCAACTAGTGTAATTAATCCAATCACCGGCATATAGGATCATGTGTCCTAACCATGTACCAAGTTCTTTCAACTTATAATTATTCGTACAACTCCTAGAGGTTTTACCTCCCCAGGTTACACATCGGTCTCATGCCGATTCACTCATCACATTCCAATAATCGGTTTCATACCGAGTCATGAATCATATAGTATGGAGCTTTTACTCATTTATTTGAAATCTCCCATCGGAGCTACCAGATAAACCTACTTGAACTCTCAACCGGAGATAACAAGTTAGGTGTTTATGTGTTTAATGTTCGCAACGCTTGCATAAATAATCGGAATTAGGATAGGAACACTCTATCTGTCCTCCCTTCCCTATTCGCCACAACAATGCGAACTCAAATATATATGTGTATTTATACACATAATGCATCATAATATACCTCAAGTATATAACACAGTCATAATACTTGTACTCTATGTACAATAATAGTTTGCCGCATGTGTACCATGCACTACGTACTCCTACGTACGGTATATTTTAAGCGTGCGAAATCGCTCTACCCCCCTTAAAATGATTACGCCCACGTAATCTACGAATATTTCATCGTGAAGTAATAAGTTCAAGATGTTTCATTCCAGTGGAATTATTCGTGCACTAACGTGCTACATTTTCCATTACCCTCTTTATAGGGTCGGGCTTAGTCCCTCAGGCTATACTGTTTATCTCGGTTAGGTGTATGTATATTCATATACGGTTTGATCGGGAGATGTCAACACATCATTTGTTTCCCCAAACCGCTAGGTACGTCAAACCTAAGCAATATGGGCCCACTCGCTCCGCAAACAGTATGCCCAACTACTTTATAGTTAGTTTATCCCTCTAGGTAGTGGTTTCATGTCGGTTTCAACTCCACGTGATGGTGTTTTCTGCACGGTCTTCCATAATTATGGGAATGGATTAATTTATTTCGTTGCGTGGTATCATTGTCACACACGCTCATTATTTCAACTAGTTATTCTATTCAGTCTTCCTGAATTCTATACATGCTCATGGTATACTCTCAAGAGTTCATGCCACTCTACCGAACTAACCTTCGGTATGCTCTAGCACATAGTGCTTGTAGTAATTTCCTTAAAATGTCAAAACGAGTCTGATATGCACAACTAACTGGCGCCTCATGACTCCAAGTTATTTTCTTCTAAGATGGGTTTATTCCTTTGGTACCTTATAGGTCCTCTTTTACTGGTGTGAACTCGTATCCCTCGTGTGTTGGTATTTAGTATCCACATATGGTTCATCCCTCTTCTCGATTTGGGGAATCCATTTGTTATCTGATCTTCTACCTTCTGATTCTCACCAGCATAATTCGGTTAACAGTTATTATAATGGTCGCTTTGTTGCGCACCATATACTAGTCGATTGGACGGTTATCCGCCATTGCGGTTTGCATGGAGTATCTAATCTCCAACTTAGAGTATCTCTTGTAATGCTCGCTTTTGCCCTTCGTCTGTTGTAAACATACAATACGACTGTGGGTTTTAGCTTGGCATTCATTTTCTGTTCGACTCTAATTGGTACTAACATACTAACGTTTTATGGCTTGAGCATGTGATTATTATTATTTAATGCGATATCATCGCAGCGCCCTCAGCGCGTGGTATAACTCTCTCTGTGCCCCTTTTCGGGTAGCATCTATTACCACAAAGGTTCCTCTAATATAACTTCCTTAGATACCACAATCCCTCTTCTCATTCATGGGTTCAACTTGCCATTACCATTAAATTGGCCTTGGTTTCCTGTTTACTAAAATCCCCAAAATTATGTTCTAACTCCTCCACTGTGGAGTTGCGACCTTATGTCACTTTATTATCAAGCTATCCTTGGTTTTTCCTAACCTTGTTAGTTTGACTGAGGTCTCTCTCGTCAGTACATGGTTTACCTAGTCAGGGTTCCATTCGCTGACTTAGACACAGAGTTGACTACCTCCTGGGTCCTTACACTACTCGTTTACATACATGGGGTACCATACTGATACATTACTACTTACCCAACTAAAACTAATGTGAGTTCTGTCAGGCTCACAAGCTCCTAGGAGTGCGGTCGTCCCATGTCTCGTTTAGTGCACTCGTAGCGTTCGTACCCGGTGGTTATTGTACTCTTAGTCCTGGTAATTTATGTTTAAGTAATTATGCTGCCAATTCTTAACCTTTAATATGAGAATGGCCCTAATACTAGGTTCTATGGTTTCCTTGATTAATGTGTAATTCCTTACCTTCACTAAGATAGGTGTTTGTGACTTATCGCCCTAATTTTGGTTTCCACATGCTCGTCGTCTGGTATCTGTGAGTGGGGATCAGTTACTACTTATTATCTCTCCCATTCACTCCTAGGCTGTTAACGCCTTCAGATATGAGTTATTTCAGTTCTAGAAACTCCACCCAATCCATTGGGTTACACCCTCAGGTGTAGTCCGGGACTCCATGATAAAGGTTGGCACCTCGTGTTTCCACTACCTTATGGTAGTCCCTCTTTAGCCTGATATTAATCAGTATTTGTGATCATCACCTTTGTTCTCCTAGTTTTGGGTCATTTTTGGTGGTACTAAGGGTATCCTTCCATAGGCCTATGCCATACGATATTCAGGCTCAGTACTTATTCTGATAGCTAGATGATTGTTGGTCTTGTTATTTAATTTATTTCCTAGTGGTTCTAATACTTTCTCCTAAGGTTACAATGGATATCCATAACTTAATGGTTTCAGCCAATCATTGCTCTTCATTGTGTCATCTTACTCTTATTCAACTCATTTTTCTCCTCATCCTCTTCGAGGTAACGGTATCTTCCGTCATGAGGCAATTTTCACTTTCTAGTTCATATCCACTGCCCTCCATACGGGAGTCTAGCAGCATAATGGATCAACAACACCTACGGTGTGTTGTGGGCGGGCATATCATCGGCCCTTTTATTGCACGTTCACATCTGCCTATTAATTATTTTTTTTAAAGTCCTGACTCGTATAGCTCACTTTGCCCTCTGGCAATGTTCAATGGTAGTGGTTTAACCACGAGTGTCGCGCACTCTCTAAAATAGGTTATGCTGGTC
This sequence comes from Limonium bicolor, assembly GCA_023374045.1. NCBI lineage: Eukaryota > Viridiplantae > Streptophyta > Magnoliopsida > Caryophyllales > Plumbaginaceae > Limonium > Limonium bicolor. The sequence continues at coordinate 235,656,763 of CM041776.1, forward strand.
CTGAAGACCCGACACTTCCCACGGTAATGATTGACGGTTAATGTCCATACCGGCACTGGGGTTAGGCTTGTAGGCACTAATTACCGTTATTTTCATTTCCTCCCCTTTTAATATTCTACTAAATGGTGTTTATTTTCGAGTTTAATGGTCAGACCGGTTAGGTCTTCCGAGGTTTATCGACCTCCAACCCAAGGGTTTCGTACCCTGCCTATAAGAAGGCTATGTCCCGCTTCATTGCATTACGGACTCACATAAAAGTTAGTGCTTATTGGTAACTGCTAGACCACTCGGTCTTTAGGGTTAGTTTATCGTTACTGCACTTGCTGTGGCAAGTGCGCAAGGCAGGTTGAAATTTAATATTTTGGTTAATGTGGCACTTGCAGTGGCAAGTGCGCCATGCAGACTGAGCCACTAGTACGGTGTGTCAGTGCAGTGTTATTCCCTAATCGGGTTCCTGTTCTGGTCGAAAGTTCTTATTCAAATTAATACAGTCTCACTCCCGCACTCGTTCCCACAAGTTTACCGTGGTAGTAAGGTCTCACTTTCCTCACGAGGCGTTGCATGATAGCGACTTAGCGAGTTCTTGTTTCTACAACTCTCATAATCTCTCCTCATACACATCAGGCCATTTTGAACCTTCAGTATTGCATGGATAGAGTTACTCGCTTGGGTGAGACTTTTAAAGGTATTCCTTCCGTCTGTTACATATCTCATAACTAATCATTACTCGTCATTTCCACTTTCTTTCCTCCAAGCGCACTAATCAGTGCTTTCCTGGATGTAGGACAGGGTCGCCTTGCTTATAGCAAGCTAGCCCATTAGTCCTACAGGAATTTTCTTCTCAAACTTGGTTTATTATTTATCTCATCCTCATATGGTAGACATTATGTCATTACCAGGACTCCCGGTCCTAAACATTTATCAAAACACAAAGTCTTATTTTCTACTTTTAACATAATCCTCTTAACATCCACATCGGGTCCTCCCGATCAGGAGAGTTATCTCCGTGGGGTTTCCCATTCCATAGTCTCACTAGATAGTACTCGAGGTACGGGCTGCGGCGGGTGGGGTACCATTGCAAGTTTCCGGGGTGCTCTCCCATCAAGTGCGAGTGTTTCATACAGTCTTCGCGTTACTTGGGGTTGCTGGACGCTCACCACCTTCCGCTGCTCCGTGTTTTCCTTAGTACTGTTACCCAGACCTCTCCCTGACATATGTCAAGAGGACGGGTTATACCTTTACTCGGTCTAATACCGTAGTCTCGGTCGTTTAGTATTGAAGTGCCTCTACGGCTATGGTGTGCAGCTTTAAGCATTGCATCAACCCCGCAAGGTCACATATCCTCACAATGTTTCCCGTATTCCCAAAAACCTATGCTCACTGTATTAAATCCTATTATCTCTCGTCATCATAGCGGTACTCCGCTCTAATACCACTTTTGTAACACCCCTACTCTAATCGGCTCCTAACTATCTTGCTTAACATTATAATCGCAGCGGTAATCTCAACATTTGTACTACTGGTGTCACCGTTCTTACTCGCCCATACGAGTAATAACGTGCTTACTTATATATTCTTAAATACGAAACAATTTCCACAGTGACACAAAGAGATAGATCTAACCTTCCCAAACAATATAAAATACATTCACAGTGAGCATTCTAAGTATCCCAATCCTATACATGTTTCTAGGTTCGTATCAAAATGCAACAGTGCATATTAAAACAACTGTAATTAAACTACCCAGCGCGTCCCTCTCTTTGCCGACACCGGAAGCGCATACCTGCAAAAATGGTGTTTGTGGTATGAATGGCTACTGAGATGTATGTTATCAGTCTATGTTATTAGTCGTTACGACATGACTATCATGCCCCCTCGACCCTCAGTTAATTGGTCGAGAACATGCAATTCATTTTCATGCAAGTAGTTTAATGTAAAACTGTAAAGCAACAATATATATTGCAGTAAACTCAAATAACAAACAAGCCCCCGGCTTCACACATCGCTCGTAATAAACCACTGAAAGCGTTTCAACGCTTATCTGAGTACAGAGACTTCATTCCAAACAACACTTAATAGTTCATAATTGAGTACGGCGACTCACTCGACCAAACAGTCCACCATAATCTGCACACGAGTACAGCGACTCGACTCAACCAGTTCACAACACACAATATGAGCACAATGGCTCGTTCAAACGAATCTACCAACATACCACACATAATTACAAAGCATAACCACTGAGTAACAAGGCGAAATAACGAGAGTTATAAACAGGTATAATTACTCGTCTTTGGCGTACAAGCCCAAATAATGTTCGCCTAATGTACGAGCTAGTATAGTCGTTCGTAATTGTTCAGTATGTCTAATGACAACATCTCGTTAGAACGGCGTGTCTCTAAGTTACCCATCTCTTATGGCGGGTCACCCACGGCAATAGCCACTCCAGCGGTAGAGTCTTCGTCCTACGAACAATCTGTAGTTCGTTGGAAATTTATCCAGATACTTACGGTCACCACACGGTATCCTAGTATCGTTAATGGATCACAGTTCACAGCAAGAGCCACATCTCTTGATAAACTTATTTATTCCATCGCATCGTTTTACTATTCTTCTTAACACAGCAGACTAAGGTCATCAGTCCAATCCCGAGTATGTCGACTCGGGATTCAGTGTTAGATACGAGAGTGCGTTAAGCAGGCCAGTGCTCCGTATATAAGTCTCGGATAATATATTATATATATATCTTATTATCCTAATGCTACAACGTTTTTACTTACGTTCCTATATTACACATATAAGATAGCATCATTGTCGCTAGTTCGTTTTATAATATGTTCATATATACGAACGGTATTGTTATCGTTCAACAGTAATAATAAAGCAGCATTAATACACAACTCAAGCATATTAATTCACAAACAGACATTCAATCTTATCACAGATTTTCACACAATGTCTGAACTGAGGAAATCCTCAGAGACAATCAAGCCATATAAAAACATACATTCACCCTGAAAGTATTACGGTGGAGTATGAATCTGCTAAATTCTCTGGTGATCCTCGAGACGCCTCTTACGATCTATAAATATGCATCACACTATGCATCAGCATCTCGTACTAACAATACACTGCGGCACCCCGTACCGTTACTAATCCATCCCGGTTTATTCCCCGTTGTTAACTATAAATGTTTGTCGGGTTTTCGGTTTAACTCGGGATTAGGAAAGACGTCATATTTCATGCGTGGTTACGTCGAGTATATTAGTATACTTAACTTTAAACGTTTACTATCGCATGTATTTAATACACATTTGTATATTATATAGCTTGTCACTATATTGCATGTATAATCTTAATCGTTATTATGCATCTCACCTTAGTATTTATTTTCCTAAGGTTTGTTTTTCCAAGTTTAATGTGGTATAACTCATATGTAAAAATACTTTGAATTATATAAATCCTCATTTCCATGTATACTCCTAACATTAGAATTTCATATCTAATGTTTGTAATTCTTCTCTCCTTATCTTATACTCCTTTTATTTAATTATAAGTCGTTCTAGACTTTTCACAATTTTAAGAAAGAGTTTAAAAGACTAGCATACCCTTACTTTTTGTATTGGGAGAATAAAAAAGTAAGTATACCTTATTGGTAGGATACAAGTAGAGTGCCAATGATAATAATAATTAAAAAAGTAGAAAGGGTAAAAGTAGAAAGATAGTACAAAAAGTCTAAAACGACTTATAATTTGAACATAATTCTAAAGCCTAAAACGACTTATATTAGAATAGGAGGGAGTACTTTTTAATTATGATAATATATGGTTATGAACCACACTATATTTTTTCCACACCATAACATATATTTATTTATATACATGTATTATGGGACCATTTATTATATGGTAAATCTTTATAATATATTCATTCTCTTTTAATGAATATTTCTTATATTATAAATGTTATAACCTTTATAACATTGAAAACCATATTATAAATTTTCGTTCTAAAATTCCCATTATTTCCGAACAGCATTTATTTTCTTGAATATTACAAAATCCACCACATAATCATTATAATGTTATATTATATGCTAATATCATATAATATGATATTTTTATTTCCTTTAATTTATAACCTATAGTTTATGCAAAACTATTTATCATTGCTGCATGGGCACCATATAAAACCATATTCCTTTTCATATACCATAGTTTCCTTTACTTACAAATTCACCCCATTATTTTATACCATGTATATATATATATATATCATATAATATAACAATTTTAACTTATAAAATGGTATAACCTATGGTATATTTTTGTAAATTCCGAACAGACCCAATATTATTCTATAATTGTCATTTGGCCCAATTTATAACATATAGTTTGATAATATCATTAAAACTATATATTATACACATATCTTAATAAATGCTCTTATATAATTCTAAAAATCACCAAATTTCACCAAAGGGTTATATTTACCCTTACTAACCATATACTTTCGGTATTTATAATTCCACCACATCTATTTCTCCAAAGTGTCATAATGACATAATAATAACTATATATTATACCTATATAGTTTATTTTAATTCCAAAATCAACCCAATAAATTCCTAAAAATTCCTTATAGCCCATGGGTGTTTATAATACCATTTTACACCCTTCCTTTTCGCTAATAACATATTTACCACATATGTTATAAAATTGTTACAATTAAATACATAACTTATTATAAAACCTTAAATAAGTTATCTAACTTATTTAATTTGGTCAAAACCTACCATATGGTCAAGGTTGACCTCCTTAATATTTCCTTGACCATTAATTCCTTATAATTACGGTTTATAACCATATTTTTCAGAAATTACCATTTAACCCTAAAACTTTATAAAATCTTATAAACTTTATTTTAAATCCTTTTTAACTTCTAATTTTCGGCCTTATTATTATAAAGCCCCCAAATTTAATTTATTTACACCTAAGACCCCAATTCCTTGTGGTAATAATTATATATCACCTAAACTTAAATAAAAGCTTATAAATGCATAAATAAAATGGCCTAAGAAAGCCTACATGGCTAAATTATAAATTTAACATTAGATAAAATCTAAATAAATTAAATATAATATTCCACCAAAAATAATCTCGGCCCTTACACTTATATTTTCTTTATTTACCAATTTTCCACATAATGTCTTAAATTTGACAATTATGCTAATTAATTAGTTATGAAATTTACTAAACTATTCCTTAATCACCTAAGGTCAAAATAAGACCTTAAATACCTTGTTCACTCATGGCACAATTTATATAAATATGTATAAGCACATATTAATATACCAAGTGAAGGTTTAAGTGATTTATACCTTGTTTTTGCCTAGTATATGCCTTGTTTGGCCACGGCTGTATGGAGATTTATTTTCCACAGCTTAGTTTACATGTTTTCAAATAGCAATTAAGGCATGATTAGTCTCCAAGCAAGATCTAACCATAAGAAGTATTTAATGTCAATTTTCAAGGTAAAATTTACCTTAGAACACCAAGGTAAACAAGGTTGGTCTCGGCCTGTTTTTACAGTAGGAAAAGAGTGTTAAAAGAGCTACTAAAACCAAGTTTTAAACTGGTATAACTCAGATTAGAAGATAGCTAATCTTTACCTGTTTAAAATGCCTAAAATGGTGTTTTTGGCTTGGATCTGGTTATACTTCGAAGCTCTTGATGTACCAACTGGATAAGTATGTTAAGATGAAGATTCTAAGCTTAGAAACAAAGTTTCACAGCCGAATTTGAAGGGAATCAAAAGATATGTGCTTAAAGCACATTTTTATACCTTAAGAACAAGATTAGCTTTTCTCCACCTTCTTCCCTTGTTAAGGCCGAGATACACCCTCCATTTAACCTCCAAAACAACCTAAGAACATTGATGAAAGTGGTTGATGCTTTGCTCCTTTGAAAGAGGAAAAGAATTGTGAAGAAAATGAACATTTCAAGGCTTAATTAGCTTACCAAGATTAATTGATGTTCTCCTCTGTTCTTGGTGAGTTATCCACGACTTGGAGAAGCCAAAGTGAGGTTTGGAGCTGCTGGTGTCGGCAGGCAAGAAGGCAAATGAGAGAGGTGAGTCAATTTTGCCTTATAAGTCAATTATTGTTACTTTAATTTGCTTTTTGAATTGGTAATTAGGTGACTCATCATAACAGCTGGTTAATTGATTGAAGATTGATAATCAAGTGGCAAGACAGCTGTAGGGGGGGCGGCAGCCTTTGGTCAAGGCAATAGGTGAGCTTTGACCATGATTTAAGTTAAGTTAAGTAATTAGTTGTTATTTTTCGGGTACTATTCATACTAAATTGTCAATTTTGATTTTATTTTTAAACTTTGATTTAGACTTTATAATATAGTCTATCATGTCACATTAATGTTATAAAGAACTTATTATAGTCTTTACAGTGACAAAAAGTCATTATCTTAGAGCTCATAGACAAAACGTGCTTTAAGGAATTTTAGTGCACATTTTGAGTCGCAGGGTGTTTCTGGGCTCTGTTTTCTTTGAGAACGGTTTTGTTGTGTTCCTTACATGATATTTGATCATGGTATCCAATTTTATATCATTTAGAGTCATTAGACCTTAAGGTATTCTTAGAGCACATTTTTGCCCTAGTTGACCTTGAAGCATGTAAGTGCCTGTTCTTTGTGTTGGAGTGTTTTCCAACAATTGTAACATGCTTAGTAATGTGTTAGTAAGCTTAGGACAAAATCTTAGGTCCTAAGAAGTTCATTTGGGTATTTATTTACCCTAAACAGTCAAAGGGTGCAACATCTTGCTTTGTGTTGACTACTGTTGTTCTCAGTTGACTTTTAAGGCATGTTTAGGCCTTAATTAATGTGATTAAATATTTAATCCATATTTTATTAGGTTGGGGTATTTCATAGATAGTCATATAAACCTGTACGAATCATTAAATATGTACATCCTTAGATTAAAACATGTATATATAAGGAAGAACACTTGTACAGACGGTCATACAAACATGTACAGATGTTCATTAAAACATATACATTCTCATAATTGAACATGTACATTCTCACATTTGAACATGTACATCATCACATTAAAACATGTACATTCTCACATTAAAATATGTACATTCTCACATTAAAGTATATAATGGCTTTCAAATAGATGACCCTAACCCCACACACCCTAAAACCCACCATAGGAAAGCTAAAAAACATCGAAAGCATTTTTAGGGTTTATAGTGGCAGACCCTAGACCCGCGACCACAAACCCTATAAACCTGTCGAGTTAGTTGTTACAATGTAAAGTATAGAACGGTTTTCAAATAGATTACCCTACCCCCAAAACACCCCAAAACCACCCTAGGATAGCTAAAACGTCGAAGGCATTTTTAGGGTTGCAGTGGGGGTTTAGGGTCTAACGACCCTAACCCGCTACCACAAACCCTAAAAACCTGTCGAGTTAGTTGCTACAATATAAAGTACGAAACAAATTCCAAATAGATTACCCTACCCCCAAAACACCCCAAAACCACCCTAGGATAGCTAAAACGTCGAAGACATTTTTAGGGTTTGCAGTGGCGAGTTTAGGGTCTAACGACCCTAAACCCGCTACCACAAACCCTAAAAACCTGTCGAGTTAGTTGCTACAATATAAAGTACGAAACAAATTCCAAATAGATTACCCTACCCCAAAACACCCCAAAACCCACCCTAGGGTAGCTAAAAAACGTCGAAGACAATTTAAGGTTTACAGTGGCGGGTTTAGGGCCGCTAAAACCGCTACCACAAACCCTAAAAATCTGTCGAGTTAATGCGATGGTGTACAAGTTTTTACGTGTAGATGTACATGTTTTAATGAACATTTGTACATGTTTGTATGACTATCTGTACAAGTTTTTTTTACGTTTTGTGCACTATACATATAAAAATAATTTTTTCAAAGTTGTCAAAAAATATTCATGACTGGTCTTGTTTTGAAGAGCTTGAATTTAGGTGAACAATGATATAATTTTTTTTCATTTTGGACTTATATATTAAAAGTTACAACAATTTAAAGTTTTTTATGATAAAAAGAAAAAAAATAAAATTTTGAAAAAAAAAGAAAAAAATGCAAAAAAAAAACAAGTAAAACAATCGCAGTGACCGACGCTCACTCCCAATACGTGTATTTCCCCATAGATGTAGCCAAGTTGGCTACATTTAGTTTTAGCCAAGAATTTACTATTTTGTTATAGTCATAGTTAATGTAGCCCTCCCACCTAACCTAACTACACTTAAGACACTTGTATTTATAACGCCAGTTTTTACTTTCGAATGAATCAATCGTCCTAATTCGTCGCAAAACTTCCACGTTGATCATGTGCTTCTTTCCGTCAAAGTGCTGAGCATGCGCAGCGCAACCACCCAGTGGGTCCTATTCTGGTCCGCCACTGACCAGCGCAGCGAGTGGCCTGGTCCTTAAGCGGAGCCGGGGCCACCTTCCATTCGAACTGATCGTCGTCCTACTACCTAAATTTCTTTCCCCTCGCACCTCTGGAAAATGGAATCAGTATGTCTCTCCACAAGGCTCAGGCAACTATCCTCACCACCTGTTCTATACGTTGCGGATCAGCTGCCGCACGGTTGCCGTTTTTATTCATCAAAATCTCACGGACCTACCACCGCGTCGGTGGGCATTAGAGCTTCGTTCAAGGGTAATGGCCTAAATCAGGAGCCAAATGTAAGGGTGAGAAGGGTGGTTACGATGGCGATGAAGAAACCAGCTCTTGAAGGAGTGAGCGACGAGCTTAATAGGATCACACAATTAAATCTGGATCACGCCCCTGCTAGGCGGAGGGTTAGGTCCGCTTTCATGGACGTTCAACAAGGCCTGGATCACTGGTTATTTAAGGTCTCCTTTTTTTTCCTGGTGTTGTCCAGTTCTACACTCTTTTTGGGTTTTGTCGTTTTACCTCCGTGGCGACGAGATTTGGGTCGGGGTGGGGGGATCGTTGTGAAGGGATTGGTTCAGTTCTTCGATATTTCTGTTTTCCAGAATTTGGATTCTGACCTCAGGTTTACTAACTTTTTTTTTTCTTACCATGTTCGCGGATTGGGTTCGATCGGTGAGTTAACAGCCTACTACTGTTGGGGTTAAAACTCATGAGGTATTGCTTTTGACTGCTTCTGTTTCATTGAAATTCATGAGGTTTGGCTAAACGATTATAACATTAGGGATTATAACTTCAATTCTATTACATATCAAAAAAAAAAAAACTTCAATTCTATTACTTTCTTGTTTCTTGAAGTATTTTGCATTGTGGCAAGTACAACTATATGCTACCACTGTGCAAATCAAGTATATGATGATGTTTTTTGTTACTATGGTAGTGGTATGAGATGAATTTCAAAGGCCTCGAAATCTTCTGCAAAAGTTGGCTACCAGACGAGGGTGAGATCAAGGGAGTGGTTTGCTTTTGCCATGGTTATGGTGACACCGTCACTTTCTTCTTTGAAGGTCTACAATTATTCAATTAAATCAAAATTAAGTTTTGTAGGGGTCAAATTTCATCAATTCCAAGTTCACTGGGACTTAGTTAGTTATTGCTTATCATCTACTCTCATTCTCAATGATTAGGCCCTTCAGTTCCATCTTCAGCCCGTTCCTCTCCCTTCTGGTTTCTGTACCAGTACCCCTTTATCTTGTCTTGCATCTCTAACAAGGCCCATTAATGAATGATGAGAAGCCTCCTAAGTTAGCTGAAGTGTTATCTTCTTTCTAATGTGAAGTTCAAGTAAAAGAGCAAATAAAACTTGGCTGTCCAATTATCAGGGATTGCAAGAAAAATTGCAGCTTCAGGGTATGCTATATTTGCGGTTGATCATCCTGGCTTCGGCCTGTCTGATGGGCTGCACGGATACATTCCTAGCTTTGAAGATTTAGTCGACAACTGCATCGAACAGTACTCAAAGATCAGAGGTCATTTTTCTAAAACTTTAAATCATCATATATGTTGGCATTTTTGCTTGTACTGGAGCTTGGAGTAGATGAAATCTTACTGAATATCATGTTTGGCAAACAGGAAGAACTGAGCTAAGGAGTCTACCTCATTTCATATTTGGGCAGTCCATGGGAGGAGCAGTTGCCTTGAAAGTTCTACTGAGAGAACCGCATAATTGGGATGGAATCCTTCTTGTGGCTCCGATGTGCAAAGTAATCAACCCAATAGTGATCCCTCTTGTCTTATAAAGTACTATAAGCTAATGACATGGTTTATTGATTCAACCTTTAAAAAATGGTTTGAGATTGCCTGAACTCTCATCTTTACTGACATTGGGTGTGTGACTAAAGATTGCAGATAATCTGATGCCTTCTGACACGCAATTGAAGATTGCCAACCTCTTGGCCACTATTTTGCCGCAGATAAAGTTCTTTGACCAGACTTCTTGGACCAGTAAAGATCTGGCTGAGCTTGCATTCAGAGCTTGAAGAAGAGGAAAATGGTTTGTGTAGCGGCTCATTCTTCCAAATTTTATACACAAGAGAAACTCGTCGGCAGAGTTTGATTATTACATTTTTCTTCCCATATGTAGGCTGATTATAACGTGATATGTTACAACAAAAAGTGCGTTTGAAGACAGCACTAGAGCTGCTGAAGGCAACGAAGGAAATTGAATCTCAAGTGAACAAGGTTAATTGGCCTGCCTAGTTGAAGGTTGCCAAGCTTCAACATACTATTTTATTGATATCATTATGGGGTTGTGGTATTTTCCTTTCAGGTTTCATCTCCGTTGTTGGTTCTTCACGGAGCTGCAGATAGAGTAACTGATCCAATGGTGAGCAGATACCTCTATGAGAGCGCATCTAGCAAAGACAAAACCCTGAAGCTTTATGAAGGAGCCCTCCACTCTATACTAGAAGGCGAGCCAGACGATTTGATCTTCAGCGTTTTTAAGGACATTACCGAGTGGTTAGATCTGAGATGCTCCCTCAAGTAGAAAGTCTATTTGGTTACAGTTACAGAGGTCTCGTATCTGTCTTTTCTGGGAGCAGAGTTACTTTTGCTTGATTCCTAAAACCGTAATATGGTGTGAGGATTAGTGCGCTTGTGTCTGTACCGTTGCGAAATTAGGATTTGATTATTGGCATCGATTAGTGCATTGAGTATTGATTATGAAACAGAGATGTGGCTAGCTGAATATTGTAGAGGCCTACTTGCTCTGTTTGTAACATCATCAGTTGGAACATGTACCAACACCTGAAATAAAAGTGGTTTTATATTTTTTTTGTTTATTTTATTTCCCATTATAAATCCGCATGCTAGAAACTTTGTTAATCTGAACGTTCCTTGGGTTCTTTATCAGAACTCTATTGTATGCAGCCTGTATTGAAGGTTCGCTACATATATATTTTACTTTCTTTTAGTATTTAGAAACAGCATATATCTACTTCCTCTTTGGAGCAAGAGCAGACAAATGATGCATATTTTTCTGTAGTCTACTCATATGCGTACTGAACAGGGCGGCTCTCTGGGGTGCAGGTGGGGCAGGTCCCCGATATTTGGGGCCATTTTTTATTTTGTTCTTTTAGATTTTATCATAATAAAATTATATAAATATCAAAATTTATTTTAAATATAATGTTAGGGGTTTCATTCTACATATTTTTATTTAATAATTTTTATATTTACATAATTTAATTGTAACACCCCTACTACGTACTTAACAACTAATCGAAATCGCAAGGAAATAAACAACTAAACAATAACTAAACGGTTCGGTGCTATTACGCCGTTAACCGCCCACGTGGTTAACAAGGCAGAATAAATACAAGTGTACCGGTCTGATGATCAGACTCCCGAGCGTTAGGTACTAACATCCATATATATACATAACCAACAATACCGAGTATTTACATCACAACGTCACTGTAAACTGTAAACCATAAACTGCCACTGTAAACTGTTAACAACCGCCACTGTCAAAATAACGGTACCAAAATATAACGCCACGGGAGCACAGGCGCATCCTGGGCTCAACATCCAAACGTATCAAAAGTAGTAGTTCTACAACCTAGGATCTACAGCCACTCTGCTTCTTCGATCCTCATCCTGCAATATAATATGGAGCCCCCGAGGGGGTCAGCAACCTTTGGCTGGTATGGTTAACGCGCAGCCCATCGGCTACCGGGATACGCGCAACTATTTGTCATGATAACATGACATTGATTTTAAACAACAACATAAATAGCATAGCAAGAATATTGCATAGCAACAACCTCACACATAACATACAAGAACGATTCCTTTTAGAAACCGAACCAACAAAGTTAGATCACATGGAGAGCCTAGGGAATGTTGCCAAACCCATGCTAAGCTCGTTACATAACTCGTTACCGTCCTGTTAGATTGAACGGATAACTTAATCCCAAGGTGTGTCGGATATAGTAATCCAAGCTCACCGAACAAACATAGTATGCCCCTGTGGCCCGACGTGAGTCAGTAAATAGCCTTGGATAAGCTAAAGGGAAGGTTGAAAACCAAAGTTGAAACAACCATAACATACAAAGAGAATCGAACCGGTTATGACATCGACTCCCATACTCACACGCGTGGCCGGAACTACCGGACTCCTCACTCCCCAGTTAGCACTTGTTAGAAGTTCCACATTGAACTTAATAAATGAATTCACAAGCAAGTGTTTAGGTCTAGTTAGACACACACAAGGGAGATGAGTCACATCTTGACAACACAATAATATAAACAACTGTAAACTCATTACATGACTTAAGTCTTACAAGGTCATAAACACACAGAAAAACAACCAACACACAAGCGGTGTAAACCGGTAGGCAACAGACTGCAAGAAAACCATACCTTGGTCCTTGCTTCGATTGGTTTCCACCGTAGGCAACTCCTATACATAATTAATAATGTCGGTTAATTAACTTATTCAACTTATAATTCACTAAGTGTTTACATGTTTTCATGACATGTTTTATCCTTAATCTTACACTCATTTATCTTTATTATTCATACTAGGGTCCACTACATAACTCTTATTAATCTCTTTCTTAAATTTAAAGAATTTTTTTTATGTTCTGGTCCGGACCGCCCCACTAGGGAGGTCCCAGGGGCGGTCTACAACAAAATGTCTCACGCATGCAGCAGACAACAAGACCTCCCCACAGGGGCGGTCCGTAGGGGCGGTCCACTGCAGAACCAATTTTCTAATGTGCTTTTCTCCTCTTTTTGAACTCCAAATTCATCCCAATTTTTTTCCTATGCTTTACACATGTTCTCCCACATGTTTTAACATCTTTTGGGCACACTTAAACCCTCTCTAAACTTCCCAAAAATTCCTTAAACTTTTACTCAACTTTTACTAAGTCCTTAACACTTAGAGCATTTTTTTCTTACACTTGTAACTTGTATTCTTGCCTAAAAATTCACCTAACCAAAGTGTTCCCTCACTACCTTTTTAATCATCTCTTTAATTTCATTTGCACTACAACCAACCCCTTTACACAAACTTCCTAGGTCTTCCCACAAGTTCTTGTTTTAAACCTTCACAAGGCATTACTCTTCCATTGCTCACCAAACTTTGCACATGACTAAGACACACCCTTACCACTACTTTGGCATGCTTAAAATCACCCAGTTGATTCAATAAACTTCCATGAACAATGCCCAAGTCATTCTTACACCTATGAACACCTAAATTCCCTTTCTTTCACCAAATCAACCCTTAGCAATTCCTAGTGAACCTAGGTCACCAAACCTCATTAAAACACCTAACTTCTTATTTTCTACTCAAATTTTGACATAGCTCCCTTAGTATTTCCTTACATAACAAACACAAGGTTTCTCACCTTTGAACACTCAAGAACACTTATTCACACAAAAATGTTCTTTACACACAACTAAGCCTTAGACTACACTACATAACAATATAGTGCATAATTAAATTGCTTGGCACTTAGGCCCTTAAATTGCATGGCTCTTAGGCCCTTAAATTGCATAAACCTTAAACACTGAATTTCCCACATAATATATGCCTTTGACCTGCAAATACATACAACAACACATATGCCTTTTTAATAAACCCTTGAGAGTATTTTTCTAGCTCATTTACCATTGGCTCCTTAAGTAGTTTATTAAGTATTTCAAAGCTCGATTTTCCTAAGGCACTTTAGGTTAGGTTATTTACCTCTTTTCCTTTCAACTTCTTTCTTGTTTCCTTGAATAGGAAATGAGCAAGGAACTTGATCACTTGTCAATCTTCTATCCACACACAAGTAAAGATAATGAGCATTAAGCTTCATGCTTATACTCATTAATAAACCTTAGGTTATATAATGTCTTAAAACACATAAATGAATGTTTTACCTTAGAATTGAATAGGAATTAGATTAAGTAGCAAGAGAGGACTCCACCTAGCCCTTGAAAGATTGGAATGTAGCTAAAACAAAGCAAAATAAAACACCATGAAGAAGGTGATTTCGGCCACTTATGAAAACAAGAGGAAATGAAGTTTTTCTTTGAGTTTCCTTACCTTGAAGCAAAGGAGAACAACAAGGTGTGAAAAGATGAGCTCAAGCTCCTTCCATGGTGATTCCTCTTGGCACCGAAATGGAGGTTTTGGAGTTTTGAAAAGACAAGATTGTAGAGCTTGACTAAACTAAGAGAATGGTGGTCTTGGAATTATTTTTGGAGCATGGAGCTAGAAGATATGGACAATCAAAGATGGAGAATGGTATATGGCTGTAGCAAAACCGTGAATGGAGGAAGAAGAGAGGTTGGAGACGGTGGGAAGGCAAGAGAATGAAGATAAGTAGCTAGTTTAGATATTTAAGTAGAAAAAGCAAATAGTAACTTACTTTATCTTACTTTATTTACTTGTTAACTAGCAAGGTGGTGACTCACCTTATAAAAACGGCCCCTTTAATTAATTAGGGGTGTTTTGGTCTTTGTTGACCAATTAAATCACTTATATTGACTTATGTTATAAACTAGCTTAATTTAGTTACTATTCAAAACAAGCAGGCACATAATTGTGAAATTTTTGATTTCCCATTGATTTAGACTTCCTAATGTGATACTAAGTAGTACAAATGTTAATTAAAGAGTAATGATGGACATTTAGCCACTCAAAACCCATTTACAAGACAATTTTTAAAAATGTGCTTTAAGACTCCTTAAAGCACATTTTGTGTTTTAACTTGTTTTCAAGCTTGGTTTTCTTTGGTAATTGATTTAATATGTTCATTAACATGTAAATAAGGTCTTGGTAAGCTCATTAGGTCTTAACCAAGATCATCCCAAGCTTAGAGCACATTTTTGCCCATATTGACTTTAAGGTATTTATTGTGTTTTTCTATGGTTTAAATTGTTTACTAATGTTTCTAAGGCACTTTTTAGCCTTATTATACCATATTTTAATGTTTAAACAACATATAAGGGTTTGGGGTATTTCATTAATTCAATAAGGACCCATTTTAAATTTTAACACAAGGCCCCAAAAATCATCAAGACGGCCCTGGTACTGAACTTATACGTTTTCTATCTTCCTTTTCCAGGTGGCAGTATATTAAGTTGTCATTTTGATTATAACTTTTAAAATATTAGTCTAAAATGAAAAAAAAACAAATTGTATCATTGTTCATCTAAATTCAAATTCTTCAAAACAAGGGCAGCCATTGATATGTTTTGACAAGTTTAAAAATTATATTAGTTATATATATAGACATATATCAACTAGACTTATGATTCACTATGTGTAGTTTAAAATATACTATATAACAATAATAATACACCAAAAAAATAATGATCTATTATTTGTTTTGTAATTGGTACGTTAGGAAAATATGTGATTCATCATGTAAGTCTTTAAATACACCATACAATAATAATACTTCACAAAACAATAATCATCACTTATCAGTTCTGAAGTTTGTACATGCAAAAAGTATTTGATTTACCACTTGTTAGTTAATGAATCATATCATCAATTTAATGTATTTTTGTAAACATATAAAAAAGAATAGAAATAAAAGTTATCAAAACATATCTATCACTGTTCTTGTTTTAATGATCTTGAATTCAGGTGAACAATGATATAAGTTTTTTTATTTGGACTTATATTTTACACGATATAACTACTTAAAGTTTTGTCACTTTTAAAATGCCAACTCATATACAACGCAGATTCAAACGAATGGGTAGGTGGTCAAATGGTGGAGCCAGGGGCGTATCCAAGGTACACGTGGGGTCACGTGACCCCACGTTTTTCAAAAATTAGAGATTCCTAATGTATAATAATTAGAGTTTATATGTATATAGTATAGTGACCCCATATTATAGAGAGTTGGTGGTGTGTAGTGGTAAGGACTAAAAGCATTTAACAAATTATCTTGGGTTCAAATCCAACTATGAGCAAATATGTTGAATTTTTTTTTCTTCAAAGAATAGTGACCCATATAATTTATACCCTGGTGGAGCCGCTTCATTATGGTGAATCATAGGTTTAATTGTTTTATGATTTAGTGATACACTAAATTTGAATTGGTATTATGATTCCTTAACTAACCATTGGTGAATTCAGAACTGGTAATAGATTATTATTGTTTTGTGATGTATTTTTATTATTCTACGGTGTATTATTATTATTGTAGGGCGTATTTTTAACCTTATATGATGAATCATATATTTATTATGTATCAATTTCAGAACAGATAAAGGATCATTATTGTCTTGTAGTGTCTTAGTATTGTTATATGATGTATTTTAAATTATATATGGTAAATCATAAGTCTCGTTGATATATCCAGATATATAATGTAGCTAATATAAATTCTTAAATTTGTCAAAACATATGTTTACTTTGTTGATTTACAGAGAAAACATTCAGTAAGTTACAACACATAGCCAACGTGTATATATATAGAACAACGTGTCTTGGCTACAGGTGGATGTAGCCAAAGATGTCTACACCCCTGCAGCGGTTCGGTTTTTTTTTTAAACGCGCCCGACGCCCTTTTGTTTTTTTAAAGATTTTTTTATTCATTTTCTTTTTTTTTCATAAAAACTTTAAATTGTTTGTAACTTTTAATATATAAGTCCAAAATGAAAAAAATTATATCATTGTTCACCTAAATTCAAACTCTTCAAAACAAGACCAATCACAGATATATTTTGACAACTTTTTAAAAAATTATTTTTACATGTATGGATGGAGCATAGAACGTAAAAGAAAAATTTGTACAGACGATCATACAAACCTGTACAAATGTTCACTAAAACATGTATATCCTCATGTAAAAACATGTACATCCTCACATTAAAAACATATAGATAGTCACATAAACCTGTACGAATCATTAAATATGTACATCATTAAATTAAACATGTATATTAAGAGAAGAACACTTGTACAGACAGTCATACAAATATGTACAGATGGGCATATAAACATGTACATATGTTCATTAAAGAACATGTACATTCTCACATTAGAACATGTACATTGTCACATTAAAACATGTACATTCTCACATTAAAATATGTACATACATCCTCACATTAAAATATCATCGTATACATGTAAAATATTTTTTTTTAAAGTTGTCAACACATATCCATGATTGGTCTTATTTTGAAGAGCTTGAATTTAGGTGAATAATGATATAATTTTTTTTCATTTTGGACTTATATATTAAAAGTATAACTATTTAAATTATTATTGTGGGATAAAGATAAATAAAAGAAAAAAAAAGGAAAAAAATCGACGCTCACGCTCACGCTTCGAGTTGTTTGCTTCTTCTATTTTCAGTTTTGTCCCATTATATTTCATTAATTACAAAATTACCTTGCTGTAAAGATATTTTTTATTTTAATTTGACTAAAATGTCCTTGGATGTAGCCAGGATAGCTACAATCACATGACTAATAACTAAGTTAACTAGACTAAACTAACAACTCAGCTACCGACTCAACATATTTATTTCATTATATAATCTAATTATCCTAACATCCCCCCCCCCCCCAAATTGTGAGGGATTAGGTGTCACACTCAACTTGTTTAAACCATCTCTATGCTGAGGTCCACTAAGAAACTTAGTATGTCAGCTAGCTGAATATGCGCAGGGATGTAATGGACACTGACGATGCCATCCTGAAGTAACTCTCGAACATAATAAACATCAATGTTGATAAGTTTAGTTCTCTGATGAAATATTGGGTTTTTGGCTATATAGACTGCCGCCTGTTGGCCAAAAATACATAGTGAAAATATATATATACTTATGGGCAAAGAAAAGGCAAGTGCACCTAGTCGATGTAGTACAATAAGTGTCGTATCCACAGAGAAATTGGTTCAATTATCCTAGTCTCGGTATTTAATAAAAACAACAAATAGGGGGTTTAGCCGGAGGCAAGCTTGATTGTTTAGGATCAGTGCAAAAATAATAAATACAGTAAAAAGGGTGAATTGATTGATATGGGTGGAAAAAGGTATCCTAGGATAGTGGGGGAATCGCCTAAATTACTTAAACAAATTTATAACCATGTCTCAATTATTTATTGTCTATTAGAGTTAATAAGGGTAAGTTACGAACTCTTAATAATAGCCTCAGTATTTTCCTACTCAATCCGAAGTGTAAATACCAAGGTTTATTCCTTTGTGGTACTATTGACTATCTCAAAATCATATGTTGATAGTTACCATAAAAATGTAGTAGTTTGTCGCGTAAAGCATTTAACAATATTTATTGAAAGAATAAAAACAAGTATAATAAATGAGACAGGTAATAAATATTTATTTAAGCAATATTAGGGTCAAACCCCATCCTAGGATCCAAATAAAAATTACTCAGCCATTGACAGAAATAAAAACAGAGTAAAGATAGACATTAAAACAGAGTAACGTTTGAGGAAAGAAAGAACTCTATTTTTGGGGAGATTTGTTTCGCTTCCGGGCTTGTCTCCGTGATTATGTCGACCTCAAAACGATGATAAACAGGTAGAACGAAGAAAAATGAACAAACAGGCACAAGTTGATCCTGTCCGGGTAGGGGCTACGCGGACACAAATCCGGACCCGGCCTGGTTTTGTGCAGATCGTCTTCTTCGTCTGGTTTTCTGA
The DNA here is from genome assembly GCA_023374045.1 of Limonium bicolor. NCBI lineage: Eukaryota > Viridiplantae > Streptophyta > Magnoliopsida > Caryophyllales > Plumbaginaceae > Limonium > Limonium bicolor. The sequence goes on from CM041776.1 coordinate 235,675,916, forward strand.
AAAATGGAAGAGTTAGGCTTATTTGGTGATGGGAAATGATGGAAATGAAGTGGAGATGTGTGGTATATGGATGGAGAATGGAATTTGGATGGAGGGAGAATGAATTTTGATGAGCGTTGTGTGATCAGATGATGGGAATTGATGAAGAATGAGCGTGAAGGAGGGGAAGAGGACAAAGTTTATTGCAGGCGTGGGTGAAGAAAATAAGGGATGCGGTGCCTGATATGTTTGATGTAGTAGATAGATATGTTTGTAGGCGCCGTAATTGAGGAAAAACAGCGAAGGCGGTGCAGATCTATCAGTCGCGTGATTTCTGGATTCGACGCAGTCATTACACGTGTCCGGATAGGGCCCATCCGGACGTGTCATGTCAAAGTTTGTGTACATGTAAGGACACAAATGTCCTGGCGAGAGTTTGTACGTGTTCGAGTTTGTGTCCGGATTTGGCCCATACGGACGTGAGACGTCCGAGTTTCTGTCTGCGTAAGGACACAGATGTACTTTAGAGTTGTCCAAGTAGGGGCTACGCGGACACAAATCTGGACAAAACCTGTCCGGGTAGGGTCTACGCGGACACAAATCCGGACACATGTATTTCGTCTCATTTTGTTCTGCAAACTTCGACAGGCTCCAAATTCTTCGTTTGAGCTCCGTTTTTAGATCCGTTTGCGCCTATGCATTCTTCTCTTCGTCTACTTTGCTCATAGCTTGGTTTTCCTCATGTTTAACCAATAAATCTGTAAGATAACCAATAAAACATAAACTAGAGGAAAACTAACCAAAGTGGAGAAATGAGCAAGAAAAGTGCTAATATAACATATGAAATACACCCATAAATCATGCTCATTTGGACACTTATCACACCCCCACACTTACCTTTTTGCTTGTCCTCAAGCAAAACCATGTACCCAAACAAGTAGGGAATGCTCAATACTAACAAATATTATTATGAAGGGTAGGATAAGGAGGTGAACAATACGCGACTTAAACTTTTTTGAGAGTGTGAACCATCACCTGCTGGTGGCATAGGTGTGCTCAGGGTAAAAATAAAAATTAGAGTTTCGGTGTATGATCCAGAGTGCTTCAATGCTTCTCAGTTTAGGTGACTTTGAGAACTTTTACCATGGTCAACTTCTCTCAAGAATGGGCATTGAGAAGAAAACAAAAGGAAAAATAGATTTATTGTAACACCCCAACTACTAACAATACACTTAACAACACCTTGCAGCGCGGAAATCACAACTCACAACATACCTTAAACTCCTTGGTGTTACACGCCGTTAGCCACCTACGTGGCTAACAAGGCTAACATACATACATTGTACCGGTCTGATGGACTAAACTCTCCCGAGCAGCTACACATAAATCCCGTTCCATGTCCAACAATCATTATACACTTACATTACAGCTGTACCGAGTAATTACCAACTAGCGCCGATACATTTTCGGTCTTACTACACCTATAAAAATCCACAATTCTCATGACTACCACATACAAACAACTACCCCGTCCTACTCTCGAACGTCTTCCAGTTCCTTGTACCTGAAAAGTATGGGAGCCCCCAAAGGGGGTCAGCACCTTTGCTGGTATGGTAATCCCGCAGCCCGCATGCTACCGGGCCACGCACAACTAATTGTCGTCTTAGCATGCGATTGATTTTATTTCAAACATACACAAACTCACACATAACATGCTTATGATCAAACATCCATTAAAGGGATACAAACACAAGGTTAGCACACACAACATAACAACACACTTCGATTTGAAACATACACAACTTAGTTTCTCTCTTCTTAGAGTACATAAACTTAACTTAGGGAGTGCCGGGGTGATATAAGCCCAAGCACAACCTACTTACATTTTCTTTACTTGAGTGGCGGCCTCATATAGGACCGATCACAACATACACAATTTCCCCTAGCTCCAATAGTGATGAGTTAGGTAAGCCTTGGTTAAGCTTGTGGGTGGTTGTAATTCAAGGAGGAAGAACAACCGTAACATAACAAGAGGGAGTCGAAGCGAACTTAAGCTTCAACACCCTACCAACATTATACATAATTTCCCTCCTAGCCCGATGTAGAGGTCGGGTAGGTAAGCTTTGGCTAAGCTAGTGGGAGGTCGAAATCCAATGAAGGAAAACAACCCTAACATAACAGGATGGGAGTTAATTCACATATATATATAACTCCCAAACAATACGCGCGACCGGGACACCCGGATTCCTCTCCATACATAACATATACTTATTAGTCAGAGGTTCCCTTATGGAACTTATCACATACATACATCACATAGTGTACTAACTCGGTTAGACACATAAGGGAAATCATATCCCATTCCAACAATGCGGATAACAGTATCCAACATCAACAACATATTAAACAAGTCACATACATCACGCATAGTCACAACATACAATAACGCACGATAGCCGTAGTTAGAACGTTCCCATGGGTTGGGACGTTTATTCCGAATACCGATCTCTTATGTGAACCTAAAGTCGGTTAACTATTATTTAACACATAACTAGGGTAAGCGGTGGTATCGGAATTAATTACGCTACAATAATGAATTACTGTAAACTCATTTCATGCTTTATCTTGCAAGGTGGCAAACACATAGAAAAACACATTGGCATACAAGCCGGTGTAATATGGTAGGACACAGGTTGCAAGAAAACCATACCTGTCACCGAAGGTGCACTCTAACGTGCCGACACATGTTCCTTGAAATCTTTGAACAACTGGTAACATTATAACTATCTTTAATTAACATCGGGGTAACATAATTATTTAACGACTAATGCACCCTTGATTAACCCCGTTCGGTAGTTTTATAACTTTACATTTTTATTACAACTTTTCACCACTCAATTACCATTTAACTCACTTATTTATCCTTAACAACCTTGTAACATCATCACATATTAATCCCCATCATTGGATATCATTCCTACCCTTAAACAAAGTTTTTGCTCAAAATTACCCTATGTCCGAACTTGTGTCCGGGCTTTGAAGTTCGGACGCAAGTCAAGACTCAATTGGGTGAAAACTGTCGAATGTCCGAACTTGTGTCCGAGTTTTGAAGTTTGGACACAAGTCGAAGCTAAGACCAAAGAATTTTTCCACCTGTCCGAACTTGTGTCCGAGCTTCCAAGTTCGGACACAAGTCGAGGCTGAATCTGAAGAAAATTTACAGGCGTCCGAACTTGTGTCCGGACATCGAAGGTCGGACACAAGTCGAAGCTAAATGGCCTGGAAAAATTTTCGAGTGTCCGAACTTCCAAGTTCGGACGGAAGTTCGGACACAACTTAAAACTCGGAAAATTACAAAACGACGGGGCATGTCCGAACTTCCATGTCCGGACGGAAGTTGAACATTCCTGAAAATTCAGCTAACAGAGGGGATTTCCACCCAGAATTGCAATTCTAATAAACCTACACTTACTCCATGTTTCACAAGTCATAAACAACCATTCCTTTCCACATTAAACATCCCAAATCAACACCTAAATTCTCTCAACCATCAACCATCATCAAACACTCATTTCCCATCAAAATTTTGCCATAACCTCCCCATAAAACTTATACATCCAAAACATCAATTTTCATCCTTCTCATTCCTAATCTAGCCACACCCTTACAAGGGTCCTAGCAGCACATAACCACTCCTCAAGTTCATCAACAACAACTTAATAACCATAATCTCCATAAACACAATATAACAACAACCTCAAAACATTTGGCTCTTAAGGCCCTCAGCTCAACATTAATTCACAACCTCTTCTAACATCAACTAAACATATTACAACATAGTTTTCACTCCATACATTTGGGTTCATTAATTTGTTTACCCATCCCAACAACTTAAACAATTACAACAAGGTTTAAGGTAGTTTTTCTTACCTTAATTTCACAAGCTTCCTTAATTCACCTCTTGTTCCATATCTTCTCCAAAATTGCTTAAGAGGGTATGGAGTTTCCAAACTCCATCCCAACATCCAAGAACACAAAACGCACTCCATTAATTATCTAAACCCTTAGAAACTCAATTTAATCAAAGGGCTAGAATTAGGGTTTACCTTTTGAAGCTTTTAAGAGGGACCTTCTCCCTCGAATCAAGAAGGGGATTACTCCACCATTGAAGGATTAATTTGGAGCTCAAGAACAAGGAGAAAAGCAAGGTATCAACAATGGTGAAAAATCGATTACACCAAGAGATGAAGGAAAAATGCGTTTTTCTTGGGAATCTTTACCTTAGAAGGAAGAGGAGACTACAAGCTTCTCATTGGTGCCATTTTCTCTTCAAATGGGGAAAACCCATGGAGGTCAACTTCATCCTTTTGAAATTTCGAAAAGAGAGGATGATAGAGGAAGATGAGAGGGAAGAAGAATATGTGATTTGTTTTTGATTTGGAGCTCAAATGGAGCTTGGGGATGAAGAGGAAGTGGAGAAGCCATTGTTGGCTAGGTGGAGAACTCCATGGCAGAGAGGGAGAAGGGAACCGTGGAGGAAGAAAGAGAGAGAGAGGAAAGAGAAGAGGAAAAGAGAGAAATGAGAGGAGAGAGAGAGAGAGAGAGGGGTATAAGTGGTCCCTCTATTTTTTGACTTAATTAATTTGTTAACTAGTCTTGTGTGAGTGAGCTGTTTACATTAATAAAACCGGCCCACTACTGTAAACATGCTGGAGCGTTTTTCATTTTAACAGAAAACGCTCGTTTATTTACCCGGTTTAGCACTATTCACTAACCGGGACCGTTTTCGGAATTTTCTCATTCCTTAATTTTAATGGTTATTAAACTCCCATTAATGTTTAATTATTATTACAAAATCAACTATTATTTTTACGGGGTCATTTAACTGTTTAAGGTCACGTTTTCGGGTTTTCTCGAAAAACGCGCTTTAAGACTCCGTTAGTGTTTTAACACATTATTTGAATCCGTTTTCTTCCGGAATTTCCCCACATGTTCTTAATGTGTAATTAAGGTATAAAAATATATTTATAACCCTAATAAAGGTTATGTACCTCCTAAAATAATTAAATACGCGGTTTCACGTTTTGTGACTTTTACGCATTTTCTTATTCTTTTTGGTTTTTATTTCTTCACAATGATCTTAAGGACTTAATTAGCCTTAAAAAAATATAATTACATAGTTAATTAACATATTAAGGTTTGGGGTATTTCAATCTACCCCTTAAAAGAACTTCGTCCTCGAAGTTCACACTTCCCTAGCATCATTTGAATTTAGAACACCGAGATACTTGCAACATAAACTTCCATAACAAACATACTTTACATTCAACCTCGGACTTGACGGTCCGGGTAACACATCCACATCCATATATATATAACATACTTACATAGTAACCTCGGACTCGATGATCCGACTACCTGAACAACATTTGCACATGTATAACAACCCTTTGACTCTTGGTCTGGGTAACATAACAACATTTAGACTCGTGGTCTTGATAACACAACATCCTTAGACATACACATAGGTCTTGATAACATAACACTTCCGGAATTCAATCACAATTGGACTCAAGGTCCAAAATAATAATTATTACACATACCACACAAAATGTCATAGCATGTTATATCAACCAGAAATTCCTTTTCCATCTCTTCATGGGTTCGAGACCCATGTTGAGTACATATATCCTGTGATCCGCAGAAACCGGTCGCGATGGACACTCTGGTCCCCGTTCCTTTGGGAGATCAAAACAATTGCATACATCTTTAAAATATACTTCTCATGTCACCGGTCCTAAGACAAAGGCTCGTACGTCCTCAGCTCGTGAGCAAGTAGTAGGAAAGTACCCTCTATGAGGTTAAGTATATGAAATCCTTTATTGGAAGGATACAAGTTGAAAATCCTCTACGAGGTCACATAAAGGTAGTCCTTCCTTTGAAAATACCACCTAAGAATCTTAAAATATTTATTGAAGTCTAGAAAATACCAATTGCAAATTTGAAACCCCATTTAAAATTCTTTTGAAAGCTCCATACAACTCCAAGTCCAATTATTGTTAACTGCATCTTATTCTTGATGTGATTATTTATGACCACTTATAGGGAGTTTCAAGAATCATCCAACCCTGATGTGATCAGCATCAGTGTTTGAACTATCTCTCCACCCCAATTTGTGTTCGGCTTCCCTTGATCTCATGATAATCAAGTTTCACCTCCACTTAATTTTCAACAACAACTAATTCAAGCATGTACCATTTTCTATCTTCTAATCCATCTAGTCGTAATCATTACATCTCCAAGGGTGGAACTATGTCCATCAATCATCTTCCGATTTATTTTAAATCAAGTTACCTAGGGAATTTATTCTCACTAGGTTTCTACATTGGTGTCATACCTCTTCATAAATCACAATACTGTATATATACATATATCCATATATATATTTTTATCAAAATATAATACACCATATTACTTTTGGTATCATATGAACATACATAGTCGGGGTTTAGTTCCCGGGAGTTTTCTACTCCCTTATACATATACTTTCACACATCTCTTAACAAAATAACACACTTATCACAATGGTGTTCGCATCTTCCGTGCGTAATTACCACAATTAACCATGAATGAATGTGTATGTTTATGTAACACACACCAATCATCAAAACAAATCATTTTGTGCTATCACATCATAGTTCACGTACACTTGTACGGTAAAAGACACTAAGTGGTTCTGCCTCTACTACCCCTTAAAAGGGATTACGCCCACGTAATCAATCAGTTAATCACTGGTTTAGAACCATTCTACCGTCGTGAAGTGTTTATCTCCACGCGGTTTATTACACAATGTGTTCTGGTTTGAGGATCTTAGCCATATTGGCGGTTTAGTCCCTAACCAAGAATTCTCATTAGAGTTTATTTTAACTCTTAACTGGTTTCGATCCTGGCCTGTGAGGCTTTTAGGCATCATTAGTTTGCCATTCACTCATGTTCACTATCACATTCAATCGTTTGACTCACTGGTTCACAATTTCTGCTGCGCAACTCTTGATAATTTAGAGCTTAGTTTGCTCCATACATTATCCTTACTGTATTATGCATCCCGATTATCACCTTTATCTTGGTAGTAACGGTTTCTCAACCGACGCGTGGTATTTCTTACCGTGCGCGAATTCGGTGAGTTACAAACTTTCTATTCATTTCCACGATAATCTATTGTATTCTACAATGATTTACTTGGTTTCTTCGACTTACTGTCGGTTAAGTTTGAGCTACTACCTTTTGTGTAGTACTCTGTCGATTATTTCCAACACTTGAGGTATGTTCCATACCGATATTCAACAATCGTGCTACTGTAGCCACTTATGTCAACCAGTACCCTTTGATTGGTACTACCGTGCTTATCTTATGCGTCGGTTTTATACACATCATAAGTCTTGTTCTTCTATCACATTTAACATTTTCAGACTTCCTAGCTATCTCACTTGATCATTACCGCGCAAGCGCAATACCAAAACACTCAGTCATACAGAGTGCAGAGGCGTAAACTCTTGGCAGTAAGTCTCTTATGAGATAGCAATAGGAATTCATACTGTGTTCCTTATCACGTAGCATCGAACTACTGGCGTATTGCTCAGTCTGTGTATCATCACTTATGTGATGTCCATTGAGTTTCACTCATAACTGGTCTTATTGCCACATTATTATTTAACAACTTGTGCAACGGTCGCTTACTGCGCACCGTGCTCTTACTCATTGCATAACATTAACTACACTGCATCCACTGTTATTTAGCTTTCGCCACTACACAGCGTTTCGCCATTTATTTGGCTGATTACTGAATGCTTTACTCTTCGAGTCTTTGTGCTCACTGAGCGTTGTTCATCACACATTTAGCATCACACACCTATGGTGATTGCTATCAGACTTATTACTCTTCCGGTCTCCACAAACTGGTGCAACACTTCCTTTCGTATTATTCCTACTCACATCATTCTTGGGTAACAGCAACATAGTCAACTCTTAACATATTCCCTGAACTTAGTTCACATAACTACCGCTGTTGCGGTTTCACATATCGCGAGGTATCCCCACTCTTAAAGCAGTGGTTCGTTATCCGCTTTACTTACTTATATTACATAAACTTCTGTGATCAATAACATTTTCTTAACACATTCTACTTGTGGCTCATAAGCCTTATTGCCTCGAGCTTGCTCTTGTAGGCTATCCACACACATTTACTTCTCTGTACAACATTACATGGTTTATAGATTGCATTGAGCTCCATGACAAGGTCGTTGTTCCTTTCATGGTATGCTCCTTCAAGGATGTCAGACTTCCTCTGACTACTTATGTTTAAACTGGGTGTTAGTTTCAACCCTTGCGTTTCTGTCACGTTATCTCGTTCAACCATTGTTGATCCAAACACCCTTTTAAGGATAGTTCCTGGGTGTACTAGGTTATGCTTTTACATCTGGCTTGCACTCATGGTATGTTTAATTTTCTACTTCGCCCGCGTTCTTGCTGGGTTGAATATTATCCTTAGTGAGATGATATCTCTAGTGATCATCCCGGGAGTCTCATCCCGATCATTGCACATTAACATATCCATAGTAGGCATCTGCCTCACCATATATAGGCTGGGTACTTACTCCAGCTATGTGTTCATCCATCCAGATCCTTAAGACATATGTGATGTCTTTACTTACTAGTCAGTGCACTTCACACTAGATTCTTAAACATTTCCTCGCAATAACTCACTAATCCCTTTAGTCCTCTTAACTTAACTGGGTTCCTTTACTTCAACCATTCGATGGTAGTTTATTACTCTTGTCTGACTTTTACTTCGGACCGTAGTATGGAGTCGACTACTTCCCGTGTTCCAGACTCCACTCGTATACATATGTGGGGTACCCTACTGATACATTGCTACTTGCCTGACTACCCCATAAGAAGGTATGTCAGGCCCACAAGCTCCTATCGGAGTGCGGTCGTCCCACATTACTGTTGGTACACTCGTAGTGTCCGTCACACGCCTAGGTGAAGTATTCTGTTGTTAACTCTTCTTATATTATCCCGTGATAATATGCATTCCTTGCTTCCCGAACTCAATCAAGGGAAGTGTATCCACTGTTGTATTATTATGAACTCACTCCATTCCCTCGGGTTGTTACCCTTGGGTTTACCGGTTTCCATCCGGTTGTTTAAAAGTAACTGGGTAAAACTTACCTACCATGTGGCACTGAGGCCGGTGTAGGTCTTTTGGTTTGGTTTTAAAAGAAGGTTAGAAATAGAATGGGTTTGAAAGAAGATTTGGTTTTGAAAACGGTTTGACAGAAAATGATTTTAAGTTTAAAGAAAAATTTCCGTGGTTTTACAACGTTTCTTGCCTTATCCAAGTCTAGCTTCTTGCTGACTGGTGTACTTCCAATTACAGGGTCAGGCTTAAGCCTTCCGGTTATGATTCCACTTAACTTCATGGTACTTTACTAAGTACTTGGTAGTTGTTGAAAATTTCCCACAAGCCTTGTTGTAGCAGCACTTGCCATGGCAAGTGCGCCATGCTAACTGGTTATCGGTTCAATACCCACCGGTTGCGGTATCGGTTTCATCCGCACTGACATCAGTGGCCTTGCTGGCCCTTGCTTGATCTTACAGTCTTAACAATAAATCCTGGTACTTCTCACTGTCTTCACTGATAACCATTAACTAGGGTGTTTCCCATTCTGGGAGACCCCTTTTTACTTAGTATCGTATCCTCCTCGTACTATATTGTGGTTCCTTAATCGGTTGGTATACCGTTGGTGTGTTAGTTAACATTGTAGTCCCGTAGACACTCGTCTCGGGTTCTACTACTTCACTTCAACACTGTTGCACGGTTATTGCTTGCAAGCTGGTTGTCCTCGACTGCTTCGCATGTCGACCCAGGGTGCTGGAAATTCCATTCCTTATGCATAAGATTCCTCACTTTTCGCTAACAAGGCGGTTAATATTGTTAAAATGGAGACCGTCTTCGGGATTCACGCCTTTCGGGATCTACCGTGTGACTGGTTCTCCGTACTTTAAGGACACTTAACAACAGCCAGATCGGGTATCCCCGAGTAAGAGAGGACTTTCATCTCTCTGGCGTTCTTTCTGAGTTAGAGAATAGGGTTTGTGGAGGGCGGGATGGATATCGTAGGTATCCAGTACACACTGGTACTCCCTAACTAGCGTACTTCTCACGCTATCACTCAACCCTTAACCCAAAGTACTAAACTCTTAACTCGGTACTTCCTAAGCTTGGTATTTCAGTCATCAGAGCGATACTTCGCTCTGATACCACTTTTTGTAACACCCCAACTACTAACAATACACTTAACAACACCTTGCAGTGGAAATCACAACTCACAACATACCTTAAACTCCTTGGTGTTACACGCCGTTAGCCACCTACGTGGCTAACAAGGCTAACATACATACATTGTACCGGTCTGATGGACTAAACTCCCGAGCAGCTACACATAAATCCCGTTCCATGTCCAACAATCATTATACACTTACATTACAGCTGTACCGAGTAATTACCAACTAGCGCCGATACATTTTCGGTCTTACTACACCTATAAAATATCCACAATTCTCATGACTACCACATACAAACAACTACCCCGTCCTACTCTCGAACGTCTTCCAGTTCCTTGTACCTGAAAAGTATGGGAGCCCCCAAAGGGGGTCAGCACCTTTGCTGGTATGGTAATCCCGCAGCCCGCATGCTACCGGGCCACGCACAACTATTGTCGTCTTAGCATGGTTGATTTTATTTCAAACATACACAAACTCACACATACATGCTTATGATCAAACATCCATTAAAGGGATACAAACACAAGGTTAGCACACACAACATAACAACACACTTCGATTTAACATACACAACTTAGTTTCTCTCTTCTTAGAGTACATAAACTTAACTTAGGGAGTGCCGGGGTGATATAAGCCCAAGCACAACCTACTTACATTTTCTTTACTTGAGTGGCGGCCTCATATAGGACCGATCACAACATACACAATTTCCCCTAGCTCCAATAGTGATGAGTTAGGTAAGCCTTGGTTAAGCTTGTGGGTGGTTGTAATTCAAGGAGGAAGAACAACCGTAACATAACAAAGAGGGAGTCGAAGCGAACTTAGCTTCAACACCCTACCAACATTATACATAATTTCCCTCCTAGCCCGATGTGGAGGTCGGGTAGGTAAGCTTTGGCTAAGCTAGTGGGAGGTCGAAATCCAATGAAGGAAAACAACCCTAACATAACAGGATGGGAGTTAATTCACATATATATATTAACTCCCAAACAATACGCGCGACCGGACACCGGATTCCTCTCCATACATAACATATACTTATTAGTCAGAGGTTCCCTTATGGAACTTATCACATACATACATCACATAGTGTTACTAACTCGGTTAGACACATAAGGGAAATCATATCCCATTCCAACAACGCGGATAACAGTATCCAACATCAACAACATATTAAACAAGTCACATACATCACGCATAGTCACAACATACAATAACGCACGGATAGCCGTAGTTAGAACGTTCCCATGGGTTGGGACGTTTATTCCGAATACCGATCTCTTATGTGAACCTAAAGTCGGTTAACTATTATTTAACACATAACTAGGGTTAAGCGGTATCGGAATTAATTACGCTACAATAATGAATTACTGTAAACTCATTTCATGCTTTATCTTGCAAGGTGGCAAACACACAGAAAAACACATTGGCATACAAGCCGGTGTAATCCGGTAGGACACAGGTTGCAAGAAAACCATACCTGTCACCGAAGGTGCACTCTAACGTGCCGACACATGTTCCTTGCAAATCTTTGAACAACTGGTAACATTATAACTATCTTTAATTAACATCGGGGTAACATAATTATTTAACGACTAATGCGCCCTTGATTAACCCCGTTCGGTAGTTTTATAACTTTACATTTTTATTACAACTTTTCACCACTCAATTACCATTTTAACTCACTTTATTTATCCTTAACAACCTTGTAACATCATCACATATTAATCCCCATCATTGGATATCATTTCCTACCCTTAAACAAAGTTTTTGCTCAAAATTACCCTATGTCCGAACTTGTGTCCGGGCTTTGAAGTTCGGACGCAAGTCGAGACTCAATTGGGTGAAAACTGTCGAATGTCCGAACTTGTGTCCGAGTTTTGAAGTTCGGACACAAGTCGAAGCTAAGACCAAAGAAATTTTTCCACCTGTCCGAACTTGTGTCCGAGCTTCCAAGTTCGGACACAAGTCGAGGCTGAATCTGAAGAAAATTTACAGGCGCCCGAACTTGTGTCCGGACATCGAAGGTCGGACACAAGTCGAAGCTAAATGGCCTGGAAAAATTTTTCGAGTGTCCGAACTTCCAAGTTCGGACGGAAGTTCGGACACAACTTAAAACTCGGAAAATTTACAAAACGACGGGGCATGTCCGAACTTCCATGTCCGGACGGAAGTTCGGACATTCCTGAAAATTCAGCTAACAGAGGGGATTTCCACCCAGAATTGCAATTCTAATAAACCTACACTTACTCCATGTTTCACAAGTCATAAACAACCATTCCTTTCCACATTAAACATCCCAAATCAACACCTAAATTCTCTCAACCATCAACCATCATCAAACACTCATTTCCCATCAAAATTTTGCCATAACCTCCCCATAAAACTTATACATCCAAAACATCAATTTTCATCCTTCTCATTCCTAATCTAGCCACACCCTTACAAGGGTCCTAGCAGCACATAACCACTCCTCAAGTTCATCAACAACAACTTAATAACCATAATCTCCATAAACACAATATAAACACAACCTCAAAACATTTGGCTCTTAAGGCCCTCAGCTCAACATTAATTCACAACCTCTTCTAACATCAACTAAACATATTACAACATAGTTTTCACTCCATACATTTGGGTTCATTAATTTGTTTACCCATCCCAAACAACTTAAACAATTACAACAAGGTTTAAGGTAGTTTTTCTTACCTTAATTTCACAAGCTTCCTTAATTCACCTCTTGTTCCATATCTTCTCCAAAATCGCTTAAGAGGGTATGGAGTTTCCAAACTCCATCCCAACATCCAAGAACACAAAACGCACTCCATTAATTATCTAAACCCTTAGAAACTCAATTTAATCAAAGGGCTAGAATTAGGGTTTACCTTTTAGAAGCTTTTAAGAGGGACCTTCTCCCTCGAATCAAGAAGGGGATTACTCCACCATTGAAGGATTAATTTGGAGCTCAAGAACAAGGAGAAAAGCAAGGTATCAACAATGGTGAAAAATCGATTACACCAAGAGATGAAGGAAAAATGCGTTTTTCTTGGGAATCTTTACCTTAGAAGGAAGAGGAGACTACAAGCTTCTCATTGGTGCCATTTTCTCTTCAAATGGGGAAAACCCATGGAGGTCAACTTCATCCTTTTGAAATTTCGAAAAGAGAGGATGATAGAGGAAGATGAAGGAAGAAGAATATGTGATTTGTTTTTGATTTGGAGCTCAAATGGAGCTTGGGGATGAAGAGGAAGTGGAGAAGCCATTGTTGGCTAGGTTGGAGAACTCCATCGGCAGAGAGGGAGAAGGGAACCGTGGAGGAAGAAAGAGAGAGAGAGGAAAGAGAAGAGAAAAAGAGAAATGAGAGGAGAAGAGAGAGAGAGGGGGTATAAGTGGTCCCTCTATTTTTTTTGACTTAATTAATTTGTTAACTAGTCTTGTGTGAGTGAGCTGTTTACATTAATAAAACCGGCCCACTACTGTAAACATGATGGAGCGTTTTTCGTTTTTAACAGAAAACGCTCGTTTATTTACCCGGTTTAGCACTATTCACTAACCGGGACCGTTTTCCGGAATTTTCTCATTCCCTTAATTTTAATGGTTATTAAACTCCCATTAATGTTTAATTATTGTTACAAAATCAACTATTATTTTTACGGGGTCATTTAACTGTTTAAGGTCACGTTTTCGGGTTTTCTCGAAAAACGCGCTTTAAGACTCCGTTAGTGTTTTAACACATTATTTGAATCCGTTTTCTTCCGGAATTTTTCCCACATGTTCTTAATGTGTAATTAAGGTATAAAAATATATTTATAACCCTAATAAAGGTTATGTACCTCCTAAAATAATTAAATACGCGGTTTCACGTTTTGTGACTTTTACGCATTTTCTTATTCTTTTTGGTTTTTATTTCTTCACCAATAATCTTAAGGACTTAATTAGCCTTAAAAAAATAAATTACATAGTTAATTAACATATTAAGGTTTGGGGTATTTCAGGGAGGGAGGAAGAGAAATATGTAGAAGGTTATGGATGGTAGCTCATTGCGGGATGTCTAAAGGTATAATGTGGATAGTATGCGGGGCAATAAAGGGAATATCAGACTCAAACTTGAACCTGTTGCATGGGTCTCTAGTGATCAATTTGAGCGCATGCAAGGACAATGAGGAAGGAATGATTGGGGCAACTTTCGGGGCTTTTGGAGGTTCCCGTAAAGAATGATCGTACGACGGGTCGACTGCAGCAAGAGGCCTCTGATAATCATTTTGTGACCCCGTGTTCTTGATTATACGGGTTTCAATTATTGTCTCGTAATGGTTGATTTAAAGGTTTTATGTATGCTTTTCGAGGATTTCTTATGTTTTATGTTAGAATAAGATACTTAGTTTCGGTTCTATTAGTTAATTTAGAATGGTCTGTGACTTGGATGGAAAGGTTTCGGGCTTTAATGGGTTAGGATGGTTGCAAGTGCATAAAAAATTGTACTCCTCATCTAGACCTCGGACGTATCCTCGGATTCTCTATTCGAGCTTCCCTAACCTTATGAATTATTAATAATATTTTCCATTTAAAAAAAACTATTGTTCCCTATGCTCAAGGTAAATGGAGAAACATGGACAAGATCTGATTGTATTGGTGGTAAAATAAGCTATGAGTAGTCTGCTACCACCCACTAAAAGAATATAAACATCCAAAGCAAGCACTTACCACCAGACATAGTATTATAGGAAATGTTTAAAAAGTTGGACAAAATATTAGAAATGGTACATACTAAATGAAAGAACTTATATTTTCTTATCTGAAATCCAAACAATAATTTCAGTGATGCCACAAGATATACACTTTTTTTACAGAAAAACTGAAGTTATTCATGGATGGTAGAATTCAGTAATACAAGACAGTATATATAAGTGACCAACCATGAATACAAGTAGGTTAAACACATATTCATAAAAAGAAAAATAAGTATTAGTTGATTGAATTGTTAGGATCCTAGTATTTCTAGTTCTTTCTACGACGAGAGCAAAAGAATGTTCTAGTCTTCAGTTTCAAGTTTCATCCTTTGTCACCCAGGCGTGTAATCTCTCTCAAAGATTCCCCTTCTCTGCCATTACTCTGGCAAGCAGTTCAGAGTGTTTTCGGCTTATTAGTGGTAGTTGGCGTATCAAGAGAACGTTGATTCAAGAAAAGTTGGAGCTCTTAGTCTTATGAGTTTAGAATGATGAAGACTAATAGTCTACTTAGTGTTCCAGTCAAAAGGATTTCATATAGGCATCACACCAGTTCTAGAATCCTCATTCTTCAGCTCGAGAATTCCTAAATACAAACTTTTGTGGAGTGAAATCTTGAAAGCGCGTGAGAAAAACCCTTGCAAAAAAACAAAAAAATGTCAAAATCATAATGGAAGACAAATATAACCAAGCCGATGAGATCACAAGAAGGTGTGCAACCCTTTCCCTTACCAAGGAAGAAGGAAAGAAGTTTGAGGTAGATGATATCCCGGTGAGTAATAACCATTTCCCTTTCGAAAAGTGTCTCATTGGAAAGTTATTTGGAACAAAGATGGCGGATGTGAAAGCCTTGGAGAATACCATGGCCAAGGTTTGGAGCATAAAATCTGGTTTGAGAACTAAGGAAGTGGGATTCAATCTTTTCCTGCCCCAAAGTGACGAGAAAGAGGATTTGAAGAGGATTTACTTGAAGGGACCATGGTCTTTGATGTTTTCCTCCTTGCTCTACAGAGGGTTAATGGAAGAAAAGGCACCAAAGGATCACACAATTCAATGGGTTCCATTCTGGGTGTGGATCCATACAGGTTCCATTTATGTTCTATCATAGGGAGTTTGTCAAAAGAATAGGTGAAAATGTTGGAATATTCATGGAGTTTGGTGAGAACGATGACAAAGTGACTGGATATTATCTTAGGATTAAGATTATGGTAGATATTACCGTTCCCATTGAAAGATGCTTAACGATGGAGGTGGGATAGGAGGTGACAAATTTGATGCTAGCTAATGTGAAACTACCTTCTATTTTCTTCAAGTGTGGAATGTTCAGCCATGGGACTAGAGATTGTAAGGTGATGATGGGGGGGGGATTGCTCTGAGCTTTCGTTTGGAGCTTGCTTTAGGGGCAATGGTTTAAAATAGTAGAGAGCAAGGCTGGAGTCCGAATGGGTGAGAATATCAAAAGGGGGAGACAATGGAAATGAGACAGCTTGACAAGATAAAACGAAAAATGCTGGAGACTAGGGAAAATAAGGGAGAGGGGGTCCGAGAAGAGGAGAGAAATAATGTCATTATGATGCCTTGGGTTCCAGGGGCGACAAACACTAGAGAAAAGGAGAGGAAAATGGATAGGTTGGAGGATGAGAGCACATTTGATGAAATTCTTGAGTTAATATGGGTGCAAGAAGAATGTAAGAAAGGTTGTATGGAGACGGAGAAGGGAGAAAGTGGTAGTGATAGTAGTAGAGACTTGATGAAGGAAACATCAAAAACAAAAATAGAGGTGCCCGTGGGGGAGACCCAAGACCGCCTTCAACAATGAGTTATCTTGCTCTGAACTGTCGAGGCTTGGGTGAGCCTATGGCAGTTCGAGACCTTTTGGATCTAATCCGGGAACAATAAGTCAGTTTAGTCTTTTTATCAAAGACTAAACTAGCTTCAATGGAAATGAGGGATGCCATAAATAAGATGAAAGGCTATAAAAGGCATGCGGTGGATAGTGCAGGAAGAGCTGGAGGTTTATGTTAGATGTGGAAAAATAATGTTAGAGTGGATCTTGTCATCCTCCCTCCACCATATCAATTGTATGGTGGTCGTGGGGAGGCAGGCCATGGCTGGAGGTGCACCGGGTTTTATGGCTGGTGGGATAATAGAGAGAAATATTTATCTAGGCAATTATTGGAGGAGCTGAAGGGAAAGAGCAGAGGTCCTTGGATGGTGTGGGGGGACTTTAACGAGATTATGTTTAGTTCTGAACATCTGGGAAAGGGAAGGAGAAGTAAGAGATTGATGGAGGATTTCAGAGAGTGTTTAGAGAGGTGTGGGTTAGAAGATTTGGGATTTGTGGGGAGAAGTTTTACTTTCACAAACCTTAGGGATGGGATTGAGAATACAATGAGTAGGATTGATAAGGCGGTAAATAATGTGGATTTGATCTCAATTTTTCTGAGTATCATAGTCTTTCATCTGGATTGAGGTAGATCAGACCACCACCCTATAAAGGTTAATCTGAACCCACAAGGAAGAAGAGGAAGTAAACCTTTCCGCTATGAGGAATGTTGGGCAAACATAAAGGAACGCAGATTGATTGATGAAAAATTTGGGAAGAAAATAGTACTGGCCCTCAATTCTTTTTGAAGAAAATTTAGAAATATGGTCAGAAGCTAAAAAAATAGGGGAGAGGGGAGTATAGAAAGGAGAAAAGATTGATTGTGAAGAAAAGGGATGAACCGAGTAGAATGATTGAAAACGGAAGGGAAAATGCTGGAGTGTGTAGGAAAGGGTTCATTAAAGAAATTGATAACCTCCTCTTTAAGGACGAGATTAGATGGGCGAAAAGAAATAGACTTGTTAATCTAAAAGAGGGGGACTGAAATTCCCGGTTATTCTTTATGAGAGTGAATGCCAGAGAAAAGAAGAATGAGATTCTGGTAATTGAAGATAGACAAGGCAATAGAAGGAAACTTTGAAGAGCTATTCAGCTCATATAACCAGGAGATTAACCAACACTTGATGGCATGTGTGGAGAACAGAATCAACGATGAGATGTTGGCTGTAATTAAAAACCGGTTGAGAAGGAAGATGTGATAGAGGTGGTTAAAAACATGAACAAGAGGAAGACTCCTGTG
This sequence comes from Limonium bicolor, assembly GCA_023374045.1. Classification (NCBI taxonomy): domain Eukaryota; kingdom Viridiplantae; phylum Streptophyta; class Magnoliopsida; order Caryophyllales; family Plumbaginaceae; genus Limonium; species Limonium bicolor. The sequence goes on from CM041776.1 coordinate 235,694,094, forward strand.
GAGAAACTAATTAAACTGAACATCTGATTAATTGTGTTATCTTCAAGTCATGATCACTCTGATTCAGATATGGTCCCAAGGGAAGGCTTGAATTTCGTCATCGATTCCTTCCTCGACCTCTCTCTCTGTCTGTATCTCTTGCAACACCGCTTCCAATGATTTTCTCGTCACCATTTCTGGTTCTTCCTTGACATCATTCATCTGTATCAGCAACCATTTAAGTTCCTCCCTTGTGAGCACAACCTTCATACGACCTCTCTTATTATTCCCGTCGTGGTCGATGGCCAGAGTACAATTCCAGTCGTGAACTTGGTTCTTGTCTACCTTTCTCAGGTCCAGGCTCCGTGATGAGTCTATACAATTTCCCATTGTAAACCCCAAAAAAAATACAACGTGGCGGAGGGAACTGGACCGGAGAATCACCCTGCTGGTTTTTGAAGGCAAGGCTCCGGTATACAAGGATGGGTGTTTGCATAAAGGGGAATGTTTATGCTAGTACAGTATTGCATGTGACGGGATAGGTTATTGCCAATCCGACTATCATACAACCGGTTGTACGATGTTTATGTACATCCCCGAACATTCTTCATAATTAATTTGAACAATTATCATATAAAGTTGAACAACGTTTGAATTTAAAATGAACGGTTGTACGATGTTTATGTACATGGACCTTTTTACATCAATATGAACAATCAATGCAAAACCTTGAACAACGTTTGAATTTAAAATGAATTTAAAATGAACGGTTGTACGATGCTCACCGTACAACCGGTTGTATAATAGAAATTTCCGGTTGTTGCGGCCTTCTAGATGATCACTTTCGTTGCACAAACTTATCCATCAATTATATTAAAAAAAACAAACAAACTTATCCATCTACCATGAGTTTTCTGAATAGTGAATCGTTTCTCTAACTGCTGCTTTAGAAAAACAAACAAATGTGTATCTTTTTAAATATATATGTTTTTTATAATTTGAACATATAGCTGTAATTTATTATTGAAATAGAACTAGTTGATGAATTACGATTGAATCTCATTAAAATCTCCTTAATCAAAACCCATTAAAAAAAAACCTAAGGTGGGTAAAGAGTATCCATCACGTCCATTACAAACTTGCCGTGTAATCACTAGCTCTTCATCTCAACCTACTCGATAAGTATATATGTCACAAAAAGCTAAGCATCGTACACGCCCACGGAAGTCAAGTCGAATATTTCTTAAGGCCCCCATGTTGGGTGAAAATGAGTTTATTTATCGGTTTAATTTTTTCTGTATATGTGATTGAGATATTATTTTGTTGACTTCACCTAACTGTCAACTTCCAAAATAACGTAGAATGTATATGTATGCTAGGATTTGATCAACCACCACGTGATTCCACGCACTAAAATAAAAGCAATAGATATGTGTGCATATTGTTCCGAAAATAGATGTGTGTACATTGAAGTACAATTAATACTTAACGATAATGAAAATGACTTTGTTAGAAAACAGAGAATAGGAAAGGATTTCATCTTATTGAATGGTGACAATCGTCACGTATGAGTGTGTACAGGAGAAGTGTTACAGAAGCATTATTAATAGAAATCTGCTAAGAATAAGTCCATAGGGACTGATGGGTAAAATTACATAATAACCTAAGTACAAACTAGAAAATTACATATCAGCAAGTACCTAGATACAAACTATATTAGCAGAAAGAAAGGACTGTTACAGAATAAAGTAACAAGAGATACTTTGTGTTTTAACACTTCCCCTCAAGATGGAACTCATCATTTTGAGTTTGATCTTGTAACAGAAATAATCCAATGTCCTTCAGTATGGATCTGTAATTCTTCCCTGGTAGAGTCTTGGTCAAGAAGTCAGCGAGCTGATGCTGAGTGGGTATGTGGCTGACCGATATTAACCCACTTTGTATCATTTGCCTCACGAAGTGAATATCAACTTCTATATGTTTGGTTCTTTGGTGATCAACAGGATTTTTTGCAATGTAGATTGCAGATCTGTTGTCACATTTTAGTGGTATAGGTGTAATGTTGTTAACACCCAACTGATCGAGTAATCTACTCAACCAAGCAAGTTCAGCTGTAACAACTTTCATGGCTCTGTATTCTGCTTCTGCAGAAGACAAAGAAACACTACCCTGTTTCTTGGATTTCCAAGATATGGGTGAACCTCCAAGGAATATATAGTAACCAGATATGGATCTTCTAGAGATTGGGCAACTTGCCCAATCACTATCACAGTAGGCAGTCAATGAAAAATCAGAACTATTGTTCAGAAGAATACCATAGTCAATTGTTCCTTTAATGTATTTAAGAGTATGGAAAGCAGCGGACATGTGTTTATCTGTAGGTTGCTGTAAAAACTGACTAAGTAACTGAGCTGTAAATGAAAGATCCGGTCTGGTATGAGTCAAGAAATTAATCTTTCCAACTAAGCTCCTATATTCAGTTGGATTATCTAAACTTTTCCTTCTCCTGGTTTCAGTTTTAAACCCAACTGAAGTGGAGCTGCTGAATGTTTCTCATCTATAATGTTGTAATCATGAAGTAATTCAAGACAAAATTTTCTTTGGGAAATGATAAGACCTTTTTCATGATGCAAGAACTCCATTCCTAAGAAGAAGTTCAGGTTCCCCAGATCCTTAATACAGAACTTTTTATTCAACTGATCTTTCACAAAGTTTATTTCATCTAAATCATTGCCTGTTAACAGGACATCATTGACATAAATGGCCAAGAATGTGCATCTGTTATTTTGTTTTTTATAAAACAAAGAATGATCATTTTCAGATTGCTGGTAATCAAAGATTCTTAGAAAATCTGTAAGCTTGGCAAACCATTGTCTTGAAGCCTGTTTAAGGCCATACAATGATTTTTTAAGCTTACAAACAAGGTTTTTATTTTCAGGATTGAGACCTTTGGGCAACTGCATGTAAATTTCTTCATTCAAGTCTCCATGAATGAAGGCATTATTTACATCCAGCTGGCTCAAATGCCACCCTTTCTTGACTGAAACTGCAATGAGAGTGCGTATTGTTGTCATTCTGACAACAGGAGAAAAGTTTCTGTGTAGTCCAGCCCATATCTTTGACTGAACCCTTTTGCTACAAGTCTTGCTTTATGTCTTTCTACAGAACCATCAGCCCTCAATTTGGTTTTGTAGATCCATCTACAACCAATAGGTTTTTTATTTTTAGGGAGCTTAACTAATTCCCAAGTATGATTTTTACTGAGGGCTGTCAGTTTTGTATTCATAGCATCTATCCATTGATCACTTAAGCAAGCTTGTTCATAGGTTTTGGGTTCAAGGGTCTGATATTGTTTACTGATGATGTTTCTGTTGGAAATAGAGGAGAAGGAGAATGTAACAGATGGTATCTCATCTGTCAAGGAGAAGAAATCAGAGACATTAGAAGGAGAACTTTGATCCTTGTGCCTGTTTATTCTATCAGTGATGATATCAGTGAAGAGATCTGTATTCAGAGTAGCATGACTGTACAGGTGGTAGTCTCTCAGATGGGCAGGAGTTTGTCTCACTCTTGTGGATCGTCTAAGATCTGTTTCATGAGGATGAGAAGCTTCAACAGTTTCAGGAAGAGAAGAGTCAAGAATTTCATTATGAAGAGGGATAGGTTCAGAGTTGATGGGATTTGTTTCGGTAATGACAGAAGGGTTTTTATCAGGAGATTGTATTTCAGTTTGGATTATGGGATCAGGGGTCTGTGAATGAATGAAGTTGGGAATGTAACCAGATTCATCTGTTTGTTCAGTAAAGCTTGGAGTAGAAGAAGATTCATGATATATATCATTGTTATCTTTGGTCTTTTGGAAAGGGAAAACAGATTCATGGAAGGAAACGTCCCTAGAGACAAAAATCATATGGTCAGATAATCTGAGAAGTTTATAACCTTTTTTATTATCAGCAGGTCCTAGATAAGCGCAAGGTGAGGATTTTGGGTTGAACTTCCCACTGGTGTTCCCAAGATTTAACATATAGCATAAGCATCCAAAAACCTTGAATTGGTTGTATTCGGGTTGTGTGTTATAAAGACACTCATATGGGGTTTTACCTTGAAGAGAGGAACTTGGGAGTCTATTGATTATATGGGTTGCATAGAGTATGGATTCTCCCCAAAATTCAATAGGCAAGTGAGAAGTAAAAAATATTGCACGAGATGTTTCCATGAGATAGCGATGCTTTCGTTCAACAACCCCATTTTGTTGAGGTGTATAAGGGCATGAGGTTTGATGGACAATTCCAAGATGTTAAAAAAAACTTTTCCTTCATTAGAAGTACCCAATTCAAAAGCATTGTCAGATCTGATTTTTTTAATCCTTTTATTAAACTGCCTTTCAACAAAACTGATGAAGTATTTGATGAATTGAAAAGCTTCAGATTTAGCTTGAAGAAGTTTAACCCACAAGGCTCTAGACTTGTCATCAACTATAGTTAAAAAATACCTCTTGTTATCATGGGTTAAAGCATTAAACGGACCACAGATATCTATGTGGATAAGATCAAAAATGTCATTACTGACAGTGTCTGATCTTTGGAAGGGAATCCTATGGGCTTTGGCCTTATGACAGGAATCACATACAAAATCTGAAGGCATTTCATTTCTTTTGATCAAATGAAGTTTACACAGTTTTTCTAAGGGAGCATGCCCTAACCTATTGTGCCAAGTATAAACATTGTTGGCACTTATTCTCATCAGATCTGTGACATTACATTTACTGGGGAATGGAGATTTATCAAGCATAGAACCTATTCTGTTACAATCAAGCACATATAAACCATTCATCAAAAGACCAAACAACAATTATTTCTTAGAGTCAAGGTCCTGCAATACACAACCATTATGATATAAGGGCACATGCATTAAATTGTTTCAGAAGTTGACGAATTGACAGCAGATTGAATTAAATTCTTTGACATACAAAACATCATGCACAATCAGATGGTCATGTATTTTAACACTGCCTATACCTTGAATGAGACCAGTATGCCATCCGGCATTATCACATCATATGAGCATGTTTTATAATCAAGAAGAACAAGTTTTTATCGCCACAGACATGGTCTGTAGCTCCTGTGTCTAAAACCCATAAATTTCTCAAGTTTTTATCAGACATGCTTGTAGATCCTTTAAAAAAATCTGAATTAAGGCAAGATTTTGTGTTACCTGCGAATTGCCGTTGGTACTCAGCTTCTTGATCTTGCTTTGAGTCTTCTTTTCTCCTTAGAAGGGAGGTCATGCACATCTGATTGTTGTTGGCTGTTGATTGATCTTGCGTCTTAAGATAAGCAACAAGGGCCTTCAACTGATGCTCACTCATTCCTGGAACGGGCTGGGTATTCTGTTCAGTAGGAACTTCACTTCTTGATTCACACACAGCTCCAGTGAAGGATTTCCTTTCTTTATTACCATCACCATGGTGTTTCCAGTGAGTCGGGAAGTTTCCAGTAACCCAGTAGCAGGAATCGACATTGTGACCTATTTTTTTGCAGTGCGAACACTTTGCCCTTTTCTTGTCGCCTCTGTTGTCCCCGGTGTTATTGTATTGACGATTTAGGGCAGAGTTCGCAAAGGTCGTCGTTTCTCCGTCGGACTTGCGATTTTTCTGAGCTGAGCGATGATTTTCTTCTTCACGCAAGGTCGCATAAACTTGGTCAATCGCGGTAGTGGTTTCATCAGAAGCAGGCTCGAACGAAGGGCTTTATACGATTCGCATACCCCCATCAGAAATTCGAGAACTCTTTGATTTTCTTGAACTTTGGAGATGGCCGCAGAAGAACCGCATGAGCAAGGCGGAATTTCTATCAGTTCTTTTTCCTCATTCCAGACCTTAACCCATTTGGTATAGTACTCGTTTATGGTCGAACTTCCTTGTTCAAGCTTGTGAGCTTCTTGCCGCAAGGAGTAAAGTCTTGTGCCTGAGGGATTATCGAATCGCTTACATAAATCTTTCCAGATTTCTTCAGCCGTCTTTAGGTACATCACAGATTCACGAATTGAGTCCTCCAAGGCTGTGAATAGCCACCCGATGACCATCCCGTTGGTTTTGTCCCAAATCTTCTGCTTTGCGCCCTGGTAATCTGACCTTTTGGTTGTTCCATTGATAAAACCCAGCTTGCTCTTCGATATTAGACCAACCATGAAGGAGCGTTTCCATTTAGCAAAGCCGACGCCGGTAAACTTGTACGCGAGGATAATCCCGGGGTTGTCGGAGGGATGGGTATAAAGTTCTTCATCTTCTGCGCTCATTTTGGTGTAGCCGCTCAAGACTTCTGGATCCACCGTCTTCTTTCCTTCTGCGTGGGCTTGGATATCATCTTTTTCTTGATTTTTTGGATTATCATCAGCCATGTGTGGAAAATGAAGACGACGAATACGACGGGCGGCGATTCTGGTAGACTAAAAAATTGAAGAAAGACGACGGTAATGGGGAGATTGAATTTTGTTTTGGCGAAAGAGAAACCCTAAACCCAGGATAGCTCTTGATACCATGTTAGAAAACAGAGAATAGGAAATGATTTCATCTTATTGAATGGTGACAATCGTCACGTATGAGTGTGTACAGGAGAAGTGTTACAGAAGCATTATTAATAGAAATCTGCTAAGAATAAGTCCATAGGGACTGATGGGTAAAATTACATAATAACCTAAATACAAACTAGAAAATTACATATCAGCAAGTACCTAGATACAAACTATATTAGCAGAAAGAAAGGACTGTTACAGAATAAAGTAACAAGAGATACTTTGTGTTTTAACAGACTTGGCAGGACATAATGAAGGCATGAGCATACAAAATCTGAAAGTATTGATGAAAATGGCATATCGGCTTTGATTATATGACTTAAATGCTACGTATGAGAAAGTTGTTAAGGCGATCAAGTGCAATAATTTAGCATAACAACAATGGGGAGGTTGTGCCTTTTTTAAAAAAAAAAAAAGAGTATGAGATGTTGTTATACTCATTTTTGTCATTAAATTAGTTATTCAAATGAATTTGACAGCTAAAAGCATTTATCAATACTATAATAATTTTATATTTGATTAATATTTTAACTCGTTTTATCAATAGTAATGAAAATTTAATAAGTATGACATTGTGCTATATATACTTTTCAATATAACTCTAAAATCACTCTGAAAACTGAAGGTATAGTATCTGTTTATCTGGATTCAAGTGTAGTAATAGTATATGAAGTATTTTCGATATCCCAGATTCAAATCCCCCACTATACTTGTTAATTATCTAATGAAGGATCTAAAGCAATATCTCTGGATAATTTCCCTTGATGTTAATTATGTAAGATTACAGCTAGCCACTTCATAGAAAAATGGTAGAGTATTCCACATCCCTCGAATCTTAGAGATGCTTTTCCAAATGCACACTTCTCCGAACTGTGTCCAGTACCTACCAGATTCATTGACGCAGTAAAGTGAAAGGAGAAACTGCTATAATAGTTAACATATATTTGCAAGAAAAATACGTGCGTGCATAATGCTGCCACATGACAAGTTCATAAATATTGGCTTATTGTATCAGAAAGGAAAAAAAACTCATAGAGCAAAAAAAGTAAGGGAAAAAACTCATATAAAGATCGTAACATATACTATTACCTCCGTCCCGTCATAAATGTTCCGTTTACTTTTTGGCACGTTTTTCCACTCCAATATTAAACATATAAGATAAAATATTTTTTAAAAATTAAGTTGTATAATGTATAGTTTTTCACATAAGGATTATATTAGAAAACATAAATTTATAAAAATATATTATTTACAGGGTTAAATATTGAAGTCAAACGACACATCCAAATAGTAAAGTGGATAGTCAAGCTGGGACTGAGGGAGTATCTCTAACTAGAAAGGTTGTTCAATTATTAACATATATCTCGTGACTAGAAAGGTTGTTCTATTATATATTTTTTTAAAAAGGTACTCCCTCCGTCCCTTCTTGACCGTTCTGTTTACTATTTAGATATATCGTTTGACTTCAATATTTAACATATAAGATGATATAATTTTATAAATCTAAGTTTTGTAGTAGATTTCTTAGATGATAAACTATACATTATAAAAATTAATTTTGTAAAATTAATTTATCTAATATGTTTAATATTGAAGTGGAAAAACGTGCCAAAAAGCAAACAAGACAGTCAAACTGGGACGGAGGTAGTAGTTCTGTCCTACCAAACTTTTTCCTCAGTGCATAGCACTATATCGTCAAACCCTCACTCTCTCATCCGACACCACACCCCATAAAAAGTGAGAAAATTTTACCAATATATTGATCCTTTTACATCTAACTATTAAAATATTCTTATATTTTATTTTTGATTACAAAATAGTCCTTTGTCCAAATTCCAACATAATACGTTTTCATATTTTTTTAGTAACTGTAATAGATAATCATTTTTTTATTAAATAATAAAAATCATAAATTAAGTATTCTAAAACCATACAAGTTTATAAAAATACAATAAAAGTCGTATATCACAAATTATTACAATATCTCAAAACCATAGAAATAATTTAGAAATATAAAATTTATAATCAACTTCACTAAAATCTAATAAAAAAAGTTAACATTTTTTTAAAAAAAAAACAAATGATAATAAAATTTAATTGATGTTATCCAAAAATAAGTTATAGTTATCCGACGGAAAGGTATAGGAGTTATAACAGTGGGAGATAACCGACCAGAACAGTCAGTAAAGACGGACATGTAAAAATTGTGTGAACGTCTGGATATGGTAAGAAAGTGTTCAACTAGTACTATTGTATGAATGGATCGGTTGTGACTAAGCAGTCGAACAATTAACTTAAGGAAAATAACCATTAGTTTATATATATAAGTGAAGAGAAATGTAAAGGAGGATGGGATATAAAGAAGGTTCGAATATATTGTAGAATTCTCTAGAAAGAATGTAGACATGCCTATAAATAGGAGATACGACAATACACTTCTCATTCATTACTTCTATATCTACATTATTATCTCTGAAACATAAGTAGTGAGAGGATGGGGTCGAGTTCACATCTCTTCACTTCAATAACATTCATGAATATTATAATTTTAGTCTATAAATTTGTTAGATATTTTTATTCGATATTAATAACCTTTCATGTATGTATATATTATAAGTTTATAGTTTTAAATATTTTCTACCATTTGACAGTTGTAATAATCTACTACCTCCATCCCGTCATAAGTGTCATGTTTGCTTTTTGGCACGTTTTTCCACCTCAATATTAAACATATAAGGTAAAATAATTTTATAAAACTAAACTTTGTATTATATAGTTTATCATGTAAGGAATCATATGCAAAACTTAAATTTTCAAAATTAATTTATCTTATATGTTAAAAATTGAAGTCAAACGACATGTTCAAATAGTAAATAGGACGGTCAAGGTGGGACGGAGGGAGTATGCGATTATTTGACATATAAGTTTTATTGTATTTTTTTAAAAAAAAAACTTTTTTAGTATACTTCTAAAGTTTTATGGTATAGGGTGAGAGGTCAAACGGAAATATGAAAAATGGATATCAGCTTTGAAAAGTGTGCTATTTATAATAAAGAAAAACATAATAAAGATACTAAAATGAAAAGGATAAGGATATGTCAAAAAAAACTTTCATTATCGTACGTTTAGTCGTGTTTTCACTTCGTACAGTCAAAATTTTAAAAAATTTTATGATTTTGCCCTGCTTCAATATTTTCTAAAAATTACCATATTTATCCACAATTTGTGACATATTACGAAGCGCATCCAAATTTCATCACGCACAATCGTAATTCCAATACGCTCAGTAAAAAAATAACCAATATAGGTGCTAACGTAGGCAAAATTTATTGAAAAATGGTCCAATAAAAGCAAAATGGCGGCGCCGGTCCTTCTCTGTTGGTGCCAGCGCCTGGTTCAGATCTTAAAATCGTCATATCTTTTTCGTTATAGCTCCGTTTTTCGATTCGTTTGCACCGACGTATTCGTCTTTTCATCTACTTTGTCATGGTTTACTTTACTGATAATTTTTTGATATATGTGTTATTTCTTTTTAAGTACTTTAGAATTTTTTTTGCTTTTATCGGACAGTTTTTTAATAAATTTTGCCTACGTTAGCATCTAAATTGATTATTTTCCGACTGAACGTATTAAAATTCCGACAACGTGTAATGAAATTTGGATGCTTCTCATAAAATGACAAATTATAGATAAACATAATAATATTTAATAAAAATTAAAACAAAAACAAAATGAACTAATTAAAATTCCAACTATAAATAGTGACGCTACGTAGATACCCTTCTCTGTCTCCCGAGCCTGTCTCGTGGCAACCACCCACACCTCCAAAAAAACAAAATGTCCGCAACAACTTCTTCTCCACTCCTCGTCACTCTTAAATCCATGTCACCGTTAGAGCTCACCATCACCGCCATAGCCACCACCACCTTCCTCTACCTCATATACACTTACCTAATCAAACGCACCCCTGGGCCCCTCCCGCCAGGTCCACGTCCATGGCCCATAGTCGGAAACTTACCCCACCTCGGCGCTGTTCCACACCATTCCTTGGCGGCGTTGGCCCGTAAGTACGGCCCCTTGATGCACCTCAGACTCGGGACATCGGTGCATGTTGTTGTTGCAGCTTCGGCTTCCGTCGCCGCCCAGTTCCTAAAAGTCCACGATGCCAACTTCTCATCGAGACCTCCTAATTCCGGCGCTAAGCACATCGCATACAATTACCAAGATCTCGTGTTCGCTCCCTATGGCCCACGGTGGCGTATGCTCAGAAAGATCTGCCAAGTTCACCTCTTTTCAAACAAAGCCTTGGATGATTTCCGCCACGTCAGGCAGGTGAGAGTTAAATCTTTTACTTTTTTTTAAAAAAAAAAAAATCCATCTTCGATCCAAAATTATTTAAAATCCCCACTATATGTTATCTGGTGTTTTTTTCAGGCTGAGATTGGGATCTTGCTCGGAGAACTAGCCAAGGCTGCCGGAAAGAAAACATCACCAGTTCAACTAGGGCAGCTGCTGAACGTGTGCACGACAAACGCCCTTGCGCGAGTGATGCTGGGAAAGAGGGTTTTCGGAAACAGAGAAGACCCAAAGGCGGATGAGTTCAAGGACATGGTAGTGGAGCTCATGGTACTGGCTGGCGTCTTCAATATCGGAGACTTTGTTCCGTCGCTTGAGTGGCTGGACTTGCAAGGCGTGGCTTCCAAGATGAAAAAGCTTCACAAGAGATTCGATGGATTCATGAGCCAGATTCTGGAGGAGCACAAGGGTAAGATTAAGCAAGGGGAGAAGCACTCCGACCTGCTCAGTACGCTTATTTCGTTGAAGGATGATTGTGACGGTGAAGGGAGCAAGTTGACCGATACAGAAATCAAAGCACTGCTCTTGGTAATTAAACAACCATAACTCTTTCTTTTTAGTCTACCTTATTTTTTGGGAGAAAAGTACTACAACAACTTTAACAATTGTCGTTATTATTCTTTATTTCCACAAGAAATACCGTCTACTTCCCGCATTGCTTTTTGTCAAGCTTTTTTTTAGTACAATAAAATAAAAGTTTTAAATAGAATAAAGAAAATGATGAGGTGGAGGAGAAAATGTGAAGGCTTCTTAATTAAGATACTCTCTTTTTAAGAACCTAGATAAACAAGAGAGATTGTGAGAGAAAATGACGAGGTTATTACTACTCCCTCCGTCCCACTCTCTTTGTCCACTTTACTATTTGAGCTTGTCGTTTGACTTCAATATTTAACATGTAAGATAATATATTTTTATAAAAAAAATTTTATAATGGAATTTTATGTGAAAAACTATATATTTTGTAAAAAAAATTTAAAAATTATTTTATCTTATATATTTAATATTGAAGTGGAAAAATATGACAAAAAGTAAATGAGACACTTATGATGGAGGTAGTATGATAGCTATCTCTTAAAACGACTATTCTAATTTTATGAAGCTTTATTATAATATTATGTTATATAATATATAGTTTTTTATATACAATTTTTATTATAAAATATAAATTTATAAAAAATATTACTATCTTATATTCCCTCCGTTCCACTTTGATTGTCCTATTTACTATTTGGACATGTCGTTTGATTTCAATTTTTAACATAAGATAAATTAATTTTGAAAATTTAAGTTTTGCATATGATTCCTTACATGATAAACTATATAATACTTCCTCTGTTCATTAATATCTGTCGTTTTAGGATGTAATTCTTGTTCAAAAATATCTGTCATTCTAGCTTTTTGACACACTTCTTTCCACTTTTACCCCTACTATTCAATACTCCCTCCGTTCATTAATATCTGTCGTTTTAGGATGTGATTCTTGTTCAAAAATATCTGTCATTCTAGCTTTTTGACACACTTCTTTCCACTTTTACCCCTACTATTCAATATAAAAGTAATTATTATCTAAATGGAAAAGTAAAAAGTAGGGGCACATGCGTCATTGTCCTACTTTTCTTAATAAATGTGCAAGTTTCTAAAATGACAGTTATTGTTGAATGGAGGGAGTATAAAAGTAATTATTATCTAAATGGAAAAGTAAAAAGTAGGGGCACATGCGTCATTGTCCTAGTTTTCTTAATAAGTGTGCAAGTTTCTAAAATGACAGTTATTGTTGAACGGATGGAGTACAAAATTTAGTTTTATAAAATTATTTTACCTTATATATTTAATATTGAAGTGAAAAAATGTGCCAAAAAGCAAACAGAACACTTATGATGGAACGGAGATAATAATTAAATATTGAAGTGATAGAATTTGATCGTGACTGTGACTGAGGGAGTAGTCAGTTTTCTCTCGAACGGAGCGTAACGGTACGAAGCTTTAATTGCAAAAGTACGGAGCTTCACATGTGATTTGTGCGATTGTAGGACTTGTTCACAGCAGGAACCGACACGTCATCAAGCACAACAGAATGGGCCATTGCGGAGCTTATCCGAAACCCAAAAATAATGTCTCGGGTCCAAACCGAGTTGGACTCTGTGGTTGGCCCCAACCGAACAGTCAATGAATTTGATCTACCCGATCTCCCATACTTACAAGCCGTAATCAAGGAGACCTTCCGTCTACACCCCTCCACACCACTTTCCCTTCCTAGAATGGCAGCCGAGAGCTGCGAGATCAACGGCTACCACATCCCAAAGGGATCAACCCTCATGGTCAATGTTTGGGCCATAGCTCGTGACCCAGATGCATGGGCCGACCCGTTGCAGTTCCGACCGGAGAGGTTTTTGCCCGGTGGGGAGAAGCCGAATGTGGATGTGAGAGGGAATGATTTCGAGGTTATACCATTTGGTGCAGGCAGGAGAATTTGTGCCGGGATGAGCTTAGGGTTGAGGATGGTGCAGTTATTAACTGCTACTTTGGTGCATTCGTTTGATTGGGAGCTTGCTGATGGACAGGTGCCTGATAAGCTTGACATGGAGGAGTCTTATGGGTTGACGTTGCAGCGTAAAGTGCCTCTGACAGTTTACCCGAAGCCTAGACTTTCTCCCAATGCTTACAATTGATGGTGCCTACAGTACTTATGCTAAGATCGTCTGTCATATTTGTTTAATTTTCCTTTCTTCGTAGTATAAATATTTCTGCAAAACAAATATTGAATGATTAATAATGTAATTGAGAGACGAATAAATCGTCTGGGTGGATTTGAGAGTAGCGAAGCGCGGAGAGAGGAGTGGGGTGAATTGATTTGAGAGCAGGTAGGGAGAAGAGGGGAGGGAAGTGCTGAATATACTGCGTTCGGCGTGACAAAATGTGGTAGTTTTGTGGTTATTTTGGATTTGGTTGGTTGTTTTGTGGTAGTTTTGCTGGTTGTTTTGTGATAGTTGTTTTGTGGTTGTTTTGAAAACTAGTGTTCGGCAGGCGGCGGTTTCGTCTGGCTGTTTTGAATAAGTTTGTTTTATGCAATGTGTTTACCGTTTTCGTTGTTACAATTAAAAATTTTATATTATATTTTAAAATAATTTTTTGTTAATAAACTTAAAATATATGTAGATATTCAATTATAACCTTTAATAATTAATATACTTTATTAATATTTTAGTGACAATTAATTTATAATATGTATACATATTAATTTATAAATATATTTTTTACATATATTAGAAAAAATAAAGAAATAAATCATTGTATTTATAACAAATATATTAGATGTTATATATAAAAATATAATTTTATGGATTATATATAGTATTTAATATAACATTTCAAATGTATTAATAATTAAGATTTTTTAATTTTTAATGGAATAAATAATATCATTGAAATGAAAAGCAATTCTTTCTAATAATAAAATAATTTACTTTAAGCGAATATATCACTTATTATTTTGTTATTAAATATTGTTTAATTGTTGCTAAAATATTTATTTTAAACATATATTTATAGTTAAAACAATATATTCTATTCAATTAAATATTACTTAATGAAATTAAAAAACATAAATTTAAATTTAATACTGGATATGTCAAGAAATGAAAAATAACGTATATTACCATATAAAATTATTCTTTAAGTATTAAGCACAGTATAAAACATATAATAACTTTGATATACTGACAAACCATAATAGATTGTACAGACAGTTTTGTAATTAATCATTACTTAGCAAGTTGAATACTTATAATTGATATTTCTGAAATATACTACAATTATTTTGTAGTCTAATAATTTTAATATAATTAAAAGTTTACATCGTAATTATTATTAGTTTGCTCTTTTCTTGTAGAATATTTTATTAGAATTGATAGATAATAATAGTTTTAAGAGACTATTTATCCGTATCTGAATAAACAATTTAGAAAAATACTACTAGTTTAAAACTACTGTTCTATATTATTTTCATTAATTTATAATTTATATATCAATATTTATAAAAAAAATAAAAATAAAAAAGGAAAATAAACTAATTTATAATATATTAATCTATATATTGCAATTTAATTTAATTTTGTGTCAAATTTAATATATATATCATTTTTAAGATATAATTATAAATATTGAAAATTTAAATTAATTTATTAAAAATTAATTTTTAAATATTAATTAATATTATTAAAATATTTTCGCCCCCTTAATTACAGTTTTCTGGCTCCGTCTCTGTTTACAGTATTCATTATATTTGCAGCATAAATTGTTGGTTGTTTTGTGGTTGTTTTGTGCTGATATATTTGTTGCTGTTTTGAAAATTGTTGTTCGGAGGTGACGGTTTGGCATTTTTTGTCAAAAATGTCAAACGCAAAAATGCCACATTTATACCACAAATATACCAAGTCCGAACACAACAATGGTTTTATATTGATTGTGTATGGGGTGGGGATTTGGATAATTCGGTTAACCGAAATCTAAATTGTTAAAAAAAATGGATTTCATTTGGTTTTTGACCGAATTATCCAAATTTTGATCAAAACCGAATTAAGTGAAATCCAAATGATCCAAAATCTGAAATTTTTTTAAGTTGAAAATCGAAAACTGTACTGAAATTTAAATTTTCCTTCAGTTTGGATTTCAATTAACCGAAATTTAAAAAAAAAACTGAAAATCGATTTTATAAATTGGATTTCAGTTAACCGAATTAAAAAAAAAATCAAACACATTTTTTTATTTCATGTTCTTCATCAGCAACAGTAATAACCATAAGCTGTTAGAAAATTGTGAATTCCCTAGTTGTCAATTCATCACAATAGAAACAGAAAGAACTCATTCAAACATTAGACTAGTTACAATAAACTAGGGATGAACAGCGATGAATGATGTTCCTAGACAACCAGTTATATAATTGAAGGATTGGAGCAATGCGAGATAGGGTTTTGAATTTTAACGTTTTGTTTGTCATGTTTAAAGAGTATTAACTATTAAGGAAAGATTTAGGGATTTTATTTAAAACAAAGTTTAGGGTTAAAACCAAAATCCAAACTAAATTATAATTTGGATATTCGAATAACTGAAATTTTGAATTCAGATTTAAAATTCAATTAAAAATCTTTAAAAAAAAACCGGTTAATTTGAATTTTGGATAAATCCAAATTATCCAATCCAAATGCTCAACCCTATTATTTTAGGCTTGCCATATATACAACTCAACTATATATGTATACGAATAAGGAAATTGCTATACTGTATTGTCCAAGACAAGTAGAAAGATAATTAATATGTGACTGACAATAAATATATGACCGAAAAGAAATTAATACACTACCTAACTACTATGATCGACATGGAATACTCACACTAATACATCAGACAGTAGATTGTACGGGACGCTTACTCCTAATATTGTGCGGCTGTTATGTGGCAGTCTAGTCAGCTTGCTGACTGGACTGCTTATGTGACATAATAAATAATGGTAATATTTGTATTAACTTTAAATAGTCATAAATTTTAAAATATAAGTCCAAAATTAAAAAAATTTGCACCATTGTTCATCTAAATTCAACCTCTTTAAAACAAGACCAATCATGGATATGTTTTGACAAGTTTAAAAATTTATGTTAGTTATATGTACATATCAACATATATCAACTTCACTTATGATTCACCACATACAGTTTAGAATACACCATATAACATTAATAATACACCACAAAACAATAATGATTCATTATTTGTTCCGAATTTTGTTATTAATTCACCACTTATTAGTTAATGAATCGTAATACCAATTTCAGTGAATCATAATATCAAATTTAATGAATCATAACATCATTTTGGTGAATCATCAGTCACATATAACAAGAAAACTTTAAAACAATAATACTACACAAAACAATATTTGGTACGTAAGAAAAATACATCATTCACTATATAAGGTTTAAAATTTATTACAATACAATAATAATACACTAAAAAACAATAATAATTTTTTATCGGTTCCGGAGTTTGTTATCTAATTCACCACTTATTAGTTAATGAATCATAATACCAATTTCAATGAATCATAATATCAAATTTAATGAATCATAACATCGTTTTAGTGAATCATCAGTCACATATAAAAAGTAAATTTTTAAACAATAATACAACACAAAACAATATTTGGTACGTAAGAAAAATATATGATTCACCGTATAAGGTTTAAAATACACCATACAACAATAATAATACATTACAAAACAATAATGATTTTATCGGGTTCAAATTTGTAATCTAATTCACCACTTATTAATTAATGAATCATAATATCAATTTTAATGAATCATAATACCAATTTTAATGAATCATAATATCAAAAAACTGAATCATATATGATTTTAGTGTATTATCATACACATGTAAAAATAGGTTTTTTTTAAGTTGTCAAAACATATCCATGACTGGTCTTATTTTGAAGAGCTTGAATTTAGACGAACGATAATATAATTTTTTTTCATTTTGGACTTATATATTGAAAGTTACAATAATTTAAACTTAATATAGTAAAAAGACAACCCAATCAGCAAAATAATCTCAGTCACCTGCTGACTGGGACTGCCATGTTAACAGCTCGCACCATATTTGTGTGCGGATGGTCCGTCCGCTCGAATTTGCGATACTATATAGCTAGTTTAGTTATGGGTGTATGTTTCCGTCAAAAAAGGTTATGGGTGGGTGGTGCCCATTCATTTCTAAAGTGATGCAACTATTAGTGAGCGCTTTTGAGTCCGTACTTCAACATTTAGTCTAGACAAAAGTTATGTCTTTTGTGAAAAAATTGGAACCTTTCACTAACATGTCAGGTTGCGCTTTAGAGTACTTAGGGTGCGTTCACTTCGAGTCGAGGAAACGGAATGGAATCAGGAAAGGGAATGGAAAGGAAAGAAAAGGGATTCCTCCGAATCAAGAAGTCTGTTTGATTCTACATGGAAACATAATAGAATTCTCAATGAGTGTCTTTGTTGTTGTTTGGTTCCAAAAAGATTTACACTATGAATATATATATTAATATTTATATAATTTGTATGCAACCTATATTAATATTTATTAAATTATATAGCTATATAAATATTTTTAAATTATAAATGACATATATTAATATTTATATAGTTTTATATTATGTATAAGTTTTTAAAAAAATTATCTATATATATAACTTTTTTATTTTATAGTATTAAGTTATAAAAAATATTTATTAATATATATATAGATAATTTATTATTTAACTGTAAACAATATAAATAAATATTTATATAAATATATACTATATTATTATTATTTATTTTTAGTTTTATAGTATTTAATTTTAAATAATATTATTTAACAATATTTAATAAAATTGTAAATAATATATATAAATATTTTTATATATATATAATATATATTAATATTTATTTAAATTATAAAGAATATATATAAATATATTATTTTTATATCATTTAAAGTATAAGTAATATTTAATATATAATATATTATATATAATATTTGTTCATATTTATTTAAATTATAACTAATATGTATAAATGATTATATATATTAATATTTATTTAATATATTAGATATATATATATTATATATTATTTCAGAATTTTATTGTAATTAAATTATGTTATATATATATATTATTTGTTCATTTTTTTCAAATATAAATATATATATTACCATTATTATATAGTATATATTATTATTTTTATTATAATGTTATATATTAAACATTTAATAATATAATATATATAATATATTCATATTGATATCTATATTTATATTTATATAAAGTATAAATAAATATTTGTATTTCTATTAGATAAAATATTGATATTAATATTTATAAAAATTATGTATCATATGTTAGTATTTATATAAATTATATATTATATATATTAATATTTATTTATGCTAAAGATGATGATAGGGGTAAGAGGGAGGAAAGGGAATACCTTCCTTGGGATATTGGGGGGAATCATCAAAAGGGAATTGGGGGTTTTTGAAACCTGAAGTGGGGGAAACAGAATCATTAAAAATACAAAACAAACAACCACAAAGGGAATGATTCCGTTTCCTTTTGTTGATTACCCCAAAGTGAACGCCCCTTAAAGATGACAATAATAATGCAAAAGAAAGGGGACTAATTACTTCCAGCTATAACCTCTACCTCAGCTAAAGAGAAATAATAAAGGAAAATCAGACCTAAAAACTAAGTGCTACACACAAAAGTGATAAAGATTCTAACACTAAAGAGTGTATGGTATCCCATGTGCATTTTTTAACTCCCCATGAGTTGCTTACTTGCTTAACTTACACTCCCGTGTTTTGCATTTGTTTTCTCTACGTAATTTTGTTATGCTGGCTTTGCATTTTGTTTTGGTTTTCTTTATGTATTTTTTTTACATTCGGCTGTGTTTTACGGTCAACTCTTCAATTTATACAGTTATTATGAAAAATATGCAATCAATTTTTTAGAATTTACGATTACCAATTTTCATACAATATTCTGAAACAATCGTATATTTTTTTTCAAAACTATATATAAAATTATATAATAATTTACAGTCACCAATTTATAGAAAATATTCTGAAATTCATAAACGTATTAATTTATAAAATAATATAATATAAATAAACTTGTATCATATTTTGTAAAATAATAATGAACTACAAAGAATTACTACAACACATGACTTAAAATATATAATATTAGTTTTTCATAAAAAAAACTAGTCTTATTGAACGGAGCGAATAATACAGTGAATGATTTTGATTGTCCGGATCATATATTACGGTCTACTATTGCGGACCATATATTGCGGACTACTATAATACTATCCAATTTTGTACTTCCATTGCGGACCAAGATAAACAATTTTCTCCCATGCGAGTGTTTTAAAAAAAAAATTATCTCATGTAAGTGTTTTCATGCTAGTGTGCTTTCTTTTCATACGGACAGAATTATTATGTGTTTTTTGGTTTGGATTGGTCTATTATGTGTTTTTTTTATTATCCGATGTGGATCTTATAATGCGGACCCAAACAAATGGACATCCATTGCGGACCAAGCTGAACAATTCTCTGTTATGCGAGTGTTTTCAAAAAAGAATTTCTATCATGCAAGTGTTTTAAAAAAAATCTTTAGAGTGTGCTTTCTTTTTATACGGGCATAATTGTATGATTTTTTGTTTGAATTGGTCTATTACTGGAAGAAAAAAATGGAGAAGACTCCTTTTTAATGTTACTTTAAAAATATCTAGATTTTTAATTTCAATATTTATGAATGCAAATTAAAAAAAACAAATTATAAAAATCTATCTTCATTTTTTTTCATGACAACTGCAAATTTTTTTAAAAATAAATATATTTATGATTCTAAAAAATTGACTACATATTTTTATAATGACTATCAAGTAGAAATCTGACTATTTAAGCGAACACTCGATTCACGCCTAGAATGACCATCATCCAACTGGTTTCAAAAAAAAAAAATGACCATCATCCAACATCAATACAGGAAAAAAATAGAAAAATAAAAATGACGCGCTACAAGGAATTTAAACAAACCGACCAACCATTTTTGTTTGATTTGGAATAGGTTTCTTTCAGGCTACCTGCGTGTGAGAGAGAGCAAGGGAAGGAAGGCCCAAAACTGAAAGCCCAAAATGCCCAACGCTTTCTTCTCTGTCCCCATTTCCCTCTTCATCTTCGTACATCCCACTCTCATGCTCCTCCTTCCATCCTCAAACTCTATCACTCCAAGTTTGCCCGACCTACTTCTGCCCCCGTCTAATCGCCGACGTTGGAAACATCCAAGCAATTCGCTTCCCTTTCTCACTTTACGGTGTCAACCAGTCATCCCAAAGTTGCGGCTACCCTCGCTTCAGTATAACTTGCAAAGGAAGTGAGCAGCAACCGAGCATCACCCTCGGCTCATCTCGGAACTTCAAGGTTGAATCAATCGACTACATCAGCCAGTCTATATTGGTATCCGACTTCGACGATTGCCTCCCGAAACGAGTCCTCAGCTTGAACTTATCAAATACCCCGTTCAACGGCGTTGGTTATCAGAACTATACATACATCAATTGCACGTGGATCAGCAAATTTCGAAGTGCGATGGCTGTTCCGTGCATGAGCGGGGTGAGTTTCACGGTTTATGTGACTTCTATGAGCTCGGTGGTTGAGTTCTTGTTGGGATCGGAGAGGTGTCGGAACATAAGGTCGGTTTGGTCTCCGATTTGGTGGCCGGTTCATCGACGGCATACGGGTGTCATGGATCCTGATACGGCTGTGTTGCAGTTGGGTTGGAAGGAGCCTGCTTGTGGTGAATGTGAACGGAGTGGAGGGGTTTGTGGGTTTGAAAATGACGGTAAAGTTGGATGCTCGGTCTCCGAAGGTTCGTTTCCTTCCTCTGTTATCTCTCCCTACTCTGTCTTTAGTCTTGGCTGCCGTTGGGTTGTTAATTATGCTTGTTTTTTGTTTCTATTTTTTTTAATCATGGTTGACGTTTTCGCGATTACGGTAATAACTAATAACGTTTTTGTTTTATAATGCTTGCCATTGGTAAGCTACTAGTTTTCGATGAAAGGAATGTCCGTAATACTAATGAAAACAAAGAAGTAGAGAGTCGGGTTGGAGGAGATCACACTTAGAAAAACCATGTAGCTGATGAACTGTTGCATCGTTGATATTTGTTGATAGATGTGGTCAAACTAACTTGAAGTTGTTTAACATTATAGTAAGCGATTATGACCCCGTTTTTCCTAATCATGGCTGGCTTTCTAGGCTGCTTGAAAGTTAACGTCAGACTGTCAGTCTAGGTTTTGGTAAGGTGGAGGGCAGGACTTAAGATTAACTAGGATAGAGAAAACTTAGAAAGGAATATAGTAGGAGTGATGTACCCAGAATAAGAAATCTCAGTTACATTCACGGATAACATTCAATAATGAAACTTTGAAATCATAATAGTTTGATCTCTCTCACTCACTATTTTCGGCTAAGTTTTTTTTACTTTTCGTTGAACTCTCTCCATTTTTTTATTCTAATACCGCATCCCTAATTCTTCTTGATTGTCTAATATATATACAATCACCTCTAAGATCTTTATCTCTTAAACAAAATTTACCACTACATTGCTGGACAATAAAATCATAACAACTTAGTTTGGTAAAATCATAACTGGTTTTACCACTAGTAATGTGCCGATAATATTGCTAGGTAGTTGCACTTCATACTACAGTTCAAGGCTGAGTAATTGTGCTATTTGCAATTCTCAATTCAAGACCGTGTTTGCATATCAAAGTGTTGTACTAACAGTTTCCTCTTTTTGATGCGGAAAACTCAATTAGTCTTGAACTAAGAATATTTCCCGCTGAATTGCTACTTTAATACTTGAGCGTGGAACTGTGATTGTTCTTCCTGAATTGTTGCTCAGATATTTGAATTTTGGACTGAGATTATTCCCTATGAATGCTGATAAAATACTTAGTTTTGAACTCAAGAATAAAAGAGATTAACGTAGCCAATTCATTAAAGCAAAAACAGAATATGGTTTAATACAATACATTTCCCCCTTTTGCCAAATAAGAAAAGAGGTTCATTATCCAACAAAACAATAAAAAAACATCAAAAGAAATTGGCAACAAAAAAGAGTAACTAGTCAGCAGCAATGTTTAACAAGGATTTGCGGCAGAGCTATGTGGAACTGGGACAAAGTGGCAAAATCAAAATCTTTATTAATCCAATTTATTATAACGTAAATGTTACACGTCGTTATACGAGATGGTTTAACCAAAGATGAATTTATTTATTGTAACGATTTTTATCCATTGTTAAAAGTTATATCGTTATTAAAAAATATAATTTTATAACAGTTATATTATTATTGTAGTGTCAGTTTTTTTAAATCTTTAAATTTGGCCAAAAACTAATCACTAATAACAAGATACAATAATAACGATGTTTAAGTATTTACCAAAAACTGGGAAGAGGGATGAGTGAGGTTAGAAGCACGCGCGGCGCGTTACTTCCCCTCTTCTAGGGTTTTCGCCATCTCGGCGACCTCCCTCACGCTGGTGTGATTCTCCGTCGACCTGTTTCCCTTCTCCGCCCTGTGCCTGTTCAATCTCGACTCTCAATTAGTTGCTTCTCTCGATTTCCGTCCCCTCTGGTTGTATCCCTTGGCGCTCTCGCCGCTGGCCTCCCTTCTGCGGTGTCGATCTCCCTGTTCTTCTTACGGTGGGTAGCAAGCATGGAGTTTCAGTTCCAAGCGTTGCCAGTCCCTGAGGAGAATAAGAGTGGACAAAAGAAGAAGCGTAGGTGTTCCGATGGTGATGCGGCCATCGATTTGGTTAGTGATTCTTGCAGAGAGTCTTATCTCCATGCTCTTGGTAAGGCTGAGTTGGATGAAGTTAGCTCTGAAGAGGATTTGATGGAAAGCGTGGCGCAGGAGGACGAAGAAACTGGGCAAGATGCTCTCTGCCCTTCTATTCGGTTTCCTCAAGAAGTGTTTAAAGAAATTAAAAAAGATTGGAGGTATGCTTTAATTGTTAAGCTTTTAGGAAAGTCCTTCCCTACTTTCATAATGTTCGATCGGTTGGTCCAGAGATGGAAACTGAAAGGTAAATTTGACTTTGCGGCCATGGGGAATGGTTATTTCTCGGTCAAATTCGATAACAAGGTAGATAGGGATTACGTTCTGAATGAAGGCCCGTGGATTATTGCGGACCGTTATCTGACTGTGAGAAAATGGGTTAAGGACTTTGATACATCGAAGGAGGCCATTCCATTCTTGGATATATGGGCAAACTTCCCGGACCTTGGACAGGAATTCCAGAGGGAATCATGTCTCAGAATCATTGGCGATCAGATTGGGAATACCCGGAAGATTTCTATCAATAAGTCGCAAGTGGGTACTTTTTTTGGTAAGGTCTGTGTTTCGGTAGATATGTCCAAGCCTCTGCTAGGTAAATTCAAGATTGGTAATCGGACTCATCTGATTGCCTATGAGGGAGTTCATGCCCTCTGCTTTAAGTGCGGTAGGTTTGGGCACTCTAGGGATAATTGTCCTAGGGCTACAGATGACGAAGCTCCTGTTAATGTTGGCGGCTTGCAGATTGTTTCTGATCAGAATCCGGTGGAACACCCTGTTGAGGAGGATAATTTTGGGCCTTGGATGCGGGTGTCTAGGAAGAAGAAAGTTGGCGGTGCTTCTAAGGCAAAGAATCAGTTGCCTGTTAATGGTAAGAAGCCACAGACAGGCCCTGTTAAAAAGAAGGATGAGGCTCCAAAGAGGGATGTTAATCCTTTTCGAGTCTTAAGTCAGTCAGATCAGGAGGGAAGTGTATCAATGGTGAAAGATACTTTTGAAACCAATGGGCAGATTGATAAGTATAAGGGTGATCCCAAGAATTCTCAGATCAGTCATGAGTTGGCTGGTTCACTTGGAGATATGGTTGCTCAGGAAAATCAGAAGATGCAGATGGAGAACCAGTCCACAGGCTCTAGGAAGCTTGGCAAGGAATCTTCAGCTGATGGGAATGGTCTATTGCCTGAAGTTTCTTCTTCACAGTTTGTGGGCACTATTCCAGTCCCACCAGGTGACATTGTTCCTTAACCTTGGTTTTTTTTCCATGAATGCGAAGTTTATTTCTTGGAATGTTAGGGGGGCTGCTAAATCTAGCTTCCTCCCTTGTGTTAAAAGCTTGATTAATGTGCATAAACCTGATGTGCTGTTTCTATGTGAACCTAGAATCTCAGGCCAGAAAGCCATTTCGGTTGCTAATAGAATTGGGTTTGCTAATATGTTTATTGTAGATGCTATGGGCTTTAGTGGAGGCCTTTGGCTTTTATGGAATAGTAATATCAAGGTTGAGATTTTATCTTCTGGGGATCAGTTTATTCATTCTGTGATTTCCCTCAATAATATTTCTTTTTTCTCCACCTTCGTGTATGCTAAACCTGATGTTGATAGTCGTATTAGTCTTTGGAACCAACTGCTTTCTCTTAAGGATCCTTCTGAGCTGCCATGGTCTATCTCTGGGGATTTCAATTCCATCATATCTCTGGAGGAGAAGAAAGGGGGGGTTAGGGTCCTTAATAGGGGTAGTATAGCCTTTGCTGATTGGGTTCATTCCAATTCTTTCATCTCTCTCCCTGCTAAGGGTACTCTTTTCACCTGGTCCAATGGTTCTATTATTGAAAGGCTTGATAGAACTCTTGTGTCTGACAACTGGTTTGATTTATTTCCTTTTTCCCATTGCCCAAATCTTCCCAGGATAGGGTCTTATCACTCCCCTGTTGTGTTTGTCTTCCAGGACAAGGCCAGCTGCCCTAGTGGGCCCAAACCTTTTAGATTTCAAGTGGCTTGGTCCACCCACTCCTCTTACCTTGATACAGTTAATTCGTCCTAGGCCAAAGATGCCCATATCTCTTTTAATCTTGAGTCTGTTGCTGTTACTCTTTCTTCTTGGAACAGATCCACCTTTGGTAATATCTTTCACAAAAAGAGAAGACTTTTAGCCAGACTTAATGGGGTTAAAAAGGCTTTAGAGCTTAGACAGTCTCCCAAGATGAGGAAGCTGGAAGTGAATCTTAGGAAAGAGTTGGAGCAGGTTCTTATTAATGAGGAGATGCTCTGGTACCAAAAGTCTAGGGAGAAATGGCTACAGTTTGGTGATAGAAACACTAAATATTTCCATAGGAAAACCTTGATCCGCAGAGGTAAGAACAAAATTTTGTGCCTTGAGGATACGAATGGTGTCTTAGTGGGGGGTGAGGATAATCTTATGAATTTAGCTACTGGGTTTTTCAAAAACCTTTTTTCTGATGATTCCCCTGTTGGTCATAATCTCAACTTTCATTCTTTTCCCCAGCTTGGAGTAGATCAGTTATCTGCTTTACAAGAGACCCCTTCCCTTTCTGAAATTGAAATGGTTGTTAGGAGCATGAGTGATTTTAAGGCCCCTGGCCCCGATGGTTTCCCTGTCTGGTTCTATAAACATCATTGGGATATTGTGGGTCCCAACCTGTTTGAGATGGTTAAAGCTTCGTTCTGTTCTGGTAGCTTCAAAAAGGAGCTCAATTCTACTCTCCTGTGTCTTATTCCTAAAGTTCAATCTCCCTCTTCTATGAAACATTTTAGACCTATCTATTTGTGTAATGTTGCATATAAAGTTCTTGCTAAGACTTTAGCTAATAGGTTAAAATCTGTTATAACTGATGTTGTGTCCCCTTTCCAGAATAGTTTTGTTCCTCAGAGACATATTCAGGACAATCATGTCATTATGCAGGAAGTCCTTCATACTATGAGCAAAACTAAAGCCAAAGATGGGTGGATTATCATTAAGGTGGATTTAGAAAAAGCATATGATAAACTTTCTTGGCAGTTTATCAGAAATACTTTGGAGTGTCTTTGCTTTCCTCCCGAGTTCATAGATCTAGTCATGGTTTGTGTTAATTCTGTGTCCTTTAAAGTTCTCTGGAATGGAGCCCAATCTGAAGAGTTTTGCCCATCTAAAGGGTTGAGACAGGGAGATCCCCTCTCGCCTTACCTCTTTGTCTTGTGTCTTGAGAGATTATCTCATATGATTGTTTCAGCAATGGATTCTCATAATTGGGCTCCTATCAAACTATGTAACAAAGGTCCTGCTCTGTCTCATATTTTTTTCGCTGATGATCTTGTGCTTATGGGTAAGGCTACTTCTGCTAATGCTATAGCTATGAAAAATGTTCTTAATTCCTTTTGTGCTGCTTCTGGCCAAAGAGTATGTTTTGACAAATCCAGGGTTCTTTTTTCTAAAAATGTGTTACCCAATGTTCGTGTTAGCATTAGCAGATCCTTAGGTATCCCGTTGGTCGATAAGTTTGGTAGGTATTTAGGAATCAACCTTGTGCAGGGCAGGTCGAGTCCAAATGACTTTGCTGAGCTGATTGAGAAACTTAGGAAAAGAGTGGATGGTTGGAAGGCTAAGTCTCTGTCCTTTGCGGGTAGATTAGTTCTCACTAAATCTGTTTTGGAAGCCTCTTCCACTTTCCAAATGATGTCTCAAAAGATTCCCTCCAATTGTTGCTACAAGCTGGAAAGAATTTGTAGGAATTTTTTGTGGGGCCATTCTGAAAGTGAAAGGAAGTTACACACTGTAGCATGGTCTACTATTTGTCAGCCTAAAAGTAAGGGCGGTCTTGGTTTGAGAAATCTTTCTTGCATGAATAGGGCTTGTTTTGCTAAATTAGGCTGGAGACTTATTCATAATCAAAACAGCTTATGGGGCAGAATCCTCCTAAACAGATATCAGAATTTTGCCCATAGAAACCCTTCATCTACTTGAAGAAATATCCTCCTTAGTCAAGATATTATTGAGGCTGGACCTAGAGTGGAATTGTAGGTGGATGGGGAACTCATAAATTTGAGACTGATAAGGGGTTAGATAAAGAACCTCTTTCTGTCCTTGGCCCATAATTTAGTGTTGGCTTTGATCTGTAGACTACTGTGAATCATATTGGTCTGTCGCCTTCTGGCTGGAATTTTAATCTTTTATCTAACCATCTCCCTCCTAGGGTGCTTCACACCTCTCGGGTAAGATTGTTAGGGAAGGCATTGAGGACAAAGTTCTTTGGGAAGGTAGTAAGGATGGTCATCTGTCTGTTTTTCAGGCCTATAATCTTTTAGTTAATCAAGGAAATACTGATAATATCTTGAAAATGATTTGGTCACTACAGGTCCTGAAAGGGTTAAAACTTGTCTCTGGTTTATAGCACATAATGCTCTTAAGTCGAAGAAGTTGTTATTTAAACATGGTCTGATTGCAGATGACCTCTGCAGCTCCTGTGGTGAGAGTGAAGATATTGAGCATATTATCAGGTGTTGCAACGTTGCTGCTGAGACTTGGAGGAAC
Organism: Limonium bicolor; assembly: GCA_023374045.1. NCBI lineage: Eukaryota > Viridiplantae > Streptophyta > Magnoliopsida > Caryophyllales > Plumbaginaceae > Limonium > Limonium bicolor. Next base: position 235,721,957 of record CM041776.1, read on the forward strand.
TTACACAGGGAGTTTAATCTTAACCCCGTTCCTAGTGATTGTTCCTTTCAGTCTTGGTTTTCTTTTAATTTAAACTGTAAAAAGCGTTCTTCTGTTATGAATGGAATTGATTGGGCTAGAGTATTTGCAGTGACATGTCATACTTTATGGTATGGGCGCAATTTTAAGTTTCATGAGAATTCTAATGAGGTGTTGTTGCCTGATGAGCCTTATGGTTTAGGCTGAATGAAATCCTGGCTGAAACCCCCTGGGATATCTGTTAGCAGGAGATCCATGCAGAGCAGAGGTCGTGTGTGGCATGGGAGGCTCCGCCTTCTGGAGTCTTTAAAATCAATGCAGATGCTTCTAAACTCTCATCTGGACAAGCCACAGCTGCGTCTGTTTGTAGAAACCGTGATGGGAGCTGGAGATTTGGAACTATGAGGAAGCTTGGAGATTGCTGTGATGTGATGAGGCTGAGATGTGGGGCATATTTTGATGGTCTGATGCAAGCTAGGAGGCTGAACATACAACAAGTCATTGTTGAATCTGACTCGGCGGAGGCGATTAGTCTGCTCCAGTCTTCAGTAGATATTCCCATTGTTGAGAACATCAGAACAGCCTGTTTAGAGCTAGTTAGCTTGTTTTCTACTTGCTCCTTGAAGAAAATCTCTCGCGTACAGAATGCCTTAGCAGATTTGTTAGCTAAAGAGGCTCATAACTTTGGTAGAGAGTTCTCTTATTTGGAGGATTCTCCTCTTTCCTGTATGCATATTCTTGGGGTGAGAGTCCTTCTCTAACTCAAATTATTGATTAAGAGTATATATCCCTTTGATCGAAAAAAAAATAGTATTTACCAAAAACTTATTACAGATAATCTAGTTTACTGGTGCTACTTAGGCATCCAAGACTTGAATGTGCTTTAGCAGCCGTACCTTCATAGCATGTTGGGCATCTAGGAGAGAATGTGTCATATACATCAGTGTAGATTCTTGAGTCTGGGTCTAGGACTGTGGGGCTGAGTCTGGGTCTAGGGTGGGTTCTTTAGGCGCCGACCACCATTCACTCGTTCAACAGATATCTTAGCCAAATTCTAACCTGCTAGGTAGTTCAATGCCTTCATAGTCATAGTCTCCAAGTCCTCCAGCGGCACTTTGAACTACGGCCGATCATAATCAGGATATCCTAACCGTCCAGCCCGGTCCAGTCTGTAAATTAGACCAATAGGCATGGGTAGAAAAAATAATTGGGAGTGAGTTTGGACAAAAGCAGTCTGAATATTTTTTCGGGCTGGGTTATGACTAAATATTTTGCCCAGTTGATAGCTCAGCCCGACCCGAATGTCATAGTTATCTTACATTAGTATATGTTTTGTAAATATGTAGACAAAAGTAATAAAATACTTACAATAATACAGTAGTAGTTATTCAACTGAATGGACCACATACACTTTGTCTTATAAAATTTATTTTGTGTCATGCACACTCTTCAAAATCTATACTACGTATCTATACTTTAAGATCTATGTTACTAAATAGATAAATTTGAGTTAAAAGCAGGTTGGACGGACCGGGCTATAGCATAAGTATTTTTTTAGTGAGCTGGCTGGGTTTAGATGATTGGCCAGATTGGACAGGTTTGGGCTAAACCCTTGACCCGATTGGACTGAAAATTTATGTCTAGCCCGGTCCGAACTCGCCCCATACGATCCGGTGGATATGATACTAAGGTTGTGATGCGGTGGAGGTGCAAATCATTATCTGAGGGCGGGACATAGATATTTTGTGGTATCCCCCTGGGTCCTTTCCGTCATGTCAGATTGAAGGGAATATAGCTGGTAGGATATCATGCACAACAAACAAGAAGATTATATAAAATTCCCCTTGTTGGAAGCATTTTAGTCTAGAACTGACGGGACGTAGATTATAGTAGTGAGTCGTAATCTCAATCATGTCAGTGATATCAATTTTGTGAGTATTAAACTCAGATATGACGTCCAAAGGTGGTGTAGCCAGTACAGCAAGTGAAAAGATAAAAGACACACCTTGGACCTCAGTTTGGAACTTAGTTCAGATAAAAGTTCATGTTATGCATTAAATAAAAGTTCTGTTCAATCAAAAACTCAGACTAGAGTCGTAAAGAATAGTCTTCAAAGTTTAACATTTTCTTTCCGTGACTTGGTGAGTAAGGTACCAAGTACTCATCCACCTCACCCATATCATTTGTTCTAAGCCACTCGCAAATTTTTGAATTTGATATGAACAATATCAGACTCAATTACACTACAAGAAAAAACAGATTTAGCTACTGATGATTTGCTACCGCACATATATTGGTAGCTACTGTCAGAAATTGCTACTGGTTTTTAATGGTACTAAATAGTGGTGTCTATTTTGCTACAACAAAGACAATGGTAGCTAAATTTTTTAAACAGTAGCCAAATCGTTATCGTCTGACAAGACTGCTACCATTAGTAGTAACTATTTTTGATTTCATCTTGGTTCTTTTTGTAAGAACAATTTAGCTACCAATGTTGGTAGCTAAATTATGGAATAGCTACTGCTGGATGTGAGTAATTCAATCATGGTAGCTATTGCGCTACTATTAAAGCAGCAGTAACGAAACATATTATAGTAACTAGTAGCTAAATTGCTACTAAAAGTTGCTACTACCAAATAGATAAGCTAAGTTAATGAAATTGCTACTGACACTCATCACGGTTGCCGTTCTGCTACTGTTTGGGCGTCGGTAGCGAATATTTTTAGCAAGCATAAAAATTGTTACTATTTTTAATTATGAAATTGCTACCGACTAATGATATTAATGAGATTATGTTTAACATTGTGCTACATTATAAGAAATGATAGCTAATATTTTTAAGCGATAGCAAAATTATAATTCTCTTATAATTTAAATGTGTGATACGTATATAATTCAAAATACACAACTATTTACAATTATGAGAAAGATATATTTTTAAGAAATTACCCCAAATTAATGTATATAAAGATAAGTATGAGAAAGTATATTATTATTTTGCAAAAATCCACCATAACTTTGAAACTATGGATTGCGTAAATGGTTAACTACCCAATTAAAATTTTAATTATGTCATTATTATCCCGATAATAGTTTATCATCCAGACCTAAAACCTAAACACACACATATCCCATCATGTTAAAGTGTTATCTTAAAGCAAAACAAAAACTGAATTAGAGTTTGAGTATTATGGGCAACTAGTCAAGTATATTAAATCGGCTCATTATTAAAAAAATCTAGTACTTTTTGTAAGCTAAAAAATAATTGAATTAAAATCAGGCTTTTAAGATATATATTCAATTTAATACAGTTTTTATTACTATATGATGTTTTTATTTACAAAAGCCACATAAACTAATAAAACATAAAAAAAACTAAAACTAATAACAATTTAAAATAGTTGACATGTAGGTTAAAATTTGCAAAGTAAGCAGAATATATATGTATAAATTTACAAAATGTTAAAAGTATACAAAATTATAATTAAACGTACATAAATATACTATATATTAATGTTTTTAATTTACAAAACAACACACAAATTAATAGGATTTTGAAAAATAGTAAAGTTATAACATTTAAATTAGTTAAGATTATACATTTATTAAAATTTATAAAAATATTATATTATACAAATTTACAAAAACAAAATATATTATTTAGAAGCTTTAATTTTCATATAATGATGTATATTATATTAGTATTTGTAACACTGCATAATAAGACTTAATTAAATAAGTAACTTTACATAATATATTATCTTTTTGTATACTTTTTGACATTTCAAAGATTTTTAAAAGATATATATGTATATTTTTAAATTTTCATAATTTTAAGCCAACAATATACTTAAATTTTTATTAGCTTTACTATTTTGGTCGCATTAAATTAATTTGTTATATTATATAAATTGTTAATTCCTAGATGTCGGTGCTGAGTCTGCAACTCAGAATGTGTCGATGGTCTGAGTTCAGAACTGAGGACGAACGGGGAGAAAGAAGGGAAGACCAGAATAGCATAAAGGTAGAACCTTTATTATAATCACGTATTCAAATGGTTACATAATCACGTATTCAATACGAATACAAACCCTCACGTCAAGAACACTATCTTGACATAACTCACATGTAACTTGAGTTCTGAACTCAAGTTACTTACAACGAAATCAGCAACAAAACTCTCTTGGGATTGACTCTACAATCTCACTCTTTCTCTCTGTTTCTCTCTATATTCGCCCTTACTATTGTTCCCCACTAATTACCTTGTATTTCCGTTTTTCTCTTTTCGTTCTTCTCTCCTTTCTTTGACCTAGACTTTCTTCCACTTATATAGATAGATAGAGGCAGGGTGAGAATCTATCGTTCAAGATTTTATCTTTAACAGCTAGATAAAATCTTGTTAAATATTCTATCTTCTTCTCTGTTCGTCAGTTCAAGACTGACAGACTTCGCTTCAGGCTGGTCTTAAAACGGGCTTCAGTATTGAACTGAGTTTGCCGATCAAAATAACATCAACAGTTTCCCCCTTTTTGATGCGGCAAACTCTGTAAGTCTTGAACTTCTTGAACTGATGAATGTTCCCCCTGAATCGTTGTAAGCTCTATAAGTCTTGAACTGATGAATGTTCCCCCTGAGTTGTAGAGTACGTTCAAGACCACTTCCCCCTTTTGCCAAATCAAAAGGGAATTAAGTCAAAACCTTATGAATGGGGGTAGTGATGCAACATGGTCAGATCACTGGGAAGGAGATGATAATTCTGAAGGAGGTGAAGTGCCTTCTTGACGAGTCTGGTAGGGCCGACTTGACTTTGGTACCCAAACTTGTTTGATCTCAGTTGTAGACTCAGACTTAAAGTGATTGATAGGAACCCACCTTTTAGTGTGCAATCTTTTGATTTCGAATGAGTTCTGTCTTGATGATTTTTCACGCAATTGTTTTCTCAACAATTTAGGACACCATCTAACCTTGTGTCCTAGCTGGTGGCAATATCGGCATGAGTGTAATCTGGGCTGATATCTCGCAGTTACAGTCTGTAACTTTTCAGTCGTAGACTGAGAGAATGTCTCGGACTTATATCCCAAACCGCATTTGTCTGAGTTATTATCCTGCATCATTTGCTTCAAATTCGCCTTCCCGGTATACCAAGTTGGATTAGTAGGAGTCTGAAGTTCTAACTTTCGATTTGCCTTGGCTACCATGTCTGAAAGTGTTTCGCATTCTCTTTGTAGTGATTTGTTGCTATCCAAAAGAGAATTTATCTCTTCCTGTGCCCAACAAGGAAGAGTGAGAATCCTAGTTTCCAAAGGACTTACAAAGTTAATCCTTGGTTTATCTAGACTCTCAATGACACGATTTTTGCTTTCAGTCGTAGACTGACTCAAACTTTTCACCTTAGCCCTGATTCTTTAATCTCAGTATCATACTGATTCTTCAAGAATTTTATCTCAGAAAGTGTAGAGGTTAGCTGAATAAATATCTCTTCTTTCCCAAGAGTATGCTTCCAGATTTCCTTCTCTTTTATGTTATACTCAGTATTGATGTCATCATCTTCGTGAGCAACTGCCGTCAAACACATCTGCGCGTACTCCCCGGGTTCTGAGTCTGTATCTGAGATATCCTGTCCCCATGCGGCTGCAGCTGTATCTGTGTGTTTCTTAATCTTCTTCTGAGAGTTTTCCTTCTGCTGGAGAGGACAATCCTTGACAATATGATCAGGCTTGTTACACCTAAAACATGTATTTTGTCCCTTCTTTGCCTTACTCTGTTGGTTTGACTTTTGTTTTCTACTACTCAGCCTCTGTATTATGTTCATAATCTTTGTGATTTCCTCATCTACGTCGCAATCCTCATCTTCTGATATTGTGGTAATATCACGTGCGTTTAGAGCCAGACCCTTAGTTTGAGTAACAATGTCACCTCTCATCTTACCT